>OY720441.1:49390180-49990180 GCA_963082915.1 Dolichopus griseipennis
TCTATTTTTTTTTTCAACTAAATTTCATCAACCCCATGTGCAAAATAAACAAATTGTTACGAAAATCCTCCCTCATTACAATTTAAAACTTGCGTAATTGTCGATAGACAAAAATAATATTGTAGTACAATTTTAAATGTATAGTGCAAGAGTCTGTGGTAAAGTATTGAAAATAAATGAACTACAAATAAAGAATTGTTAGGATATCATCTAATAGGGCTTTAATTCTATATTAATGAAACTAAATTAAATTTAGGACCCAAAATTATTTTTAAGCCTCATAGCTTCCAAACGGATAAGAATATAGTCCATATAATAAAGAATTTTTTTTTTGTTTTAAATCCCAGAAAAACCCCTAATTCTATGGCAGGTTCTCTGAAGAAATACCCTGTTTATATATTTCTAACTATTTTAGTTTGTTTGGTTATACCTTGTTTCAGAATATGGAAACAAAGCAAACTTGTTTAACCAAATGCTGTTCAGATTATACAAAGTTAGTTTAATCTGACTTTTGAATTTGACATAAGGTTTTTTTTTTTTTATTTAAATTATAATGACAATATTAAACTTAAGTTTATAACTTTTTATATAAAATTTGAAAACATTAATATATGAAATCAAATTAAGAATAAAATGTAATTTTTAATATTTGACATTTTCAATTATACATAAAAATTTAATTGAATTAATTTTGAAACTATATTTTTATTTAATATTTATTAATTTTGAAATATTTGGATTAGTTGTTTTCAATTTATTGTGCTTAAAATTAATAACGAGTAGTTAGTGTTGTAAGAGAAAAATATTTTTTTGACAGTTCAGAAATTTTACGTCAAAAAAAAAAAAAATTACGTCGTCTTGTCAAAATCTACCAATTAAAATCAAAATTATTGAAAAAATTTAAACGAAATGAATTTGGCATTCTAAGTTTACTTTTAAACCAAATGTCATTTTGACAGAACTTTAACTTAAGAAAACCAAGCACACCCCTAGCTTAAAAGGGTTTTTTTAGTGTAAATACAAACTATTACACTAAACTTTAAATAGATTGTTTATACTTTTTAAGGTAATGATTTATAAAAAATATTTATTACTTCCTTATTACGTACTTATTTCTTTATTGACAATAACGCTTTCCAGAGATCCGATTTTAGAGTTTCAGAAAATACATTTCATCTTTTTTTGAAAATTATAAAATATTTACATAAAATTTGACAAATTACTTGATTTCAAAGTGCAATACCTGCTCTAGTCGAAGTAAATTCTAAAATTCATGAATAATTAAATATTTTATTAAATTTATTATTTTACAGAAATATTAAGACAAGTGCAGTAAGAAGGGTACAATAAAACAATTTAAATATCAATGATTTGAGATTTACAAAAATATGAAAATTTTAACACACGACTATATAATCACGCGTACAAAAATAATACCAACTTTTTACCCTAAAAATCTATTAAAAATTTTCTTTCCCTATTTTAAAATTTTCCTTAAAAAAAAAAACAAAACAATATAATAATATAAAATATTAAAATATGCTTTAATAAAGAGAAAAGGAAACGACAATTTAACCACTGTGAAATAATTGTTACAATAAGCGTCTCATTATTACTGGAAAATATTACAACAAAAATAAGGAAAGGAACTATTAAAAAACCCTCTTTCCTTTTTTCCAATTCTTCTTTAAAATCGGTTTTAACACGATTTGAATAAAATTGTATATATATAAAACTATATACATATATATATATATATATATATTTAATATAAATATACAATGACAAAAATGCATCAAAATATAAAAGTATACAAGTACAAGTAAAACAAAGAAAAAAGTTTTAATGTACCTAATCAAAAAAATTGAACTAACCACTGAAACAAATGAATATATATATATTTATATATATACAATTATGTATAGATATATAACGGTGGTTTATATGAAAGCAATAACTAGGGTGCGAGAAATTCATTTATTTAACTTTATTTTATTTTATTATAAGGAAATGATATCATCACCGATCGTGGTTGATTTGATATGAACACATCTATATATAGAAACGATTTTTTGACGTTTACACTAAAGTTAGCATAAAGGGTATGAAAGTGGTATAAGAAAAAATATTTAAGGAAAATTGTTGATTGATTGATTGATTGAAATTGTTTGTCTGTCTGTTATTATATGGAGTTTTTTTTAAGCGCAAAGCTAAGCACTGTCGAGTTTTTTTTTTAAGTTCAAAACACTCAGTGCTTGTTAAAGTTAAACATGCAGACTGTGAGTGAGCGATTTTTTTGTGAGTAAATGGCCATATAATTTTATCCTCTCTTGTTTCAATTTATTTCTGAAATATTACTCGCTCACTATCTGCGCGTCAGCTTCTTATTTGTGTGATTTCTTTAAATCAGAACACAAAAATAAACTATAAATATAACAAAAGATAGTTCATATCAAAATGTGAACTAAGTTCATTATAAGGCGTTTACCTAAATTAATTAAAATCAAATAAATCAAAATTTTAAAAATTAAGTGTCGCTTTATCTTGTAATTTAAATGGTCATAGTCAAAAAAAGCTCGCTTAATTTTCATAGTAAGAACTGTCATTAAATGTTAGCGTTCTGAACGTACCACATACATATGCTTTACTCAGCTCTAATATAAATTTTTTTCTAGAAGCTGGAAAGTAATTTTTCTATGTAGCTCTAAGTTCTTAAATTACCTTTTTGTTATTTCAAATATAATTCGCGTTCTGTCATTTGATATTATTCTTATTCTTCTATGGGGCTACAATCCGTTGTTGAACCTTGGTCTCCTAAATCATTCTCTTCCATTTCACTCGATCTTGGGCAGCAGTTATTCAATTTTGCCCTTGGAGCATTGACAAAGTATTTGACTTTATTTGTTAAGCTACATCGAGTTAAGTACCAATAACCCATTAGAGTTATTTGAACTTTAAAAAACAATTTGCTGTTTAAACTTTATAGACTTTATTTATAAAAAAAAAAATGGAAATCAATTATAGAGTTAAAACTTATAGCTAAACCAGGGCTTTAATTATTACTATTTAATTCTTTAATTCTTTCAAAGCTGTGCATGAATTACAAGTATATATACATGAAATTTTTAAAAATTTTACTGTCGCCAATCAATTATAAAATTGAGGCATAACGGTTTGGTATGTACTTCAATTGTTTACAAGCCGAGAGAGGGCATTTTTAATCCCGCCCAGGTCGAATGAAACAATCAGATTATATTTTCTGTAAAGTTATTGAAAAAGTAATAATTTAAACCTGAAATGATCTGATAACCTGATAAGGTAAGACATTCTTCACTTTCTTATTCTATTGTATGTAATAGCGGATCATTTATAATAAAAATATATAAAAGCGAGGATGAGCGTAGTAGAGTAGGCTGTGTCAACTCTTGGATACCCGTATGACCGTAATATATACATAATATCATCCGGTTAAATACTTTTGGCAAAATTTTACTTCCACTACACCGGCTATATTTTATTCAGCTTCAAATCTCATATCAAAAAAGAAGTTGTATGGGAGCTACTCGAACCCGTGAACCAAAATGGCTGGATAGCGATGACGGTATAAAAACGAATTTGTAAAAATTTCAAAATCCTAGCTCCTTTATTTTTTGAGTTATCGTGCAGACAGACCGACGGGCAAACACAGCTAAATCGATTTATATTTCGATTCTGATCCGATCCATACACTTGAGTCTATATCTACCCCTCCTCCTTTTCTGCGTCACAAACGTAATGGGAAATTTTGTATACGCTTTGGGTTTATAATCTTACGGACATAAAAAGAGTTCAAAAACTTTCAAAATCAAAAGACTACTGCAATTCCAAGTTTGATTTTTAAATCAATCAAATTTATTGCAACTTATTAAAATATTTTAGAAAGAAGTAAGGATTTTAAAATTTTTTTTAAAAAGTTTTTTAATTTTAAAAATGTAGTATATTTTATTTACACATGTCTAGTACAATAGAAACACACATATCTTCTCATTTTAAAATTCATTGTATATAGGTAATATATTCTGTCATAATTTTGTAATTGTTTTAATAATGCCGAATTATTTGCAAAAGAATGAAAGTAATATTATGATGTGATGAGGTGTGTTATACCAGCTAATGAAATAAAAAGAACAAAACAACCAAAAAAATCATTTGTAGAAATGAGGGGTGCGTATATTCTAATAAAACTGTAAAACCTTTAAAAACAAGACAATAAAAAATTTTTTAACTTGAAATAGAAAAAAAACCTTAAACTAAGTGGGTGATTCAGATTTTTATTGAATATTTTTATTAATTTATATATATATATATGTATATGATAACCCTGAAGACTTTATTTGGTATATTAAATATTATTTGGAAATAAATTAGTTAATAAAATTAGAAAGTTAGTAAGCAACAAAATAAAATGTTTTTATTCATGACCTAAAAATAGTTTCAATATAAATATAAAATTTGATAGTATTTGTTGTGCCTCTAAAGGAACCTCTAAAGTATAAGATTCGAAAATTTCATTTAAAATAAATTAATATTTAAAATCGCGAATTAACTGAGAAGAAACCAAAACTTCTTACCACATATTTTACGTCGTATCTGAATTTAAACCTTAACACCAAAAAAGTGAGCTTGCGAACTCTAAATCCTTACTAATGAAGTATGGGTATAAGTACTTATTTGGTTTTTCTTGCTTTATACGAGTTATGTTAGATTGACTGCCGAATAAACTTTAAGACTTCCTGTACTGAAATAAGTTATCAAAAGTTTTAAAACTAAAGCTATACAGGCCTAGATTTCTTGTAAAAATATGAAGTTGTTCGAATTCTGCGTTTTGCTGACTTACTAATTAACACAGTCTTACCTTAACTGTACTATTGAATCCAAGGCAATCACGCACATAATCTACGACCCCGTTCAGAAACTGTATTATTAAAAAGTAAGAAAGGTATTTCAAAAAACTTTATAACTGTACAAATGAATAAGCTCCATGACTTCCTAGAAAAACGTTTATTACTATCACCAAATTCTTAAGTTATTACAGTTAGATTTTATTTTAATTCATATCTTATAACTCACATCTAGAAGAATATAAATATGAAAAGACTTTATCGTATACTATAATTAAAATCTTTATGAATAAATATCAATAATTTATTTTAACTATCGAAAACGTCAAATTTGACATAGTGCATCGCATTTTCTTATATACATGTGACAGGCATTAACAGCTAAATATTTTTAAAATATTTAAATATAGTAAAGAACCTTTACGGCTCAAAGGTTTAAGAAATAGTGTTAAAAAACACCTAGTGTAACTTCAATACCACTAATAATGAAAACCTTATATCTCGTTCAAATTAATTGCTGCAATATAATTTAATCAAGGCCTCGAGTTGTACATTTGACAAATTATAAACAGACGAACTTTATTTTTATTTTTCTGTTATTTAAAAAACTTTTATTTTATATTTATTTTTCTATGTCTAAAGACCAGCTACTCTTCATTTAAACGTTTTCCTCCTCCGTTTTGTTTTTTAATTTTTTTTTGATTTGTTCATTCCTTCTGTCTGCAGTGTCTTTTCAAATAACCAACGTTTTGTTTTTTAATTCCTTTTTATTACAATAAAAACGTAATAATAAAAATATTTTAATAGAGAGGGGATTTTTTGAGGGTTAAAATAGAATTAAATTTAATAATAAAAGAAAAAAAATAAAAAATCATGCGAATATAGCAAATTGTTGCTGAATACATGATGAATATTTTATTAATATATATATATATATATATATATATATGTATATAATATTATTAATATTAGGTCAATAAAATTACAATTGAAGAAATATAAAATATGGTGTTCATTTAATACTTTATATATTATTAATATATGTATTATATATATAAAAAAATTGTAATTTATCTATTTATTAATTTATTATTATTATTATATAACCTTGCTAATTTTATGGATTAAAATCAGTGTTGAATATATAAAATGTCATTTAGGATTTGTCAATGATTTTTATTATACAAAGGATTTTTTATATTTTTATTCTAAAAAGGATATTTTAATTCTTATGCATATATTTATGTGTGTATATTTCTTTCTATTATTGTATTCTTATTGTTATTAAATCAAATGTGACTATTATTTATTTTATTTATTCTTATTATATTATATTGTATCTTATTTTTTTTTATTACATTTCAATTCACTGTCTGCGTATATGCATATATGCATGCATTGTTTGTAATTTCTAGCAAGTGCAGCAAAAATAATTTTCTTTCTTTTGATTGACACTCAGACATTTTATGATGATGTTTAATGTTTTGAGGCGAAACAAACACACAAACAAACAAAATTAAATCAGAATATAAGAAATTTTTTTTTAATAAATAATAATCTAGGATTGATATTTAATATTCCCATATAAATTATTTCAGAATGAACTGATTTAATAAAAAAAAAAAAAATTGACAGTAGGTATTTCAATGTTTTTATAAACAAATTTTTATGACAACTGTTCTGAGTTTATCCCCGAAAATAGATTATTTTCAATTAAAATTATTTAATCTTAGATTAAAATTAGTTGAACCTTAAAATTAAATCAAAAATAATTTTTATTTAAATTCGGGGAAAAAAATAGAAAAAAAAGGTGGCTGCAAAAAAAAAGTTAGGTATATAATATAGTCTTATGGTAAAATTGGTGGTGAAATATTGGAAAACCTATTGGTTTTTTGAACAAGTGGAAGAAATTGAAGTTGGTCCAATGGATGTAAAGAGAAGAATTCGAATTATTATATTATTATGGTTACTAGGACTGAAAGTACGGCGGGGATTGCAAATGGGCGAAATCGGCCCATGGGTTCGGATTCTGGACCTTTTAGGCTTTTAATCGGTCTAAGGGCTAACGAATATATATAAAAAATCTCGATAACTCAATAACTAATGACGCTATCTTCATAAAATTTGTGTTGTAGGTATAAGGTTTTTCTTTCTATTTCTTTCTAAGGGAAAGTTTGTTTATTTGTTTGTTTGTTTGTTTGTTTGTATGTTTGTTTGTTTGTTTGTTTGTAGCGAATAGACTCCTAAACTGCCCAGCCGATTTTCATGAAAATTTGTATATAGAGGTTTTTGGGTACGGAAAGAAATCGTGGCCCAAAAATTTTGCTCTAACGGACCGCCAAGTTGGGGCTGTGGTGCAAGTATTTAAACTTCTTTGTTCTAAAATGAAAACGGTTTGACCGATTGACTTAAAATTTTGTATACGTGATGCTCTATGAGAATTGAGTTGACCCTATTAACAGTTTTGGAATTTGTTAACCCATGTCGGGCCGACGGGTGGTCAAAAAAAATTTTGGGTTCAAATTTTGTCCGATTTTACAAAATTCTGCTTTGGCTAAAAAGAAAGCCCCAAAAAAAATTTTGTTGAGTTCCATTAACCCATTGCGGCCCAACAGCTTTTTATAGGTTTTTTCAGTACTTTACTCTAAATTCAAAACGGTTTGACCAACTGACTTCAAATTTGGTATACGTGATGCTCCTTGAGAATTGAGTTGACAGTATTAACAGTTTTGGAATTTGTTAACCCATGTCGGGCCGACGGGTGGTCAAAAAAAATTTTGGGTCCAAATTTTGTCCGATTTTATGAAATTCTGCTTTGGCTAAAAAGAAAACCCCAAAAAAAAATTTTATTGAGTTGCATTAACCCATTGCGGCCCAACAGCTTTTTATAAGTTTTTTCAATACTTAACTCTAAATTAGAAACGGTTTGACCGATTTTCTTCATATTTTGTATACGTGCTCCCCTATGAGAATTGAGTTGACACTATTAACAGTTTTGGAATTTGTTAACCCATGTCGGGCCGACGAGTGGTCAAAAAAAATGTTGGGTCCAAATTTTGTCCGATTTTACGAAATTCTGCTTTGGCTAAAAAGAAAACCCCAAAAAAAATTTTGTTGAGTTCCATTAACCCATTGCGGCCCAACAGCTTTTTATTAATTTTTTGGTTATTTTACTCTAAATTAGAAATGATTTGACTGGTTGACCTCAAATTTTATATGTGTGAAGCAACTTGAAAATGGAGTTGAGTCTGTTAACAGTGGGTTCTACGTTTGGTCAAAAAAAAATTTTTGGAAGTAAATTACGTCAAATTTTGGAAAATAGTTTGTACTGCTTTGAATTACAGAAAGTTTCAAAAATTACTAGAATAATCCTAGAAAAATCGTTTTAAAAAGATTGCTTTCATACATTTTTAAATTTACGTGTGTAAACCGTGGGTAATTTTTGTGTTAACTTTTTGCAGTAACATCAAATTCAATTAAACCTCCATTGAAAGGTGCAGCAACGCACACCGGGTATTAGCTAGTTATTTATAATATGTAGATTTAATTTCTATTCATTTTATTTTCAAACTTTTAATTTAAAATTTAATATTATTGATTACTTTTAGGACAAAATATCTAAAACAAAGTTTAAAAATAATTTAGGTACTAGGATATAGTATAATTAAATTAATTTATTATCTGAGATCGAAAATTAAAAAAGTACATTTTGTGATACATCTTAAGTAATTGTCAACAGTTTTCTGTATTTGCACTTTGACGTATAGAAAATCAAGATCGAATTCTGTAATATTTTCGAAATTTATTTGATTATCCTCGAAATTTCGATAATAAAAGAAAAGAAAACTCTTCTCTTAAAGCTTTTGACAGTTTAATTTAATTATAGTTTTTATACTAAAAATGGAAATTACTAATAATATCTTCTTTAATGACACAATTTTATTTAAAGAGTTGCAAGACCAATTAAAGTGAATAGAATGTAAAGCTGGTACTTGAAAAATTCCACTGGAAAAGGTTTTAAAGATCCAATTTCATTAATTAGAACACTTCGAGATTTTGAACTTCGGCAATAAAAACGAAAACAAGTAATGTAGAAAACAAAGGATTTTTAAGAACGCATATTACGCATATTAAGTAAAATTGTTAAAAATCAAGAGACACTTTCTTCAATTTTAAAAAAAATCCCTTTGTTGGTGCCATATTTTTTATATAATATTTAAAAAAAAAAATGGATAGCGAAGAGCCACACTAAAAACTTACCTATTTTTTAAGCTCTAACTCTTCTCAAAATTTCAAGATCCCATAACTCAAACCGTTTGAAAGATATAAAAATTTTAAACAAATTGAGTTTCGCAAAACGGTTTGTATTACATTTGTATTACTTATACAAAAACAGTTATATAGTTACTCATTGCAGAGATATTTCGGGATTTGGGGGCTGTAACTCCATAACGGCTAGGGCTGCAGGAAAAAGTTCATCCATTAAATTAATTTTTTTGTAATTCTTTTTTATTCCTTTTCCGCTCACTCCTTTAAGGAGTATAGGGCATTCACCAAGTGTTTTAGATACTAAGATTCAGTTTCTTTTATCGTAGTATTCACTAAGCCGTTGATTAATCGGCTGTAGCTATATTGTATAAAATTTATGAGTACGAAAATGTTAACTTTGTGCGCCATCTATTGTCCTACATAAGAGTTATTTATATATTTATATTAAATCTTTTCTTATATTACAAAACAGTTACGATATAATTATACAATTTTACCATTATTTTTTTTTATTAGATATGATCTGTCCAGCGTCCGTTTAAATCCGAGACGCTGTAATACATACCCGAAATTAAAATTTCATTTCTTAGATTCAGACGCTGTAAAAATTTTTTGTAAACATGAAAAGCTTATAAAAATAACTCGTTTTTAAAAATTAATAATTTAGATATTCACTATTTTTTCCTAGTTTTTTTTTTAGGTCTTATAAATTTTAAAATTCAATTTGCTTCAAGGTTTTATAAATCGTTTATTAAATTTGACAATTTTCACATGAATTCATAATTTTATTTTGGTCTTTAAAATTTAATTTTTTAGGTCCTACGGTCCCTACGTATTTTAAATATGCCTGCGCCATTAAATTTTAAAATTATTTTTTAATCTTAGATTTTAGCACAAAAAAAATTTTTTGGTTGTTAGAAAAAAAATTTCGAAAAAATTTTTATTTTTACTGCCTATGAAAATTTTTTCGCTAAATTAATAATCGGCATGTAAAATTTAACGTTTTTTAGTTTATTTTGTTGTTTATTTTTTTAAAAATTAAATACTTTCAAAAATAAATTTTAGAAACGCCTAAAGTGTAGGTACCACAAACTTTATATAAGTACTCAAAATAATATTATAAAAATTATACTTGTAATTTTTTAAAACATATATAATATAATATATACTAGTTAATTTTCCCTCATAAATTTTGATTATCGGAAAATTATTACAAGCTTCAAGCAAATTATAGGTATATAATAAATAACGAATATATTTTATAAATTTGTTGTTTTTTTAATAATCATACTTTTCCTAACGCAATGACAATTATTAAAAAACGAAAATGGTGAAAATCTAATATATATACCAGATGGGTCTTCTCCAGGAGTAAATGGTGGGCACTGCACACCATACAAATAAAGTGGAAGGGGCGCAAAGCTTTGTGGTTCAAAAATCAAGTGACACTTTCTTTAATTTTCACTAGAACCCTTAAACTGTTAGCATACCTCAAACCTAAAACTCTTAGCACATGTTAAAATATGATAGAATGATATGAAATGAAAGAGAGATGATTCAGACAAAAAAAAATTTTTTTCAGGTTTCTCCAATATCCTTAAAAGACATGAAGTGCTTACTAGTTTAAAATTACATAAGAATATCTGGACGGTTAGCTATTCAAACAATATTATTTGCTCATTTCAACTCTAAATATTTTAAATAAATATATACAGTCTGAAATACGACGAAGAACTTAAGATATACGAATAATACATGAACACATTTTAACAGACTTTCTACATCGAAAGTTCTAATTTAGGTCAGGCTGTAATCGAATAAGAATTTTTCATTAAATTAAAAAACTAATTGCTTGCTTTTCTTTTTTTAACATTTTGTCTCCATCTTAGTATTTTCATACAACATCTTTTATTATTTCCGTGCACCCTAATTAATTTGTCACGATTCGTCACTGATATACGTCCACTCTATTTGCTTTACACATAAATAAATGATATGAAAAATTATTGTAAATAAGTTGTAACTTCTACGAAAAATTTTGAAAGGTGGATATTTAAAATGTTGAAAAGTTTTAAAGCAGGACATAATTATATGTTATGTTAATGCAGGGCAGTTCTGAGTCCATTTTTTATATAGGGTATAAATTTAATAGTTCAAATGCAAAATAATAATTTGGGTTCTCCAAAGTGTTAATATGTTATTTTATTACGGTTGCCAACATTGAACTACCACTCACCCGGAGATCTTAAATTTCAAAAAAAATGTAGAAAGCAACTGGGATCTATTCATTGCATTTATATTTTGCGTATTACGTACATATGCTTCATGACTTTTGACCGATTTTTCCCCATCATGTTTTACAACAAAAATAATACCACATATTTTGCATTTACCAGCAAATTCATTTTGTTTTTGTAGCCAGTTTTTATATTCAACCCTTTTTATTGCCATCTCCGTTCGTGTTTTCATCATCAGTCATTTTTTAGGAACTGTAAATTAATTAAACACTATATTTTTTATATATAATATTAGTAACAATTAAAATAAAGTTTTACCTATTAGATTTGTATTCCAATTCCAATTCTAACCTTTACGCTTCAACTGCTTCAGCTTTGAATTTAAATTAAATGAAAACATACTACATACATAATGTTTTGTGTCAAAAGTACATAATGTTTTGACAGTTTATATCTATGTGACTTTCAAAATATAGAAGTGCGTTCAAATATTCCTTGCAAAATAGCGCTTTAGGTTTATAAATATTAAATCTGTTAATTAATTTTTTTTTTTTGAGATTCTTTGAGATTCCTGGAGATTTCTCTGCCAATTCCGGAGACCGGAGAATTGTTATGAAACCCGGAGTCTCCGGGTGAAAAAGGTATTGTTGGCAACCGTATATGTTATGTGTAATTTAAGCTCCAAACCACTATGCAAGAATTTACAAACGTGAATCACTAAGACAATATAGTGCAGCTAAATGACTGAATCAACATATAAGGTTATTAAAATTAGAAAAAAGCTTAAATCAAATTAAACGAAGAAGTTTATTTAAATTACTGAATTCAATCAATTATTCTCAGTTGGCTTTTGCCTGGATTACACATTATGTCAAAAAATATGACATTAAAGTGGCAGATAATGTGCCATTCCTTGATGAAGACTACTATAACGGTAATTCCTTCTGATCGAAAATAAAATGTTGGTACTATTTTACATTATAGAATATTTCGTGTAAATTTGTATATAAAGTATATATATTTTAAATTATAGTTATGATTTTATAAATAAATTGTTTTGTACATATACATTCAATATATTATATAATAAAAATTATTACATAAATAAGTACCCACCTACAGGAAATCTATTTTCAATACTTTTAGAAGGTATAAAAACTATAATAATAGTAATATAATAAAAAAAAAATTGTAATTCTGGTGCCATTAGTATAAACGAATAAAATCACTATACGTAAATTTTTTAAAATATTTAATAAAGGACTTTATATATATTTATATAAACATATATATTTATATCTGTGTGTATGTATAAATGAATATTTAAATAGTTTTTAAATACGTACATGAAGGTATGGAAGCATATTGAATGAAGTTTACAAAATGTATAAAATTATAACTGTTTGGGCACAGATTATGAATGTAAATGTACATATATAAAAAAAACTATATATACAAATGTAAATATTTTGTTATTTAAATTACCAACCGTTTACATTTTGTTAATAATAAATAACTCTTTATGTTCGCCAAATAAATTTTTGGTTTATTTGAATGCAATTTATTGTGTATAAAATTTTCAAACTACCTACCATCATAGTTTTTATGAAAAATTAAAATTTGGTTTTTTATCGTAAATTACATATTTATATTTGTATATTTTTATGTATATAGTATATACCTGTATAGATATATTCTATGTTGGTATTAGAGCTATTTTCTGAACATTATAATATAAAATTTGATGATATGAATTTCAAGATTCAGTAAAGGAAATTTTAAAATATTTGATTCTTAAAATTCTAAAACGTAATTTTCTGTTGCGTTATTTAACGCTACACCGTGCGTCCGAATTGCACGAAACAACGCAATGGCATGAAATTCCTATGGATCTGAAATAGGGTGGGAACAATGTTTTGCCGATCGTTGTGCATATTTATTTCATTTTTCAAATTTCCGTTATCTTTTCAAGTATAATTATTATAGGTATACCAAAGCAATAGACAGGAACCAAAGCAAATTGAGGGATGTGCCTTCGAAAACTGTTATCAAGTTCTAGAAATTCATTTATAATCTAATACCAATAAATATTTTGATTTACGTTTAATTTTATACAAATCCCGTTGTTTTCATCCTGTGGTAGCTACGTTGTTATATAAAGAAGTCTATAAAAGATATGTATATTTTAAATATGTAATTTCCTTAGTATTAAGGGGTCTATACACGGCGTAACATTCATGTTCGCGTAACAAATTTTTTCGTCTGCGGTAATGTTTTTGGGTAACGCGCAAGATGTTTGCCAAAAATCAGAAACTTTGTGATATTTTATGAACACTTTCAATTTGAACAACATGCTCGCGCGTGTTTGTCAATGTTTCTTAAACATTTGATATTTTAATATAAAATTTCAATTATAAAGTAAATTTTGATGGCGAAATATCTCCGAAAAAAAATTAAATTAATAAGAATATGTACTATAAGATTTGTTAATTTGTTAATAATTATTTTCTTTATTTCCTTCGATTTAGGAGAATGAACAAACAAAACGAGACGATGATCTGGGCTGGTTTTGCGAATTTTTTGAAGGAACTGGAACTTCTGTGAAACGTCAAAAATGGTCATATCTGTATCATCTTTTTCAATCAATGGTATTACCATAATTAGC
The DNA here is from genome assembly GCA_963082915.1 of Dolichopus griseipennis. Lineage (NCBI taxonomy): Eukaryota > Metazoa > Arthropoda > Insecta > Diptera > Dolichopodidae > Dolichopus > Dolichopus griseipennis. Next base: position 49,404,232 of record OY720441.1, read on the forward strand.
AATTCAACAAATTTTACGATGTCCATTCTTTGAAAGTTCTTAAAATCTAACGACAACCATATTTCATCAAACAAACTTTGATAAGACATTTGTCCGTGTAAGATATTTCGTCGTGTACTTGCCCCTTTATAAAAAAAATCATCTATATATAATAAAGATTATATAAAAAATTAAAGAACAATTTTTTATAAAAATCTGATTTTTTAAAGCAAAAAATTATTTAAAATAATCGATATTAATTTAAAGTATAAATTTCAAGAATCAATTTTAAAGAATACTTATTTATTATATTAAATTATTTACAACTTTATAACAATTATATTAGGGTGATCTGTTCAAAAACAAAAACATGCCTAATATCAGAATAAATCTTTAATATTCTATTATGCGTTTGGCATCAATACATTAAGAAGTGGTATTAAAAAATATTTCTTACAAAAGAATATTAACTTTGTTTATTTTTAATACTACTTTATTAGTTTGTTGATGAATATTATCAATACTTTTAATATGAATGATGTCTAATACGGTTAAGCTTTTTAATTAAGTTTTCGTTTTATTTTTTTTTTTATAAATATTTCAAAATAACTATATTCTATTAAATAGAATACTCGTTCAGGAAGGGGATAACAATGTTAATATTTTTTAAATCTGACCGATAGCTCAGTGGCGGCTTTTCAGTCGAAAAGTTTAGTGTTCAAACACTGGTCAGATCATATCTTATAAAAAAATATAGTGTGTATTATAATAGTTTAATAAGAAGTATAACTGCTAAATAGACAAAGGACTATTATAATATCAGGCAATATTTACTATTTACTATATTTACTATTGGATTGGTGGGAATCTTTGAAAGATACAAACTGCTCCGTAGCAGAAGTGTATTCCGGATTCTTACCGACTAAACCACACTCTTTGACACATCCAGTGTCATTCCTGTATTCGTATTTTGCTGAATTTTCGATTGATACAAATACACCATTTAAATTTATTTTATGTGGGTTTCATATTTTTATTACTAAAATTAACATGAACAGATTTGCTATAATTTAATTTTATTTTCCATTTGTTAGTCCAAAAACAATACTGTTTTACCTGTTTTCTGTAATTTTCCTATAGCTTCATCAATATTCGACCCTACTGCCAATATAGCAGTATCGTCATCAAATGTTGCTACAGTTATATTTTCTACTTCTGGTAGATCACTTGTATAAATCAAGTACAAAATAGGACCTAGAATACTGCCTTGACACACACCTGCTTTTATTTCTCTTAATGTAGAGTCACTTCATCTTTTTTAATTCTAAATAATCTATCAAACAAGTACGATTCGAGTATCTCTATACATATTGTAAAGGTTGATATCTCCTTAATTTAAATATTCATCCTTCATGCCAAACTTTATCAAACGCTTGTGCTACGTCTAGAAATATTGTAGAGCATATTTGTTTTTATTCAAATGAATTTTCTATAATATTGGTTATTCTATGAACTTGGTCAATTGTTGCAGGCTTGGATCTAAATCCAAATTGATGGTTTGGAATTAAATTTTTATTTTATATAATTGAGTTCAGCCTTTATAACAACAATTTATCATAAAGTTTTGACATAATTGGTAGCAGAGATATTGGATATTGGATAAAATCTTATATTTTACCTCATTTAATGGCTTCTCTGGCTTTGCTATCATATAAACCTCTGCTGCTTTCGAAGCGATTGGAACATACTACAGTTTTACTGCTGCATTTAAGATTATTCTTAAAATTTTAGAGCTTTTTGTGGAATTTTAAAATCTAAACTTTAATTTGTATATTTCTTATATTTTTGAGCGTTTAAGTATATTTTTGAGCGTAAGCGTATTTTTACAAATACCAGTATTTCGCTTACGACTATGCAAACTTTCAGTGCTGGTACTCATTTTATTTTATAACTCATAACTCATATTAATTTAAAATTTGTTTTATAATATTATCTATTAATTTATTATTCATCTATAGGGTTTTAAAGACAAGTATATTTCGTTGGTAACAATATACATTCATTTAATTTAATTATTTTAAGATATATACTTCTCAGTTGTTAAAGATTTTATAAATTTGATCAATTTGCCAAAAATATACTTTTAGTTGGAACAAAATTTAGTATTTCAACACTTTGTGTTTCATAACACAAAATTTCATTTTTAATATTAATTTATAATAATGGCAACGCTTGCTGCAACAAAGTAATTCTAATAATTGAGACTGCGACTCCCCAAAACAAATTATTGGAATTCTGATTTTGTATACAACTCTAAATTCTCTATTAATTATTTATATTGTAAAATATACATATATCAACAACAAAGGGTTTAAAATTAATTTACAATTTTTTATTGCCAAATATATTCAAAAATATTGCGAAAAGTGCGAAACTTTGGGACCCAAAATTTAACACGCAAGACATTAAAATATAAGATTTATAAAAACACGATATTTCGATACTTTCACCTTCTTCTTCCCATAACTGTTACCTTACTTAAATTTCAACTTAACACAAATGACTACGTTAAACCTTTCGATTCCAAAGAAGCTTTATTCAATTAGTGTATATACCGCTTTTATTAATCTCAATGAAATTTCTCATTTGGAAATCTCTAGTATTAGAACACTTAAAACTACCATCCTTCCGAAATATAGTATTTAATTTAGTATATAAGTACAATATTGTTTCAAGAAATATTCTTAAAAAACTCTTCCCTTTTATGTTTTATCTCTTTCTTTCAGTTCAACATCCCAAAACAAAAAAAAAACAAACCAACCTAAGCTTACAAAATAATTCATATAAAATGTCAATCAATTTTTATATCCCTTCTATTATTATTAATATTATTAAATTCTTCTGATCTCTCTACTTATACTCATATTATAATAAACGATTTTTGGTTTTCTTTGTTTCATTTCAATATAAGGATTTTCTTACATATTGAATATATATACAAACATACATACATATTATATATACATATGTGGAGGTTTACATTTAAAATTCGTAATAAAAAACGACTTAAATTTTTTTTTATATACGCTCATTCAGTACTCAGTGCTTCAACTTCGGTATACCGTATTTTATACTCTTAGCACTGCTGGTTCTTTCTGAAAGCTATGTAAAGAATTAAAAAAAAAAAACCAAATCATAAAAACAAAAATCAAAAATCATTCAAAAAAAAAAAAAAAAATACTCAAAAAAATCCCTCAAGGTTTTTTAATTTGGCCAGATGGTGTATTGCCTGACTGAAGGATTTTACAAGGATAACAAGAAAAATAAAAATAAAAAAAAAACTATGGATCATATATTTATAAAAAAAAAAAAATTGGTAATGTTTACTTATTATTAAGTATGTATAGACATGGTTTGCTTTTTTTTGAGTTCAATTCGATTGAATTTGAGTTTATGCAAAAGAATTAAAATCAAAAAAATTTTATTGGAATATATCGCAAATATGTATAAAAAAAAGGTAGAAAACAAAGTGTAGCAGGTGCTCTTCGCTCTTTTAGGTATTTATTATTTTGTACAATAAAGTTTGAAAAATATGCTACTGATACTACCAATTGTACCAATGGATATTACCAATGTACTTGTATACCATACCAAAACTCAAATAAAAGAAAAATATAATAAAGTTTAACATCTTAATTGAAATCAGCACTTAGACAGATTTTTAATTGTTTATGTAAAGTGTGTCATTCATATATGAAAAAAGCAAAAAAAAAACCAAAACAATTTACGAGGATATTTAATTCATAAAAAAGGGGAAATCCCCTCCTATTTCTTCAATTAATTTGATTTAATAGAGTGTATATGACTACATAATATATTTAAATTTGAAGGATTCATAAAGTAAAATATTTATTTAAACTTTCAATTTTTCTAATAAATTTTTTTTTATTTAATTTGTTTTTTTCCTAAAATTGATAAAATTTTGTTATGACTGTCGTAGTTCGAGTTTTCAAATTATGTAATCAACGAATTATTATTCGTATGTATCAACGAAGTATGAAATTATGATTATTATATAAATTAATTTACTTAATATGTGTTACTTATACTTTTTTTACATTATACACATTATTTCAATATAAACTTATTGAATATGAACTAAAGAAATGGTATAATATAGAAATGCAATCTAAGAAAAGCATTTGGAAGTTCTAGAAGGGACATTTGCGCCAAAACTCACTTTAAACAGATTTTTGTTATAATGAGGCTGGATTCGAGTCCATGAAAATTAAAAAAAAAGACTTATTTTGAATAAAATAACTCACAGTTGTAGAAATACCTTATAATTCAGAATGACTATAATATATAACAAATTAAATTGTATCTACATATATTGAAATATATGGAATTTTTACATGTTATAAGGATTAGTACTTATCTTATATACAGTTAACCCTCCTACAGCTTCTTTAACACGGATTCGCGTGTTAAAGAAGCGACGAGGTTCGCAAAATGAGGAACTTTTCCCATAACGCGATACTTTTGCTTCCTACAATGTGAGTTTTTGATGGCTAAAGTAATACATATTATCGATTGGAGATAACTCTGACGATCTTTCCGATGTGGAAATAAAAGAATCTGTAAAAAGTATCGAGAAAGTTTTAGAAATATTTGGAAGAAATTTTTAAAATAGCCTATTTCCCTATCAAGGAGTTTACAAAGATTTACGATACAAGAGCATATAGACTTTAATAAAAGATTTTTTAAAACAGGTAATCATCGAAAGAGTATTCGAATCTGATAGCGGATAGCTGCGACTTGGAATTAGCACGACCACTATAGCAGCTATGAAGAAGAGTGAGATTTGTAGAAAGTTGTGGTTTTATTTTTGTTTTGATTTATTAAATCTTTCAATTTCAATATGCCTTTTTATTCAATATGCCATTTTTTGTTTAAATATCCAGTTCACCGAGTTTTGTGAGTCACAAGATCTTAAAGGTTTTTGCGGTACTTTGAACATAGCTAGTTGGATATACTGCCCCTCAATTTTAGGTGAGTCATTCAGCCTAAATATTGTCAGGGATATATTTGCCATACAATATTTTTTAGGCAATATGCCCAATCACTGGCGGGTAATAATGCCAAAGGATTTTATGGTCTGGCGACATATAGCACGTTGCCATTAAAAGATATTAAAGAACTTCAACATTAATTAAAAATAAGTTTAAGAACTATTTACCACCCTGTAAAATATAGAGAAACAATTAGGTGATTAATTATCATTTAAAAATCTTAATTTTGCACCTTATACTTCCTATTATTGAAACTTTTTAGTTTTTATTTAGTTAGGCATGTCCTTTTAAACCAATTATCACCTTTTTAATCAATTTTCACCACTTGCTAATGCTACTTGAAATAATTACTTTATCTTTCAATTATAATAATGCTTCATTGGGCCTAATTCTTTTTTTTTTATTGAACTGAAATCAAAATTTCACTAATTAATAAAATATTCAAGAAAAAAAAATTAAAGAAGAGAATTAGTTTTTCTTTTCCTTTAGTCTTAAAAATTTCCATTTTTTTTGTTTCAAAAAATATTTAAAGAAAACGGTTTTTAAAAGTCAGTGAACTTAATTGTAAAGAAGAGTGGGAAAAATGTCTGTCCAAATATAAATTTGAGTAATGAACTTAATAATTAATGAAGAAGACATAAATTGTTTTCAATTTCAATTAAGTAGTGGTCGGTTGTTTTTTTTCCAAATGTTTTTTTACTTCAATGTTCATTTTAAGCGATTAATTAGTTGGAGATTTAAAAAAAAAAAAATGGTGGAAATAATTACTATTTAATAATTGAATTATTGGCATATTTAATGAATTCTCTTTTATGTAAAGTTTAATTTAATTTAATTTTATTCAATTTAATTGTTTAAATTTTTAATTAGGGAATTGTTTTTGGAAAAAATTTAAATTAGAATAAACATTTTTAAATAAATTTCTAATAATTGGGAGGCCTGTTAGAGGATTAGGATATGCCTTCCGAAATTTACAAGTTTAGGTATTTGCTAAATATTTTTAGATATTTATTAAAAAATTCAGATGTTTTTTTAAATTTGGAATATAAGGAATTCTGAAACGAGTTTTCTTTTAATTGAGATTTTTTTTAGATAAAATCAGATAATACTTTTTATTATTCAAAATGAAAATAAAAATTAATAACCTTGGAAAATTCTGAATTTCATTTCAGAATGTTTAAATTCATCTAACAAAATTTTTATTGATCTATAAAACTTACAATTCATTTGGAAACTTCTGAATTTTATTTGAAAATTTTTAATTTGATTTGGAAAATTCTGAATTTATTTTGAAAAACTTACAATTTATTTGGTTACTTCTGAAATTCATTTGGAAATCTTCAAATTGATTTTGAAAAATTCTGAATTCATTTAATTTGGTTCCGAATTTAGTTCTGAATTTTATTTGTAAATTTTTAAGTTCGTTTTGAAAAATTCTGAATTTTTTTTGAAAAACTTACAATTTGTTTAGAAACTGGAAAGTCATATTTAAATTGTGTAAAATTTTATAAGAAAAACCTCAAAAAAATTTTGATGTCATACTTAACAATAATTATATTATTTTTAAATTCTCAGAAATTAGTAGCACATTTCTTAATTTAAAATATTTTCTTTGTTTAAATCATCACCATTTTTTTTTTTATTTGAATAAACTTTAATCTTGAATATTATTTATTTAATTTGAAATGAAATTTTAATCATTCTCTTATCATCTCATTACTATTTCTTTGTTCTTAATTTAAAGCTGTTATCTCAGAAGACAGGACATATATACGTCCAACTTATACGTATTTTTTTACAATTTAAGATTATTTTAAATCTTTTTGAAATTAAAATTATAAATTTAAAAATGCATTTTTATGACAGAAGATTTCTTTATGTTTCTTTCCAGTTTTTAGATTTATAAATTTACAACTTGATTACATGTCGTATATATATGTATGATAAAATGAGTTTCTGATAAAAGTACAAATTATTATTTTACAATAGTAGGGTTGGGATTTTATTATTTGTAATATGGCTGTAAAACAAAAGAATTATTAAATTAATATGGTAAGGAAATTTTTATATCGTTGTAATAATAACAGTAGAGTAGAGATCTTTTGCTTTGAACAAGCATCGGTAATTTTCAAAAACAATATATAGTGGACATACTCATGTGGTTAAAATCAAAAAGTACTAGAATTATGAAACCTATTTCATCATTATCCATTTTAAGGTATAAAAAATATAAAAGAAGAAGAGCACGTAGATACAAATAAGTTCGTAATTGTTATAACTCACTGGAGACGTTCTAAAATGTGCTATAAGTTATAAAATCAATCAAAGTTTAATAATAAATTTGCCTAGTCAATGTACTACCACTGTAGTACCACATGAAAAGTTCAGTAGTGTTACAAAACGAATCATTCTTAAAAAACTTATTAAAAAAACGAATACCTCACCAGGGTCCTCTGTTAAATATTCAAACTTAAAAGTAAAAGCTGTGTAAACGCTCTTAATTAAAAAGTGATCAAACATTTGGAATGTCTACACAAATTTAACACCTTTACACCAGCCAAATAAATTTAATAACCTTGCTTATTAATATTACTTAAAGTGTCAAGTATAATTTTTTATTCTGTGAGTTGTAAATATGAATTTAAATTTCAGATTTTCGTAAAGATAATTTTTTATACATTGATTTTAATTTATTAAACCCAATGCCGAATGTTTACTGATGTAAAAACTTCTGACGACAGATTTAAATTCAAGTTTTGAAACTCTGCTACTCTTCAGCTACAAAAAAAGTAGCTGAAAGTAGGTGGGAATAGTTTGTAAATGGAACGCTAATTTTTCTTTCAGAAGTAGGTAATTGTCAGTTTAATTGTCATACATATATTCGACATTTTACTACTATCTGTCATTTGAAAACTTTAAATATAATTAGATATTAAAAATAAAGTGAATAAATGAAGGTGTATTGCTGTTATATATAAACAATTTTTTTTAAAATGAAAGAAGGAAGCGCTTATTAATTGCCTAATGAAAAATATGGTTTAACATAACCTATTCAAATAAAAATCCATCTATAAAATTTAAATTAAAGCCATCTACCGGAACTTTTCTATTTATCTACTCCTATCACCTACTCTTTATCGAACGCTGGCATAGGTAGGAGAAGCTGGGAGTAGCAAGAGAAGTATACTCCTGACAAAGGAACGAAACAAGATACTTCAAACAAATAGGACTTATATGAGTTTAAAAAAGTTTTCATAAGTTTAAGTTGTTTGAAATAACTAACACTCCAACTTCCGAAATTAGAAGGTGATACTCTAATCATTCTCACCAAAATGACTCAAGTATCTTTTAAATCAAAAACAATTTTTTTTTTCAAAACACGATGTACGAAATCCATAGTGCGACAAACTATCAAAAATTAAGATTAACTTATATCTACAATTATAAATAATTAAATTACCTAAAGATGACATATCCTAAAATAAAAACAATAGAATTAAAGTGTAAAAAAAAAACATAAAACAAAAAAGTGAAACAGATAAGTGACAAAAGAAAAAAAAAAACTTATCAAAATTAAATAACAGATAGGTGTATATATAGAATAATAAGTTTTATTGTTCTTTAGGTTGTATATTTTTTAAAGGGTCTTAAAATTTTCCCTGTGATTTTATTTTTAAATAATATAAAAAATAAAATCATTAAACAAATAAAAATTAAAATTTAAAAAATATTAATTTAAATTTTTATAAGTCATAAATCTATTTGATAAGACACAAAAAAAAAAGGAAGGAGAAGATGATATTATTCGTCGTTATTTCTTAAAACAAATAACAAAATTGTGATAAGTTATAACAAATAATTAAATTTTTTTTTTAAATGTAACTAATTACTAAACAAAGAAATAAACAAAAGTATTAGTCATGATTAAAAGATACTAAATATAAAATATGTAAATATATAATTATAAAAATATTAAATTTTTCTACTCATATAATATACATATGTACTAATTAACTAATTTTAAAGTAAATGTTATTTTCTTATAGAAGCTTAAATTAACAACTAATAAAATTGTTTAAATTTAAATTATATATGCTTATAGTTAATATATTAATTTAGATATTTATATAATATAATAATTTTATTTAAAATAATATTTGTGTTAAAACTTAAGCCTTAAGTAAAAATGTTCTTACATGACTTCTGTTATCTGTTATGTAAAAAAGTTCGCAATTATACATGTAATTATAATAAATGGTTATTTCACTAAAAGCTTAACACGTGTAGAAGTAGTTGAAGCCCATAAATAAACTTATTGTATATAGATAAATTCGAATTAGAATCCTGAAATACCTAACTGATATATATCATTTCGGAACTTTTATTTTTAAAGCACACTACCAACAGTTGTAAGATAGGATTTATGAGATTGGAAAAATAGGGTTTAAAGTTTATAAAGCGGCTCTGTATATATATATATATTACATTCTGTGAAAGTAGCTAGGCTATTATAGCAGTTTCCTGCTTTCTTGAAAATCGCACCTCCCTCAAGGTAAGAACTTAATGATCATATTCGAATAATATGTAACGCAACTTTTATATAGAATTATTAATCTAGCATGTGATCAGATAGTTTTTATGGTCATGATAATGCAACTTTACTCTACTCAAAGTATTGTAGTGTGAAACAAAGGGTTCGATAGATGCTTATACCTGCAATGTAGGAAGATAAAGCATAAAAAGACTTTAACATAAGTACGTACGGAATTACAGAATTAGTTTGTTAATCTAAAGTGTTGTATGAAGTTATTAATTCATATATGTACGAATTAATCTTCAAGAAGAACATTAATATCTTTTTTTATTGGTAAAAATTCTAACTCTACAACTGTTAGGTTATTAATCCCCATGGTAACCAAATATAATATGAAATATGAATATAAAAAAATAAGAATATAAAAATAACATTACTTATAAATTGATAGAAAGTATTAAATGTGGCCAAAGTAATAGGAAGGCACATGGTATCCCCCACATCAAAATGACAACAAAAACAATGTTTTATTAAAATAGAATCATTAATAATTCGTTATACCATTAATTTGAACCCTATTGGCGAATAGAAACTTAGTCGAGTCGAAAAGTATGTACAATTTTTTCCACTTTTACTGAAATACAAACTCTAGTATATCGAATTAAAAGTAGTGTCTCTCAAACCACTGTCCCACCCAGCCATTACATAATGTGTGCCACCCATCTAACTTCATAATATATTTTCAAAATTCCCGTTCTTCTTAACCTACGTAATCCACGATGGCCAAACCCTAAGCCATAAATCATAAGCTTTTTTCCAGAATCAACCCATTTAAGCCAATAGACCCTGCAAAGTTTAAGGGATTGATTTTATTTATTTGATATTTAACACAATCCGAGCTGAATTTTGTACATTCTTGGAACGGATACTCTTGTTTAAAAAAAACACCATGTTTTAGTAAACAAATTTTTAGAAATTTGCTATAAGTAAATAGTATCAAAATATATTATGTATAAATAATTTCAATACGTCAAGTTTATATACTTTTCTTATGTAGTAGATATGTAAAAAATATATAAAATGTCGTAAATAATTTATACCTATGATCCTCAGACAACAAAATCATTTTAAAACAAATATTTTAAAACATTTAACTATGGAGGTTAAAGGTTAAGTCGTACTTTATTTTACTACATTTCCTTTATAGTTTCAACTCATTATATAAAAATATGACACATTTCTTAATTATCATTTATCACTTTAATTAATAATTTTTTTTTTTATATATACATATATATCAGCTAATTTTTTAATCAATTTTTTTACCTGCATATCTAAATTAGCAAATCTAGACGACATATTAAAAAAAAAAAAAAAAAAGAGAGCACCTTAAAAAATACACGAATACAAAATCTGCTGTAATAACATTTTTCTTTCATTCTTTGTTTCATTCACAATATTGTCGTCCTTATCATAATTCAATGAATGCCAACTAAACACAACGCTGAACCAACTAAAATCTAAAAAAAAAAAAACATTTTACAGCAGGACCAAAACACTAGTGAAAAGACGACACAGAGAAATAATATTATACGTGAGATGAGACCATTCTGTATATATATATTGTCAAAAAAAATGTATGCAAGTTCATGTTTGTTCAAGTTTTGTCAGCAAAAAAAGAAAGCAAAAACATAAAACCATAATTTTAACAAAAATGTTCTTCTATCGTGTGGTAATCCCAAAAGGATTTTCTATGCTTAGTCCTTTTTAGCTCTCCATGTTCGTTGGTTTTATGTTGCTGTTTTTGTTTTTGCTTTTTTTTTCATATTCTATCTGATATCTGCAAAAAAAAACACAAAGTTTTCAAAGCGAATTAAAAGAGAAAATAAATGAATATTTTTACCGTTAGAATTATCTACACATACGTACGTATATATGAAAAACTTTTATCAAACTTATATCAAATGTTAGAATATGAAAAAGTTTTTGTAAAAAGGACACTAAATAAAATGATGCTATCAAATTTGTATCAATTACAAAACAGCATAAAACAAAATGGCAGATTATTTGTTAACATAAATAACCTTGGATAATTTTGTGTCAGTGTATGGCTAAAGGTGCGCTTATATTGGAGCTGCGATAAGTGATAATAGCGTCGATAACAGCATAGCATAAAAAATTTATATTATTAACCGATGATCAAAGCGATGCTGCAATATAAACACCTCAATTTAAATCATGTATATAGTTTTCTACGTTATGCTCTTATCAATGTTCTTATCACTTATCGGAGCTCCAACATAAACGCACTCTTAGATATCGGATGGGATTTTGAAATTAACAGATTAGATTCTAAGTATTCCAAGTATTAGATTCAAAATATTGAATGGGCTACAGCTTTTACATTGCAATAGAAAATGTAACTTAATCTTTGTGACTTCTGCATTGACATTCAAATAACTAATTAGTTTATCAATTACTTGACGTTTATCAATTACTTGACGCTTATCAATTAAAAAGGTGTGGAAAAAACTGGACTGGAAAAAAAAATCAACATAAAGAAAATGGCATTAGAAATAATACTGAAACCATCAAAAGATTCTCATTATGGATTGCATTTAGAAAAACAGTTATTTAAAGAAATATAATCCGTCTTTTCGGAAATATGTTCAATAATATTGAAATTAGTATAGTATTAGTAACATTGGCAAACTAAGTTTTGTTTTATTATTCAGAAAACAGAATCGTATTGATTAATAAGCCGCCCCTGTATGTACAAGTTTAAAAATTGTATATTGCCAAATTACAGTAATAAAACCCTCCATAAATGCTAATTCTACACATAGATTCGTAATTCGGTTCATAAATAGTTTTATTAAAAATTGTATGTGTATTTTGGTACTCCAATTTAGAAACCATTAGGTGGCACCAAAAAAACTTTATAAATCAAATTTGCAAGAACCTCAATTATTATTAAAGATTTGGTATTCGTTCTTGTATAAAGAAGAAATTTCATGCTTGAATTATCTCCGTAGTACAATAAGTAAAATGAGGGGCTGATGAAGGGGCAGATGAAGACATATAATATAGTTTGAAAAATCGGAAAGAAATTTTTGCAGATTATGATAAGATTAAGGCCTTTACATCTGACTCGCGTCAATTAATTGTAAAACAAAATTTCGTCACATCTCAAGCGTTTGTGATACCGCCTAGGGCTAAATGATTATTTTTAAAAGATAGTTGGTGTTGCCAGCTTCCAAAAATAAATATGCTTAATGGCGCCAATTATCCTTTAAGAACAAAAGGTCATGAAAGGACGAAAAGTATCCCTGTAGTTTTAAGAAATATAGAATTATCCGCAAGTTAATCAATTCTCTAGCAGTAAATTAAAAAAAAATAAAATTTAATATAGGAATTCTTCTCCCAAATTTTTATAAGTCTATTTTTAATTATTATGTATGTAAATCTGGCAAAACAAACTATCTTTGAGATATGTAGTAATTTAGTCCAATCACAAATATTTCAAAATTCCTAAAATTCCCTATCAAACTGATATAAGGTTGGTGATTTTGAATGTCATTGTGTCTTTGGGTATTTTTTCATACATCTCAACATAATTTTTTTACTTTGATAATACTGTTATAGTTTTAAATGATGATAATGATTGATGAAAAAAAAAAATGATGATATTGATTAAAATGATGACGTTGATGTTAATAGTGAAACATGGTCATGATGTTGATGGTGACACACAAAATTTAATTCCTATTCTCTGTAAACTTTAGATAAGGATTCTTTTAAAAAAGGAAGAAAAAATAAAACAAAACTTTTTTTATATTTTTTTTTTGTACATTATGCATATGTATACATTATATATATAACTGTTTATATGAATAAACATATATATTCTATATGTTTGTCTGAATATATCTACTGAATAAATAAAACGAAATACTTCACAAAAAAAACAAAAACAAAACAAGAAAAACAAAAAAATAAAAAGGATATATCAATACATTATGAAATATTTATATACAAAATGAAAAATGTTTTTTCCAAAGGATTCGGATTCCCCATGTTTTTTTCTTATTGCTGTTTTAGGTACACTCTAGGTTTTACCAAATATACCTTTTCAATTTATTCCAAATAAGTATTATATTTACATATATGTAAGTACACAATGTTACATTCATTTTAACAACTATACACTAATGGAAATATATATTTTTATTGTAAATTAATTTTAATTTAAGATTTTTTGTGAAAATTTATTTATTTTGGGATTTATTCGCATTCTCCAGAACCGTACCAACCTAAATTCCATGTACAGTTTTGACGAAGGCAACACTCTTCTAGTGTCTGAAAATTTCTTGAGAAGTCTAATGCCTATTCTAATTTTACTCCTAATCAGTTTAAACACAATATGCCCTACCAGGGGTTCTAGGATCCAGTAATCAGTTCAAATTGAAGCAATGACCTAACATGACCTAATTTGGGTAACAGAAAATGAGTTGAGTTCAATACTTCTAAAACTTAAATATATTTTATTTCTAGCTAAGAAGACCAATTGGTTTCATTGCTCAGCTTTTTGGGCACAAAATCCAGCGGTTCGAAGGTCAAAATATCTTAAACATACAGCTAAATCAAAAACTGCCACGGAAACAATATACATTCCATGAAGTTAGAAGCGCCATCAAAGTCTGTGGTGTTTTCCAAAATTATTTCAGTAAATTCCCATTAATTAGCTCCGAATTCGACATATTTGATCTCGATGAATGGAATAGTATATTTCAATATGTAAGTGAATTTCCTATATGTCAAAAAAAAAATTAAAATCTAAAATTTTCAGAACTTCATCATCTTTTAGGCGTGCTCGAATAATCATCTCGAAAAAATAAGATGCTAAGTCGTGCAACTTCTTTGAACTTTTATTTTTCTTACAGTATCAGATACTAGATTTTTTTTTTTAAATCACTTCGGTCCAGGTTCTAGTTCCCAAGATTTTAAAGGAACTCTTAACAGTGGCAGAGGCATTTTCCAAGTAAATTTTTTTTCACATACGGTCTTATTGGAATTGAAAAGCTTTAAGCTGAAAAAGTTTTATTTGATTTTTAGAATATTATTAAGCTTTTTATTTACAGTTACATGACTTAAGTAATGGATAAATTAAATTTGTTTCTAATTATATATCCGCAACTGTTCATACATGAATTAGTTTATACAAAATGGAAATATAATGGCGATTAAAGTTATACAATTTTAAAATAGTTTTCGAAAATTTTTGCAAATATACACCTGTGGAATTTCATCATTTTCTTTGTTTTTTTTTTCTTGTTTTTTTCTTGTTTTTTTTTTTACAAGTTTATATTTCTAACTTAGAAAATCAACAATTTAATGAATCTTTTTGTTTTACTTTTCAGTAATTATATTTAATTTAAGGATATTTTCAATAAAGATATTTATTTTAGTTTTATATACATACTCGTATGTATATATATAAATAATGTATAATATAAAGTTATATATGTTGCATATTAGTATTCATACATATGTTTTTTTTTGTGTTTTATTCTGTTGTTTTATAGAATGTTTTATGTGATTTCTTATTATTTGTATTAAAATTTAAAATAAAAAAATAAAAATAAAAACTTTGTTTTTCTTTACTTTTCAAAAAAATTTTTTACATTGTAATTTATAAAATAATATAATTGTTGTTTTATATAGTGTTAAAACAATATATAAATTGGTTTTTGATTTATGCATTACACATATTTGTTTGTTTGTTTGGAATAAATTTTAAAAATAAGAAAAGGGTTTTTTTATTTTTAATTCTAGGAAAAACAGGATTTAATAGTGCGAATTTAAAAGGATTGTTTTAAGATTTAATTAGCCTGTTTTTCAATTCTATTAATGAAATTTTTATATTTGTATTATATGAAATGGAGTACATTGGGACAGGAGCCTTCATAACGGCTGTGGTCTATTAAATTTGTAGTTATAGATACTTAATGGGGATTAACAAGGGGACTGTTATAAAGAAATAAGAAAATGAATGCCTTCAAATCAAAGTTTTCGAATGGAAAACAAGGAGAGCAACAGATGCTCGTCCCTACACAGTTAAACTATCCATTTGGCGCGACACGCCTTAAGGAAGCTGATTTGTCATGCGCACGTCTCTCTATGAAACCATATCTCATCAAATGTGTTCTCATCATATTTCTTCAAAGTTGATAATGTATATGTGTAAGATATAGATAAACTTAAAAACAACATTAAATTCATTCTTCTTAACATCCTATCCAATTTTCCCCATCCCACAGGAATCCGACAATTCTAAATATCCTAAACCAAAAAAACCTTCAAATTTCTCATCCTCGTAAGTCGTAACTATACCTTACATTTGTATCACATATTCCTCTCTAAAGTTTAGTTCAAGAAGGGTATAGTGTTGGTGTGTTAAAGTTGCACATTGCCCAAAGGAACACCGAAAAATACCAATCGGTGGCTTTCAAAGCTTTAAGATAATAATAAAAAAATTTTAAGAAAATATTAAAAACTATATGTTACTATTTTTAAAATATTTATCAAAACCCAAAAACGGACACTGATTTTATGTTTATATTAGGTTTTTTTTTAATTTATAAATAAATAATGAAAGGTTTTGTTCGTACCTCTAAAAGGAAAAGTGGTCCCATAAAAAATCAGGTAAACTATTATTTACTAAATAAACAAAATAAATATGAATATCTGTTAACTTTACTTTTGCTCAAATTATTTTTTTCATCTACTCTTCGTTTCAAAAATTTAATAATGTAATAATTCAATACATACTTCTATTATCTTTATCTTTCATATTTTTTCAACTAATTTCTTCGAAATTAAAATCTGAGGCGCTCAAGAAGGAATTGCGATTAATATGATACAGAAAGACTCTGCTTTTTCTAAGATTATGGTCACATATACATATGGATGAGCTTAAAAAGTTAGAATAACTGTGGTTTTTCAGATGGGTTATAAAACTTTTGAAAGCATATTCTGAAATAAATATAATAATAAATAAACCTTAATTAAACTTTATACAGACTATCAATTTTACATTTATAAATTTTTCCCCTATCATAATTTTTTATAAAACGCTTTTGATTTTCGCACTCTAATATTCTTAAAATACTACAAAAATTGATAGTGTGTATTACGCTTAAGGATTTAATATAGAACTTAATTGTGGAATAATTTTCAATATAGTGATTTAATATTCGTACTATATTTCTTTCTCAATGTGGTGGTATGTAAAGATATAACTCTAAGGTAAAACCGAGGAAGAGTGTAATAGGGGTAGACTGTGTCAACTCTGGGATACCCATATGACGTAACATATACATTATATCATCCCGTTAATTACTTTTAACAAAATTTCAAACATACAGCTTTATAAAGTGTAGTGGAATACTCATATAAAAGAAGGAGTTGTATGGCAGCTACTCGAACCCTCTGCAGTAGACCAACCAAATTTTGCTGTAACTTTGGCCATTACATTAAAATTTCAGACACCCAGCTCCATTAGGTGGAGAGTAATGCTCATATAAAATAAGAAATTGTATGGCAGCTACTCGAATCCACTGCTGTAGACTCAGACAGTATCAGACAGTTTCCATTTGCTGTTTTTACATTCTCTCATTTGAGGTTGCATTGGTTAAGCTCATTTAGAACTTTGAGTCTCCAGCTATTGTATAGAGGGGTGCGCATTTTTTAATTTTGCTTTCCTTGTTGAATCAGTGTTGGTTATTTTCCAATATTCCTCCACACATATTCGTTGCCTATTCTGGTAAGCCAAAATATTCTCAATATAATCCGAAGAATTTCCTAATGAATATACTTGCAGTTTCTTACTGATGATGTTAGATATTAGCCATGTTTCGCTGCAATACATAAGCACAATATTTACACAAGCATTGAAGATCCTATACTTTTTTTTCCTTGAGATCTAAATCTTTATCTGTACTGGCTTCACTTTCTTAGTTGGATCTACAATTCTCAATTTAAAAATACGCAAAAATTCTTTCATTTAAAATTATAAAAATAAATTTCAAAATATTTAAAAATGTTGTTCTATAAATTATGAAAAATTATCAGATTTATTTATAATTAAATGCACATTATATTACCTATATTTTGTAAGTATTTTATATTCTAATTGTAAAACAAATTACAAAAAAAAAAAAAAACTAAAAAATAAACAATGAAAGAGACGTAAATAATATCATACCATATAATATTCCACCAAAAACAAAAAAAAATTAAAACTAATTATCACAATTTATTCAAACAAATCAATTTAAATTCCATTGCTTTGTCTGCTCTTTTTTTGAAATTTACTAAAAAAAAAAAACAACAACAACAACAAAAAAAAAATCATTATCATCTGATGCATAACATCTAATAATTTCATATCATTTCAGCTAGGTACACATTAATCTTCTCAATATTTTTTCTCCTATTGTCTTTTTTTTTGTTTTTCTTTTGTTTTTATATTATTTTGTTCTTGTTGTTGTTTTTTTTTTTTATTTGTTCCTGTTAAACAACCAAAAGAGACGAGAAAATTATCCTAATCTTGCAAACATAAATTACTTTACTCCTCTCTTTCTATCATTTTTCACAATTTTTTTTTTTTTTTTGTCATTTTTATACTTTGGTTTTTTCTTGTATTTTTGTTTATTCCTTTCTTTTCAATGTTATTTTGTCTCTTTCTTTCATTTTTGTTATTGTTGTTGTTTTTGTCTTAAATCATCTGTAAATATACAAACACTTTCTATTATTTGTGCAATGAATTTATATTATTTTGTTTTTTTTTTTTTTGAATAAATAATTTGAAATAAATAATGACTCCATTTTAGAACGACGAGATTCAAAAAAAAAAAAAAAAATAAAAACAAACAAATAAAAACGAGGAAGAGTGTAGTAGAGTAGACTGTGTCAACTCTGGGATACCCGTATGACCGTAACATATACATTATATCATCCGTTTAATTACTTTTGGCAAAATTTCAAACATTCAGCTTTATTAGGTGTAGAGTAATGCTCATATAAAAGAAGAAGTTGTATGGCAGCTACTCGAACCCTTTGCAGTAGACCAACCAAATTTTGCAGTAACCTAGGCCATTACACTAAACTATTTTTGACAAAATTTCAGACACGCAGCTTGCATAGGTATAGAGTAATGCTCATATAAAATTAGAAGTTGTATGGCAGGTACTCGAACCCGTGGACCAAAATGGCTGAATTTAAAACTCGATTCCGTTTTTGGCATAAAAACGAATTTGTGAAAATTTCATAATCCTAGCTCCTTTACTTTTTGAGTTATCGTGATGACGGACGGACGGACGGACGGACGGACTGACGGACGGACGGACGGACATACATAGCTAAATCGATTTATTTTTCGATTCTGATCCGATCCATACACTTGAGTCTATATCTACCCCCCCTCCTTCTCTGCGTCACAAACGTAATGGCAAATTTATTATACCCTTGGACTATATAGTCATACGGGTATAAAAAAACAACGTAAAACGAATAAAAAATAAAAATACAAAAAAAAAAAACAACAAAACACAACAGGAACCGAACTATAATACAAAAAAAAAAGCAAATTTAAAAAAAAAAAACAAAAATTAGAGAAAGAGAAACATCTAAAGTGAGAATAGCAAGGTCAAGGATTCATAATTCCCAAAGTCAATATAAACAATACGGGGCAGAAATAAAATACAAAACAACGATAAAAAAAAACAAAAACAAATTCATTTAAAAAAAAAAAATAAAATCATTTAAAAAAAATCTCATTTTATTTTTTCTTATTGTCTATATTTATATTAAACAAATTTAAACAACACATTGAACACCATTCAACCCCCGATTACGATTGCTAAATAAAAACAAAAAACAAAAAACAAAATATAATAATTTAAAAAAATAAAAAAAAAATCCAAATAAATAAAAAAAAAAACCAAAATTCAAACAAAACAACAAAATAGAAATAATAAAAAAATGAAAACACCTTATTTTCCAACCTCATTTTCTCTTAACATTTTCCACCTTCTCCAATTTTCACTTTACAAAAATATAATTCTCTCCTCAAATATATACTTACATTCATATTATATATATACATATATACAAAATATACAATTGTACAAACACACAAACATACAAACATGTCTATTGATATTTCACCATAATTCGTCAATATTTCGATTTTAAAGATTTTTTATTTTCATTGTATTAGAGGTGAAAAAATAAAAACCACCCCTTGAATAATAAAAAGAAAATAAAATAAAAAAAAAAAATAAATAAATAGCCCCCCCCCCCCTCTCTTCGCAATTTTAAAAAAACACCATTTCAAATAAAACGAGGAAGAGTGTAGTAGAGTAGACTGTGTCAACTCTGGGATACCCGTATGACCGTAACATATACATTATATCATCCGGTTAATTACTTTTGGCAAAATTTCAAACATTCAGCTTTATTAGGTGTAGAGTAATGCTCATATAAAAGAAGGAGTTGTATGGCAGCAACTAGAACCCTTTGCAGTAGACCAACCAAATTTTGCAGTAACTTTGGCCATTACACTAAACTATTTTTGGCAAAATTTTAGACACCCAGCTTCATTTGGTGTAGTGTAATCCTCATATAAAAAAAGGAGTTGTATGGCAGCTACTCGAACCCTCAGCAGTAGACCAACTAAATTTTGCAGTAACTTTGGCCATTACACTAAACTATTTTTTGCAAAATTTCAGACACCCAGCTTCATCAGGTGTAGTGTAAAGCTCATATAAAAGAAGGAGTTGTATGGCAGCTACTCGAACCCTCTGCAGTAGACCAACCAAATTTTGCAGTAACTTTGGCCATTATACTAAACTACTTTTGGCAAAATTTCAGACACGCAGCTTCCATAGGTATAGAGTAATGCTCATATAAAATTATAAGTTGTATGGCAGGTACTCGAACCCGTGGACCAAAATGACTGAATTTCAAACTCGATTCCGTTTTTTGCATAAAAACGAATTTGTGAAAATTTCATAATCCTAGCTCCTTTACTTTTTGAGTTATCGTGATGACGGACGGACGGACAGACGGACGGACAGACGGACAGACGGACAGACGGACAGACGGACGGACGGACATACATAGCTAAATCGATTTATTTTTCGATTCTGATCCGATCCATACACTTGAGTCTATATCTACCCCCCCTCCTTCTCTGCGTCACAAACGTAATGGCAAATTTATTATACCCTTGGACTATATAGTCATACGGGTATAAAGAAAATAAAAAAAAAAATTTGTACGCAGTTGTAGTATTTTTTATAATCATTAATATCATCATTAATGTCGTTATTATTTTTGTAGTTGTAGTTGTTAAAAGAACTTAAAATGTATATAATATTGTTGTTGTAGTTGTTGTTTCTATGGTACAAACGAAACAGTCAATACTGATTTATTTTTGTTTTTTTTTTTTGAAGTCTACAAAAGTTCTTAAATGCCACCATTTTATATAGAATATAGCTTTAAGTTTATAAATATTATATATATGTATAATGTATATGTATATATAAATATTTAAGTAGATGTTTGTTTTGATAGAATATTATTGGCAGGGATGTTAATTTTAAGTATTATTATGGTAAATTAAAGCAAGTTATTTGAAAGAGTAAAATATATAAATTAATGCAGTATTGTCATAATTAAATTAGTTGTCAATATGACAGTAGTCACTTAATATTTGATGTCAAAAATTATAAAATATAATCAAAATTAATAATAAAACAAATTTAACTTACTTTGGTAAATATAAAATTCTCTTTATAAAGAGTTAAAATTAATGCACTTGGAACACTTGAAGTATAATAGTTTGACATTTGTATTAGTTTATTATATAACGCTTAATTGACCATTTGCAAACTGAAACAAAAGATTATTTTAGACTAATTAGTTTATTCGAAATTGCGTCTAGAGAGAGAAGAGAATAGAGTGAAGTGCTGGAAAAAAATGTCTATGTACATCAAATCTACTTGGATTCCAAGACCGCCTATGACTCTATTGAAAGGAAAAAATTATATGTAGTTTTAGCCAACCTAGGCGTAGCTGGTAAGATTGATTAAAGCTATTATGCAAAACAAAAGTACGAGGGTACAAATTCAAGGGGACCTCAAAGACTCTTTATTATTAAACAAGCACTGAAACAGGGGGATGGACTCGCTCTCATGCTTTTTAATCTTGCCGAGCATATAGTCGGGAAAATCCCCTATAACACGAAAGCAACGCCTTAGGTGGGCTGATTAGATACTACGTATCCCAGATTCTCGTATTCCAAAGAAGGTAATGAATGGGAAAATAGATAGAAAAAGACCAGTAGTGAACCAGAGAAATCGTTGGATTGAATTTTAGACTTCGTTATCTTTTTTAACGTACAGTATGAATGTCAAATTCGATTTTTTGAAAAATGTGTTCGGATTTATTTTAATGTATTAAAAGTCATTGATTATAAATGTATTCAGTTGAAAGTATTAAAAATAAACGAACTATTTAATTCTGTATATTGTATACATTTAGTTTAAAAAACTGGCCAGGATACCTTTAATGACTTACTGCGCTTTCTTAAAACTTTTCATGTACCTATCAGTTTCCTTTTTAAAAATCAAATTGCGCCCCTGAAAATTTCTTTCTTATATTTAACGAATCATCACTGTGATAAAATAATATAAATTTATTCTACCTTTTAATAAAAAGTAAAAAAAAATTAGAAGAATAAAATAATTTAAAATAAAAAAAATTACAAAAACAATAATAACAACAATAATTCATGTTATTTTTTTTAACTTTTTACTTATTAAGAGGCTAAGGGGATGCAAGATCCATTTTCGATTCCCCTATTGAAAAATTGATTCATTTTTAAACATTTTTACAGTTTGGTTCAATAAATCCACCTACTTTATAATAAAAAAATATAACAAAAAACAAAAAACATAATAAGAAAAATTAAAAAAAAAGAAAAATACAAACAGTTAAATCTTTTTAGCTTTCAATACCATTTCAAATAAAATAAAAACAAAAAAAAAAAATAAAAAAAGCTTTCGTTTGATTTTTTATTTTAATTCCTGTTTTTTTTTTTGTTATTTTGTATATTTCCTCTTTATTTTAGTTTCTCAATAATAACTTTATTTTGATGAAACTTATGAAATTTTGATATTTTAATTTTAAAATATATTTTTTATTCGATATCTGTCATTTAAAATCTCTACTAAAGA
Source organism: Dolichopus griseipennis (assembly GCA_963082915.1). Taxonomy (NCBI): domain Eukaryota; kingdom Metazoa; phylum Arthropoda; class Insecta; order Diptera; family Dolichopodidae; genus Dolichopus; species Dolichopus griseipennis. Next base: position 49,427,121 of record OY720441.1, read on the forward strand.
TTCAAAGTTTTTATGTATTTATTACTTATTTAGTATATTAATAAGATACTGATTTTATAAAAAATGTACATATAGGGGGTGGCACATTAGTAACGTTAGAGATTTATACAAAATGGTGTTTAGGCAGTCAAATTTAAAAATTGCATACTTTTTGTAGCATCAATTCAATTTTATTAAATTTTTAATGTCTAGTAACCCTAAAAAATAACAAAATTATTAAATTTAAACTTTTTCTAAAGTTTTAAACTTTATTTGATAGCTAAACAGACCTTTAAAAAACTAAAAAGTCTTTTTATATACTGATTAAATACTAAACGCATTATATACTATGAACTTTACTTTGAATAAATATTTTAAGAACAACTCTATATTTTATTGACAAATACAAAAACCTATATATATATATATGGAATATATAGATTTAGATATAAATTTTACTGTTATAAATGAGTATAAAATATGTATATATATATAAAATAAACTGAATTCTTTACTACTAAGCAAATACAAAATGAAAACAAGCGTTTGAATAATAAAATAAGGCAGTAAAAAAATGCTAAAAAAAAGCTTAAAAAAATATAAAAAAAATTTTATTTGTATATAAAAAATCAAAAATAAAAATAAAAAAAAAAATTACTTATAAAAACATAAAGTTAAAAAAAAAAAAGAATTTTTTTAAAATAAAAAATGAAAGTAAAAAATATATAAATGTATGTATAAAAAAAAAATTGAGAGTTTAAATAAAAAAAATAAAAAAAAAAAAAAAAAATAAAAATTGTATAAAATCATTACTTCAAATATTTGGCAAAGGATATTTGGCGGAAACACAAACACGACATTTGGCGCTACCAACCGCTAAACGGGACAGTATTTAGGAAGTAAATGTTATTTTTTTTTTCTCTTTCTTTCTCTTTCTATCTTTACTCAAGTTATTTATTTTATGTTGAATTTAATTTTTTTTATTCTTTGTATAAATTTTATTTTTTTTTTTTATTTTATTTTATTATGTACATTTAAAAGTAGATTTTTCCCACCATCGTTCATCAAATATCATCATAGGAATATAATAAACTTTTAGATTGTTTTTATGTGATTTTGTTTTTATGATTTTCTTTTTACTCTTGTTCTCTCTTTCTATCTTAGTTTGGTTTTATTTTTCTACTTGATATACTTGAATATTAAAAAATATTTTTATTTTGTGTAGTGATATATAGGAGATGAAACGAGAGTTGATCACAGAATCACAGAATTTATTTAAATTTATATATGTATATATATATATATTTAGTATACATATATATTGGCATCCTCGACCACCACAATAATACACTACATGATGTTTTAATAAAAGTTAGTAGTTAAAGATTATTTTATAATCTCTCTCTTTGTCTCTCTCTGCCACTCCTTGCGTCTTCTCTCATCCCTCCTTGATAATATATTTTCTTATACTGAATGTGAGTCCCCTTTATGTTATTAGAGAATTTGATTATTTTTTTAGGGATTTTACATTTAAATTTTTATATAAATAATATAAAAAAAAAATATATATATATATATATATGTTTTATTTATAAAATAAACATTTTTTTTTGTTTTTTGTATTTTAATAATGATGGAAACAAATTCTGGAAAAATTGAGATAAATGGGATCAATTTGGTGGGGAATAAACAGTAGATACAGGATTAAACAATCAAAAAAATAAAATTATTAGTAGTTAGGTACCTATCTAACTATATACCTATGTATATATATACTAAGTAATGAATATGTAAATTGGTTATTTTTCAAAAAAAAAAAAATTTCAAAAAAAAAAATGAAAAGGAAAGAAACATAATATAGAAAAAGACAGAGATAAAAAAAAATTAGATTAAAAAAATAAACCAAAAAAAAAAAATTAAATTATTATAAAATATTCAACCACTTTTTAGTGATTTTGTTAGGTGTTAACATTTAGTTCTGTACACAATATTATCTGTTTTATACTTGTATTTATGTTTTATGTTTTTTTTTTTATTTTAATTTTGGTTTGATTTGTTTAAATTCATCTTGTTTTTTGTTTATATTTTGTTATTGTTTTTTGTTTTTTTTTTTTTTAATTTAAACTTAATTCTGTTATAGGCTGGTTTTTTCTGTTATATTAATTTTTATAGGCTGGTTTTTATATATATATATAGATAAATTATATATATAACAAATATGTAAACATAATATGAATATGTAAACATATGAATATGCAAATTTTAAATAAATATATACCTACATAAACCTATGTATATGAAAAGGTATAAAAAATATTTACAACGTATTTAAGATATAATTTAAACTTTAGAATTAAATTGATTTATTTTTAATACAATAACTAATATTTTATATAAAATGGACATTAAGAGGGTGGCACATAAGTAACGTTATGAGGTTTCTTTAATGAATGACATTTTTCTTTGCAATTATTAAAATTAAAATTTTATTTTTGGAATTATGTTCACATTATGGGCTCCAATGGTCTACGTCCACACAATGGGCTCCATGTTTTAAAGATAATATTTTTCAAATGTTTGCTTCGACCTGACGCAACGTCTTTTCAGAACTTTTTCCATACATTTTTTTTAAAGAATTTTAGGTCCCAGCGCCTCCACTTCCTCTTGGATTTTGGTTTGAAGTGGTTCAATTGTTCTTGGATTATTGGTATGTACAGAAAAACGCGATACTATTCGATAGCCAAAAATTTGACAGAGGAGAGCCGCATAGTTTGCAAGTAACTGTGGCTCCTATTCTAGATAGCTCTTAATTAAAACCAATTTTCAATCATTGCCCGGTGTTGAATTCCATTCACATTAACCGCAACTTGTTTGTTACGTTTTCGAAGAAATATAATCTAAAAACCCTTTCTGAAGTTATTTCACTCACTCAATACTGTGCATTTAAATGGGTGCATTTGTTTTTTAACAGTTATACTTGCATTTTGGGCACCCTATATTATGAAAATGTAGGAAATGTCGAGATCTTTGTATCTGACGCTAACTTTCAAAATATATTTGAAGAACTATGTTTTCCCATCATAAATTTCCATGGTTTTTGATTTTTAACTTTAAAAAAAAAATCCCTTATGTACCACTTTATGTGTCTTTATTAGTTGTGCACAAGTCCCACCCTAAGTCTCTTACTTATGAACACAACTTAATATTAATTATTTTAAAAATTTAAATAGCTACCAATATATTGTAAAAGTTTGGCAAAAATCTATCCATAGGAGATACTTATAAAATATCCACAACTTCAAAAGTATACAATTATAAAATAACTACACACTTCAAATGGGTATACGATGGAATACGAAGATGCGGGTGTCCAAGCTAAACATGACACAAAATAATCTTTTAAAAAACTACGAAAATATCCCAAAGTAAGTTGGAAGGAAAAACGCATCGGCAGTAAACGATGTAAGATGCAAGTGTCAAAGGAAAGCTGTTTCTCCGACCACTTTTAATATTCTTCTATTGCATCTCGGACAATTAGTTATTTAAGTCAAAAAAAGTGTTAATTTAAAATAAAAAAAAATTTAGAATTTTTAATATATGAAAACTAAGCCCTAATAAAATTAATCAATCAAAAGTTTATATACAAGTACTATTTTTAGTATTTTATCCAAATCAAATATTCAAAAAAAATTTAAAAAAAAAAATCAAAATACTCTTATAAGAATAAATCTAAAAAGTATACTTTTTAAAATACATTTAATATATACAAATATATAATATAGGGAAAATTACCCTTACATTCATTAATAAAACTGCAATATGCCAAAAAAAACACATATACAATAAAAAAAGAATTCCTTCATATCCTGCATTAATACATATATATATATATGTATATGAAGTAGTTATAATCCGTTCTATAAACACAAATAAATAAATGTTAATCCATGCAGAAATTTAAATCAAAATAAATTTCAACTACTGATTTATTAGTCCTTTCTTATATATGTATATAGGATATACATATATAATATGAACTAAGAAGGATTAGCCGTTATATAGCCTCAGTGAATTATCATAATAGTTAAGTTGTGATTTGAATATATATACATTCATCTCAGATGTAATTAAATTAACGTTTTATGATGAACAAATGATGTATATATGTATATAATAATTGTATATATATATATATATTATATATACATATATACTTGTATAAATTATTTGAAGAGTGGGCAAAAATTTATTTGCTATATATAATTTTTATTATCATAATAAAATTGTGATTTGAATATGAATTTAAAAAAAAAAACAAACAAACAAACTAATATTCAAACACTAGAAGGCAAATTCATCATTTTTCATGAATCAAGTTATTATTAGAGTAATTTATAAAATTAGTATAATAATTATTTAAATAAAATTGAACGGGCAACATTTAAAATAGAATAAAAAACAAATGAATATTGGTATTAGAGGAACTCGTATGGCAGGGAAGGGTTCCATACATAAATAAACAAAGTATTCTTAGTGTTAAATACTTTCAAAAAAGTTATATTAGAAGTATTTAAATATTTGTTATTTAAATGAATTTAAAAAATTAAAATAAGTATCTATAGGTAAAAAATATATAATTTAGTATATATTAATTCTATATTATTTTATGGTTTTCTGACTTATTTTAAACGGATGAAATTTAATAAATTTAGTAAAATAATCTATGAAACTCTTAATTTTAAAAAATTTATTTGATTTGTTATAACAATCTTTGCCCAATGTGTGTTTCATGTCCCAAATTTTGTACCATACCCTATCCACATTTTTTCAACTATTAACAAGGTATATCTGAGGTACCTATGTGTATTTAAGAAAAGTGAAGTCACTAGCAAGTACTAAAAAGGAAATATAATATTCTTATAAATATAACTGGATCTAAAAATTTTACATGCAATTGGTACTTGAAAGATTGCAAGACTTTGCCTTTGACTTCAAAATTAATACTAAATTCTCACGTGGATAATTAAGATTTAATTTTCATTACAATTTCAATGTAAAAACTTGATTTCCGGAAATATAATAAATCACGAGAATTGAAATCAAAATCAGTGTTTCGTTCATAGAGAGGCATATAACCTTACTACCAAGTCTCTGTCGAATCCGAATATTTTCAACTAAATAATGCAACGCAAAAATTAAAATATGTTTTTATTGAAATCAATTAAGCACATTATCAGTTAAATCTAATAACCATGTATATATTTTAAATCGATGGAACATTTCGTCTTATAAATTATAAATTAAGAATAAGAGTCTACCAAACTCTAAAGGATCTTATAACACCTCCTTCCAAGAGATACCTCCTTAGTAGTTTTAAAAAAATATTGACATTTCTACAATATATTTTTTTATCTTGAGTAACTTGTTTGTAAGTAGTATAGAGTAATATTCTTATAAGAGCCTTATTTCACTCTTATTAGCTTTTTAACTTAAATTTTCTTATTAAAAAGTAATGTTCTCTGACAAAAGTCTTGTATTCATTCTTATAAGAGCTTCATAAGATTATTTTAAAGTTAAAAAAATTTAAAAATCCCTGCAGTAGCTATGAAAACTAAAAACTATCCTTTCAGACGACTGCTCAATAAGTCCTTGAGTATTTTTTGTAAGGATGACTGTTCTCTGTTTGTGGTTGACTAATTTCCCCTATTTTTAAAAAAGTGGTTAGTCTCCTTAAAAATTTACTTGTGCTTATTTAAGACAGTAATTCACGTAAAAAGGTGGGGTTTTATTATATTGTAAAATCATAACTGCAGTAAGTTACCGTCGCTTAAACAAATCTTCGATGATGTATAGAGGAGAAGTTGTTGTTATTTCTTTTAAATGCTAACGATATTACTGTGAAGGCTGGTTTTTTTTGGAAACCGGTAGAAAAACACAAGCCCCCCAGTCCCTTCCGGAAAACTTTTTTGATCGTTATGAACTTTTCTATCACCTCCACTCTTCGTAACCTTAGTTTCCCCTTTTTATATAGTATAGTCTACGTCAAGTTATATTATAATTCTTAAAAAAACATAAGAATGGACACCAGAATAATTGAATACTATTACATACGTACATAATTATTAGACCGTAAAAACTTTACCACCACTATAATTATAATATCAAAAAATTTATTTATTTTAAGTATAAAATTCAAAATTAGTTAAAATGGGTACATATTCATTAAAACATTTTCGTACCCATTTACAATAAAACATTTTTACAAGTGATCATCTTTATAAACAATACACCTATACATAGGTATATTGATTTGTTACAGAAAAAAATATCCATTGTCAGTCTGTAATTTACATCTATAATTTAATTTAAAAATAACAAAAAAAACAAAATATATTTTAAACAAATATATATATATATATATGAGAAAATCACTTTAATTTAAACAAAACAAATTATCCAAAGTAGAAAATAATCAAAAATCTAAACAAATATAGAAAGAGAAAGAAATACAAAAAATGTTGTAAAATGAGACAAAAACAATAATATATGTATACATATAATAATATAATATACTTATAATATAGTTTCTATTTTATTTTCTTTTATAAATAAAATGTTCATAATAACAGTTTGTATTGTACATATACCTATATATAACACGTATTTTATTTTACAAATTGAATAAGTTTCTGCAAAAATAAAATAAATACATACGTACATACATAAAATAAAATAGCGAAAAACAAGAGTCAAGTCAAATATTTTCCATTTTCATTATTATTATTTTTGTTTTTTATTTAATTTTGTTTTTTTTTTGTATTATTTTTGTTTTTTTTTTAAATATTTATATCGAGTTTGAGTATTTGACAAATATTTGTCTCTTTCACTTCTTTTCCTTTTCAAAAATTAAAAATAAAAACAAAAACAAAAATAAAAATTGAAAAGGGGGAAAGCAAATCCTAAATATAAAACAAGTACTTAGTACAATACATACAAATCAAACATACATACATGAATACAATTTATTCTTAATAATATGAAAAATGGTAAATATATGAAATTAAAATAATATTATATAGAACGTCTGACTGACTGACTGATTCATTAATTTGTTTGATTTGGCTTTGACTGAAGAGCTGATGTCGGGTTCCTATTAATATGACTTATTGACTGACTTATTTAAAAGTGTATTTATATTTGGCAAACTCAACTAAAAAAAAAAAAACAACAAGAAAAACAACAACAAATAAAAAATGTTATAATATGAAAAACATATATGCGGATTTAATATTTTAAGTGTTTAACAATATTATATTTGTTATATAAATATTAAATATAGGTACATATATATATATATAGAGAAGTAGTATATGAACATTAATTATTATTAGAATTTTTTTTTTAATATTATATAGGTACATAATTGAGTACTTATGTATATATATATATATACAAGAATACATAAATGTTTATAAATAACAAACAAAATAAACATTATTTATTTATTTGAAATCATTGAAATAGTAACCTAATTTTTGTTTATTACTTGTTACATACATACATACATACAAATATATACTTTACTATTATATTTATTGTTTGATTATTAATTTACTTAAATTCCTTTTTAGATGTCGCGATTTTTGTTTATATATACATATATAAATATGTACATATACTACATAAATATGTTGAAATGTCTATAGTGTTATTAGGCATAAAAGAAAGAATTATTAATATTAAAGGAATGTTGATGGTAATTTTTTGTATATGTAGTGAAGAGTACAAATATGTTTTAAAGAAGTGATTATTTGTATATTTTGTCTAATAATTAATATATATATATATATATATAAAATCTGAGATTTGATTTATTTTTTTCATTCAATATTTCGTACGATTGACACCATATAATATCATCACCTACAAATGTACATATATCAATAATTCTTATGATAATATAACATTATAATAATATTATGTACTGTCATATATTTATCGTAATATTTAAATATATATTTACGTATACAATATGTATATTAGAAGAACAATAAAACAGAGACAAGGCGTATTGATAATTTTTCGTGAAAATAAAAAAAAACAGTCAGAAAAGTTAAAATAAATGTTAGGACTAATCCATTGCTCTGAGTAGAAATACAAAGATCAAACTGTATAGAACACTCATCGTACCAGTTCTGACATATCGTGCAAAATCATGGACCATATCCAACTACGAAGAAAATCTGATAGGGTCTTTTGAAAGAAAGATTCTACGTAAAATTTTTGTTCCAATTAACGTCAATAGAGTTTGGAGACAGCGACACAATCACGAGTTGTATGATCTGTACGACGATACTGATCTTGTAACTTGGATTAAAATTAGGTCACGTAGTAAGGACGAACGATGATACTCAAGCAAGAGCAGTTTTTGACTCCAATCCGGACGGTAGATGCAGAAAAGGGCGACCACATCTTCGATGGAAAGACGGTGTTCAGTAAGACTTTAGAATGTTGAATATTGTTGGAAGTTGAAGAAAAGCTGCACAAGACAGAAGCCAAAGAAGAAGGATGGCTTTGGATTCGGCTCAAAAATAATAATTTGTTATTCCGATAAAGTAAAGTAACTAATCCAATGCATTAGCATATTGTCCATTGAGATTTAGACTTTTATATAAATAAAGACGAAAGTAATTTAATTTTTAATATTTAAATTTACCTTTACATATCGAAAAATGCTTAGGCTTATGGCTATTCCCAACCTTCGATTATTTTAATGTAGCGTCATCTTTATGACAATATATTCGAACATGTTTGGTGCAATATCGTCGACGTTACTTGTAATACATCTTTTCCAATTGTAATTTAGAAAGTTTCAATTTAAATTCAGATAGTATCAAGTATAATTCATATTTGTCAATTATAAATTCAGAAAGTTTCAATTGTATTCAGATTAAACAGTTTTATTTCATCGGTTATTAAAGAAAGCAAATTTTCAAAATTTTGCACTTAAAATAATTTAATATAATTCAAAGTTGAAAGTATTCAAAAAATGTTATGTTTTTGTAAACGTTATTTTACAAATAGTAAATTTTTTAAGTAATAACTAGTTGATAATTAATAAGAATCTATAGAACATCATCTTACAACATATTTCAAACGCACCTCGTCCCTGATTCATATACATATTTGCGCATATTTTAAAAGAAGTGAACAAAAATTTATTTGGTATGTCAAATAAAATAAAATGTAACACTAAATAATGTTATTAATATTATTAAATATGTATATTTAATAAATATTTATAATAAGCTTTTTATAATAAGATCGAATAAAAAATAATAATTATAAAAAATATTAATTACTAATTATTAACCTTTAAGACCGTTATGTGGAGACTTCGTTCCTATTACATTTTTGTACCTAACATCATTTTGTAACTTAACTGGGGTTATTCTTACACCAGTACATAAATTGAAAATATATTTTTAGTTATATGTGTTTATACAATAGTGTGTTAAAAACTGGAGATCCTTTAAATTTATTTAAATAATCAATGCACTTAAGGGTTAATAAACACTCTTGTCCCAAAATCTATGATTTTTTTTTCAAATTATACAATAATAAAAATTGCTACTGTTATTCTATTTCTTTTATATTTTTATTTGTTATATATACACATATTTATTTATATACCTTTATATATTGTATTATTAATATAATTTTATCATTGTTTAGTTATGGTTGTTCAGTTCACTTCAATTCTCTGTTATTTATGTTTTCCTTTTAAACTTTATTATCATTATTTTAACATTTGTATAACATTAAAACTATAACACATAACCAAAAAAAAAAAATGTTTGAACGATTAAAAGTGCTGCATGTAAAAGAGGGAAAATATTGTTATTTTTAATATTTACCGCGGAAAAATATTATTTTATTTGGTCATGTACTACACTCTTTTTTTTTTTTTTTTCATTCATATTAAAAGTACAAAAAAAAAAACGAAAACAAGTAAAAATAAAAAGAAAATAATATACTTAAATAATAAATATAGATTTTATTTAATATTCTTATTATTTTTCTCTTCTACATGCTTACTTTAATTTTATTTTCGGTTAAGATAAATAAAATAATATTTGAATACCTAATAATTGGTTAAAAAGTTAAATATATTTTAATATATGAAAATATTATTATTATTAATATTATTTTTGTATAATATTTATATTATTAGAAATATAAACATTTTTTTTTTTTAAATATACAGGGTGTCCAAGACTCAAGTACGCGCACTACACTCAGTGATTGGGGGCATTAAAACAAATAAAAAATTGTACTGGAACCTTCACAATTTTGAATCTTCATAACTTTGTAAATGTTGGGTATATGGGGCTCATTAGTACACAAAAATTAAAGCTGACAACTTACACTACAAAATGGATTTATTTTTATCTCTCTACAGGAAGCTGTTCAAAAGTTATTGATTTTTTTATGAAAAGTCTCGTTAAATCTTTAATCCCTCATATCGAAAAGGGTCCACAATAGACACCCCCCTCCACTACAATTTTTTGTTTGTTTTAATGCCCCCAATCACTGAGTGCAGTGCGCGTACTTGAGTCCCGGACACCCTGTATAAACTATTAATATAAATTACTAAATATTGAAATAAGGAAAAGGAAAAATATACATAAACATTTTCATTCATAATAAAATTAAAATAATAAAAAAAAACCATTTTATGAATGAATGAAAATATAGTTTTAATGTAATTAATTTAACTGTATAAAAGAAAATTGTGTTTAGTGTACATAAATTTTAAGTTTATATATTAATTAAATTAAATAAAATAATATATTTTTATTAAATATTAAATTTATTATTTATTTATTAATTTAACTTATATAATAACTAAGATTCATTACCTATTGTAAAGCCGTCCTAAGAAAGAAATTAGTTTCTACATTTTCATGATTTTAGGTAATTTAACTTTTAGTGTTTTATATTCGTGCATCGCTATGTTGAATTATTTTTGAATTTTTGAAAACAAGTATGTTAAAAAGAAAAACAATTTTTTTGAACTTACTAAAGATAAGGTAGTATTAGGCGTTCATAGTTAATTTGGACCATTTATACACCATTTTCCCTAAGCAATACTAGATTTATTAAGTTATTAAAGCTTAGTTAAAAGGAACCAAATTAAATATATATTAACAAAATTTTATTCATTTCACTGAATTTGCAACAACATATGTGACATTTTTTCTTAGAACAAAGTTGTGATACATTTATCTGATGTCAAATATTTCATTATCCCGAAAATTCACTTTTGGCGCTTACGACTTTTTTCCTTAGCACGGCAGTATACATATAATGATTACTAGCACTAGCAACTGATACCTTCGGCTATCTATTGAATTTTAATAAATAAAATAATTATAAATATTAGGTATAGATTCTTTTAGAAAATACTGCGTCAAGCAGTTAAAATACACTGCTATATATACGTATAGTTTCTAAATTGTAATAAATATGAATTTTGTTAATTTTTCTGCAAGAACTTTTCAAGATATTAGAAAAAGGATATTTGAAACCGAGGAATAGTTGTTAATTGCAACTTATTTTAATTTCTTTTGTTAAAGTTTTATACGTTAACTTTATTATTAGATTTGACTTCCGAAAAATTTGATAAAGAATTTATGTGTCTGTAACATCAAACTAAAGCCGAAAATTTGTAATTTTGATTTGTATTATTCGTGTACTGTTTTTCTGTTATTCAAATAAAGTCAAGATCCATCAAAGCAGAAATATCCAATTTGCATTCTTTGTGAACCTCAAGTTTATGTTGGAACAAGAAAGAAAGTCAGTGTAACCATAGAGAAAGAGATAATAGCAAGAGGGACTTTCATATAAACTTTTTTAGTATGAAATATTTTTAATAAAAAAAGGAAAAGTTCCAGGTTTTTAATGAATTAGTGGACACTTATTCTATTTAGAAAATAAATCTTTGAACAATATATTTAAATTTGTGATCGCCCAATCTTAGACGTCATGTATTGACTATATTTATTTGTAAATTTTATTTTTAAGAAAATATGTAATGGGCAATGGTTGAGTTTATATATTAACTGCCATGTGCATTGCTGTGTGCATTGTTTATATCTTTTTAAATTTTAGTTTTTAGGAAATATATGAGCGATTGTGTATTTAATAATATTACAAAAAGGGTAAATAAATACTTTTATTTATTAAGTAAACAAAATCTTTTCTAAATAAAATAAGTGTCCATTAATACAGTCAAGATCTGGAACATGTTTTATTTTTCTCAAAAATGTTTCGTTTTAAAAAATTTTATATGAATATGTCCCTTTTTTTTTTTTTTACTTTATGGTATAACTGAAAATATTATGTATCTGCACTCAAATTGATCTTAATGAATTCACGCAGTACCAATATTAGGCATAGGCATAATCACGTGGAGTATTTTTTAAGATTTACAATGAACAATCTGTGAGTTGTAAGTATAAAGTAAAACCACATCATTTTTTTGTGTAAATTGTTTTATACATTTTTTTTTATTTATTTATAGACAGTCCCCTACTATGTATATACAATGTAATAAGCGAGTGATTCAGCCTTTTTTTTTGGGCAGGTATTTTATTTTATAAAATGATATAAACTGCGAATATTATATGAATTATAAATTATATTATTTTATTAGATATGATCCGAACAGGGTTTGAACCCAAGACCCTTTTATTTGAAGAATTGGGGTCCTAACCACTACGCCATCGATCGATCGATCGATATATTTTAATTGATGACTCACAAAATGTAATTAGTGCATTAACTCGGAAACTGACGTCTTAACTTTTACTTATACGCCATTTGACATTAAACATTCAATGAAAATCAACTTCTGTAAAAATATCTTGACAAGTACAAAAGAGATAATAAAAATATTTTTACTCAATGTAATTCCGTAACTTAGAACATATTTTAACTTTAAATGCTAAACAAAACTTTTACAGTACTCATATTTTTTTTAAAAAAATTATATTTCATCCTTTTTATTTTTCTTCAAAATATTTGAAAACTCTTTAAAATCTTAACTTATAATATCCTATACTTATTGTACCAACAAAAAAAACCCTAGGCATGTCGATAGTACATAGTTACAATTATATTTAAAAAATAATCCAATTAAATTCTTTAAATATTACTAAATAGGCATTTCAATATTCCTCACCATTCATCAATATTTGTATTGCCTTAAAGCAAGATAATCCCTCAAAGTAAACTACCATCAATAAAAGATTTTATTTAAAAAAATTGGTTTAAATTAAGTATCTTTAGATTTTAAGACATACATACACATATATACAGACATAAATAAATGGATATATCCTATTCCTGTTTTGTTTAAAAACAGTTAATTGAATATAAACGTTAATCTTCATTTAAAATCAAAACCAAAATATTTCTTTACTTGATTTAACTTTTTATTATTGACATAAACAGTTCAACTGTCAGAATTTCAGGATATAAAATTTAATAAAGTACTGCCAGTTTGAATAGAATATATAAAACAGGAAATACCTACTTTCCGTTTTTTTATTTTTTTGTATTGTTATATTTCTTGCTTGATTAAACTTGCATAAAAAAGAATGAATGAATGCAAAAAAAAATTAATATGATGATTTTATCTAATCGAGCGTGTATAGTTTAATTATTTTCGTTTCATTTTTCTTTTTTTTTGTCAAAGAATTAAAAAAAATTTGCACAAACAAATATTTAAAATTCAAACAATGGACGTAATAGACAAAATACAAAAAAAAACCTATTGTATATTAAAATAAATTCTAAAACAAGATGCACGTATCTATCTGTACTGACTGCATGCATTTATACATCAATTTTGCTATATTAATTATGACACATGAGTTAGTTATTAATTCTGCATGAAATTGACCTCAAGCTTTTAACTAATGTGGTTAAGAATTGAACAAAATAATATATTTTTATTCCATTTGAAACGGAATAAAGACCATAAAGTGAATTATAGCCTTTTTTATATTTTTAATTAAGGTCATATGGCTTTATATGTCAGGGTCTTAATGTTATAGAGAACGTGAAATACTTTATTTTGAATTCAACCCTATAAAATCCCTCCTAATCCATAATCTTGAACATGCATATATATTCTAGAAAATTCGAATATCATTGATTTTGAATATAACTCTATTAATTTTATTGTAGACAATCAAACAAGAGGCTGATCAAACCTTGAAGGCATCAGACTTAAACACATACAGGTAAATCATTCCTTCTCATTTTAATTTATTACTACACTCGGTACAACAGTATTTTGATTTTACAGTTCTTCCAACTAAACTGTTCAATCAATTGATTACAATTTTTTCTAAGTGTGCTCTTTGCAAAATCAAAATTTAAGAATTCTTAAACCGGAAAAGAGTGGTCTTAGATTAATAACAGGGATAAGCAGCCAAAATAGGAAGGGAAACTGCAAGAGAGTGCGGAGATTGTGGGTGGCATAACGAAATGGTTTTTCATATCCTGCACCAATATGAAGCGCTTAAGCACCTAAGAATTAAGGTCTTAAAAGAAATACACTGAGAGGACTTCAGTATTATAAAGGACGCGAACCAGGAAAGCTAATCGACGAGGAATTCAGCAGGTCCGAGAACCGGGGTGTACAGCGGTTGTGTTGTTAAGGATGGTATCCAACAACAAAAACATTTTCATAACAACAAATTCATTTCCTTTTTTTTCAAAATATGAAAATGCGTACCTGTACAAAGAAGGAACACGTTTTTTTTTTTTTTTGGTTTTACAGTTTTATTTTTTTTTTTTTTTCTTATTTGTTTAAAGGACAAAAACCCAAAAATAAAACGGGACAAAAATAAAGAAATCAAAATACAAAAAAAAAATCATCATTGCATATTTACATTGTATGCAAATTAATTGTTGTTTGAAAAAAACAACTATTTTCACATAAACATACTTATACAGACATGTATTTATATACTTATATACTTAAAATATGAAAATTCTGATGTTGCAATGTGTTTTAAAATTTTGTACCAATTTAGTATTAAATAACCTGATAGGGAAAAAAAATCGGGTCTACAAAAACTTGACTGCAGCTAAAAAAAAAATTATAAAGAAGTATATAACATATAGATAAAACGATTACCTCAGATAGACCTTTCAATATAAAAATTCACTTGAAAATAAAATAAATTGTCATTTAATAAACCAGAAATTTGTGAATAATAACAAAAAACAAAAAAAAACATCTGTATAGATACAATCTGTAGATGCTAACTATAGATACTACCGTCATATTCTGACTGATTTTATTGAAATTGTAATCCTAGGAAAAAACATACCTCCACAATAAAATAGGGTATTTTTATATCCTGAACCTAAAGTAGGTGTAGTGACATATCAACTTTGGTATGGTATTTGTAACCACCAAAAGTAAGCAAGCTAGATATAAAAAAAGGAATAATATATATTTTTCCTCAGAGCCACCTCTTGAGTCGATTTAGCGATATCTGTTCTACCGTTCAAACAAAATAAATTATGCTATCTTGATGGAATTTATATTGTGGATTACTAATGGCGACAGCAAGGTGAGAATGCAAATGGGCGAATTCGGACCATGGGTTCGGATTCTGGAAGCTTCTGATCAAACCAGAATGAAACTAGCATATCTCGGAGACCCATTAGTATGGAATCGTCAAATTCGGTAAAAGGGTATTTTTTTCAGCTTTTCTTGTGCCACTAAAGTTTAGAATGCATTATCGTTAGGGAGCGGGTACCTCTCACAAACAACTCAAGACCTAAAAGCATTTGTTTAAAATTATTAAAGATATTAACTTAATATATGATTCATGGGTATATTTTTCCTGTTTATAATTACCCATGTTGTTGTTTATTTCAGATTTACGATGAATTAGACTAGAGGTTCAGATACTACTTACACACCTTCAAATATCTAACACGCATATCTCCAAAATTAATAAAGATAAAAACTTGAAATTTGGTATAAACATTTTACCATGTTTTCTTTACATATACGAAATTTTAGACAAACTGGGATAGTGGTTTGGGTACCTGCTACAAACCTCTTAAAATCTAGTAAGCATATTTTCGAAATTAAATGCAAGTGCTTTCCTGATTGCATTACTTTTTTGAATTTTGAGAAGTTTTTAAAAAATGTGGGCTATCTTCTCTAAATCCGTGCAAAAAAATTTCTAGAAGAGTTTCTAGAATTTCTTTGAAGAGTATTTTATGAACGAATATGTTAAAATTTTGGAAACTCTGCATAATTTATCAATATCAATTTAGATCTTTTCCCGCAGATCTTATTGTTGTGGATAAATTTTAAAGGCAGTCTTTTGTTATGAATTTTTGCAAACTCTGTGGTGGTCTGCGTCCATTTCATGAATAACTCCTCTAGTAAATTATAGCCTTTTTGGGTTTTATTGCATATGGGTTTGTTTCACTGCCTCAACACTGTATTGTTTTGTACCTTTTGTTTTTATTCGTTTTGTTTACATGATCAATCGTTTACCAGTACAACTCAGAAATTTACCTGATTGCATGAATAACTGTACATATAAGCTTTTTATATTTTTTTTTTAACTACTATTATTTTTTTTTATTTTGTATTCTTTTATTCTCACATAAATGCATTTTATTCTATTTTTTTTTTTTTTTGACCAATTAAATGATGCAGTCAATAATTGACAATAACATTAGTACTGATGTTCAAAAATAAAATAAAATAAAAATAAAAAAAATTAATAAAATGTGTATGAAAACAACCATTTTTTTTTGTTGCCAAAGTTGCACATGTAAAATTTGTAAATAGAGAAAATATTTAATTAATTTCTGTTAAAACACAAAAAAAAATAAAACAAAATTGTACTGAAAGATAAATATTCCATTTTTATATAAAAAAAAAAACAAAATAATAAATAAAGAAAAATTTGTTTTCCTCAACTTTATTTTCTTTTTTAGTTTTTTTTTTTTGACAAATTTTCATTTTTTGTCCATTTTTATATTTATTTCTCATTTAATTTCAATTTCTGTCAATTAATTGGACTTAAATTATTGATTTATAAAATTTTTATTTTATTTTATTAATTTTTTTTTAATTTTATTATTTTTATTTGATTTAATTTTATTTTAATTTTTAATAAATATTATGTTGAATTCATATTTAAATAACAATATGCAATAAACATACGATTATACATTTATACCCATTTACATTTATTTATATATATGTATAATTAAAGTCTAATATAATATTTAATACACATATATTTTGTTTATATATATATACATATATATATATATTAAACAAAAAGCTTGAATTAATGAATCAACAGAAAAAATTGTGATTATTCAATACATTTATATACATAAAATGCATTTATTTTTTAATAATTCTGTCAATTCATATTTTTTTTACCGTTATTTTTTTTTTGTTTACATTTTTAATGTCAAAATTTATTTCTTTACTTTGAATTTTTACCTGTTTAAAACTATTGAGCAAAAATTTTGGAGATTGTTCTGGTCATTAAGAATTTGGAGAATTAAATAATCGGGGTTTTCAAAGCTAAAAATGGTTTGTTAATCAGATTAAAAAGTAATAAAGAAAGTAATCAAATATACTATTACATATTAACGGCTGGGTGGCACAGTGGTTAGGGTGTCGATTTTTCATGCGAAAGGTCCGGTTTAGAATCCCAGTGAAGGTTAAAAAACTTTTATCTGATGGTTTTCAAATCGACTTAGCTACCATTCGCCATTGGGTTCAAATTAATGGCTTAATCAATAATTAATAACTGTATATCTTTAAAAAAAATT
Organism: Dolichopus griseipennis; assembly: GCA_963082915.1. Classification (NCBI taxonomy): domain Eukaryota; kingdom Metazoa; phylum Arthropoda; class Insecta; order Diptera; family Dolichopodidae; genus Dolichopus; species Dolichopus griseipennis. The sequence goes on from OY720441.1 coordinate 49,445,004, forward strand.
CATTAATATAACAATATAAACAAATACAAATAATTTAATTGAATAATATAACTCACAGATATAGAATACCATATAACTCTAATACAAAATTGTTACAATATAAACAAAATAGAGCATGTTATCTTATGTTTAAATTGTATGTCGAACCCATTTCATCAGTTCTAATAAATGAATATAATATTTCTCCCTGTTCCGAGATATATAGTCAGGCTATTTAGCCTATAAGAGTGAACCGTTAACAAGTAGAGGTTCAAAAAAAAAACAAAAAAAAATATAATTAATTTAAAATCGTATTTCTAAAATTTAATACTCTATTTTAAATCAAAATTAAAAATAAAGGTGGAAGATAAGAATTTTAAAATTATTGATTGATACTGATTTTACGATTCAAAAAACAATTACAGTATAAAAAGGCTAACTCTTTCCCTCTTTTGGTACACCAAGGACAAAAAAGGAAAGAGATATAACGCTGTAAAGGGAAGATTATATGATTTATCAATAAAGCACCGACTTGAACCTCTCCTTGCAAACTTATCAAAATGTTAATTTCCTAAGATGTGTATATGTTCTGGAACCCACAATTATGTAAAATTGTGTTAGCATCGTATACAAACTCAGTTTACAACTTGCATTTTTCTTGACCGCACTTTGACCAAATGTCAAAGGATATAATAAAAATGCCATTCCGTTTGTGACGCAGAGAAGGAAGGGTTGGGGTAGGATATATACTCAATCGTATAGATCGGGTCAGAATCAAAAAGGAAATCAATCTAGTTATACATGTTCTTCCGTCCAAAAATTAAGGACCTAGGTTTCCAAGCTTTCTACAAATTCGTTTTTTAACGAACTCCGTCATTGCTATATTGAAAGCTCAACGAGTTCAAGTAGTACCCATACCAACTTCTTTTATAAGGGAATTACAAATTATTATAAAATGAAGCTGGGATGAGAGTCTGATATTTTGCCAAAAGTAGTGAACTTTAATTGCTAACGTCTAAATAAAATATAGTTATTATAGTGAAAGAGCTGCCATACAACTTATATATTCGTTTAAAAATAACTGAAAGTCTAATAAATTGCGTAGTTATTTAAAATTTTGTCAAAAGTAATCAACCGGATGATATAATGGGTGCATTTCGTTCACATGTAGATTTGATGTAGATTCTGCTACACTTTTCTTCTTCTACCTAGTGGAAATTAAATCTTACAGTCCCTCGCATTATTTTAATTCAAAAAAATTTTTTTTTTTAAATTTCTTACAGTATAGTTACAATTTATAAAAAGAGTGTAATAAATTAAAATATAAATTTAATATAATTAAAATAATAACACAAAAAATATTTCATGTTTTACTAATAAATTGACAGTAATAATATTCAATTATAAGTCGGCCATTTTGAAAATGTCATTATTATATAAATCATTATAACACGTGTCATATTTTATGTTTCCTTGAAATTTAATTAACATTAATTTAAAAAATTATTTAAAAAATAATTGTATATAATTAATTTAAATTGAAATTTATAACAAATTCATATAATTTACATGCAAGTATAATGGTTAATTTTTATTAAATTTGATCTAATCATTCTGTACTTGTATAGGTAAATAAATATATTTTGAAAATTCATTGCAAAAAAAATATTAAATTAAAAATTTCTAAAATAAATTACAATTATTATTGTATTTGTATACATATATACATATATTTTGTATGTACAAATTACATCGCGCAATAATTTACAAATATATATACATACATAAGTGAATATCTTAAAGTGAAAATTTAGCACATCAGATATAAATTTCACACCTATTAGACAAGGCGACAATATTAATTTGAAATCTTACAGATAATTATCATAAATTTTGTAATTTCTTATTAAATATCATATATACTTGACAGAAAATTTCAAATGTAATAATACTAATAATAATAATATTATTATAATAATATAATCGTATACCTATACTATACCTATACCAAATAAACGTACTAGAGACTATCTAATACAAAATTTAGGATAGTTTTAAATATATTCGGTGTCATTTTTTATTAAAAAACAAAAAAATTTCAACAAAAATTAATCGCGATCTTGAGAATACCAAACCCAACATTTTCACACTAAAAAATTGAAAAAAAAAACAAATAAATAAAAATAATATATAAAACTTTAGATATAGATTTAACAATGTTTGGCTTCATTGATTCGGCAAACATTAAAAATCCGTGGAACAAAAATGAGATTTTTTTTTTTTTATTTTTTTTTTTTTTTTTGTGAAAAATCAACAAAAAATTATCGCCATTACTTAAAAAACTAGAGAAAGGGAGATTATTATTATCATCATTATGATTATCATTATTGTTGTGTTTTATATATATACTTATTCATATCTGTTTATACATATAGTTTTGCTTTGTTGTGTCGAGTCGTTTATTAATGGATCAAATTGCATCCGGGCCCATTTTTAAAAAGAAAAATCTCTTACATTTATTTACTTAATAATAAAACCCCTAATGGATATTAAGGTATTTGGTTTTTTTTTTTTTTTTTATTTAATAATAAATTTCAATATTAAATTGTATTTTTTAGTTTCATCTTTTATAATTTTAAATTATTTGAGATAAGTTTGTGAAGTTAATAATATTTATTATTTGAGCAATTTACAGGTTCAGCTAATTCACAATTTTGCTTGAGCCAAGATATTGCTAATATGTATATTGGTAGCGATCCAAGTCCAAAATTTTCATAGCCTCGCGTTCTGGAGAATTTAACGCTACACGGAAATGCAGCGGTGTGGAATCTTGCGCTACATAGTTGTACTGAACGATTTGCAGCTAAATTAAAATTTGATTTTCTGTGACTTTATGTATATTTTTAATTTATTTAAATTTTACTGTTGAAGTATAGACATCACAATGGAGGGTTTCTTTGGTCTAAGGTTTAAATGCTTCACTTACAAAAATTCTCAGAAAATCTTGTACAAAAACATTTTTACATTAAAATGTAAACATATAAACGTAAATTAAAATCCGCTACACAATTTAGCATAAAATTTTCTTACTGCAAAATTTTTCTAGAGTTGCATTGTAGCGCTAGATAAAAAAAGCTTTAAGTACAAATTTTTATAGACCGCTGCACTTTTCTTGTCTAGCAAACAGTGAACACGACCATTGACAGGATTTTTACATCATATTTGATGCTTTTAGGTGAAAATTAAGAGAGTTTCTTTCAAAAAACGGTTTAATTGGTTAAATTATCAGTTTATATTGGTTATAATGTTCACCAACTAAAGTGTTCAATTTATCGAAAACAGTCTTATGTTAACTGCAAAAATCTTCAACTTATAATTGTTAGTATCGCTACGACTTTAATTACAACTTTATCTACAACATTAGTCTAATATTTGTCAATACTTTGCCAGTTGTATTTTAGTACTATGATACTAGATAATACATATTTTTAATTAAGGTGTATTTAATCTTAACACAAGTAGAGTTAATTTATATATCACATCATAATATAATCAAGGATCACTCAAATGTTTCAAAATTTCATACTAGACGCACCCCTTACGCAGCCATTAAAAAAGTTATTTAACGTTTGACTTTTTCGCTTTCAAATGTCAAATAATTGAACTGTCAAATGTAAATTTTGAAGTCAAAATAGTAAAATATTTATAATGCTTACCCATTGAAATATTGTTGTTTTACTATAATATTAAATTCATAATGCTTTTTTGTCTTTAAATTCAAAATAGCTATACAATAAACTTTAAACTATTAAATATTTCATCAAATTTTTATGAAATTTGTAAACAGAACACTGTCAAAAAACGCTGTCATTTAGAAAAGAGAGCGTCATTGCAATAAAACTAAATTCTAAGCAATAAAATATCATATTTAAAATTATCAGAAACTTGTCACTGGTCTTCATAAAATATTAACGTATTACCTATTTATAAAACATTAAAAATTTTTTAAATTTATTTAATAAATATTTACATTTACGGTCGCTTAAAAATTAACTTTTTTTTTTTTTTATAATATCTAAATACATACTATAGTTAAGAATAAATAACACCAAAAACCCATTTTGATGAAGTCGTGTAACCATTATAAACTATAAATTACGAAGGTTTCTTTTTCTTTCATTAGTTTTTTTTTATTATTCTTATTTTTTTTTTTTAAGTCTGGTTAATTTTTTAGTTTTTGTAGCGCTTAAAAATAAAATGGTGGTTTTTATTTTCTGCTTATTTTTATTTTTTTCTTTTTTTTAAATATGTCTGTCTGATCTGTGATCATATTTAAAATATGACAAAAGAAATCCGATCAAAACTTGATAATTATTTTTTGAAGTTAAATGTGATAACTAAAAACTGACATTTTGTTTAATAATTTTGAATATTCCCGCTATACATTTAATGGAAACGTGTGCTGTTTAAGAATGGAAGAAAAAAATTTAAGTAAATAAATTTTTTTAAAAATCATCATAATTATTAATTTGCACAATATTATTCATATATAATATAATAATGATTTTTTGTACTACTTTTAAAAAAAAAAAAAAATTCGAAATAATTAGATGATAATTGTTAAAATTTTTTTTTTTAAATTTAAATTGGAAAAAACGTTATCAACTAATTTTGTTAATAATTAAATAAATAAATATTTTTAATAATTATGAATTGATCATCGTTGAAATAAAATATATGGCATCGAAAGTTTTAAATAAAGAATTAGCTTATAAAAGGTGCGCGTTGCTGCAACTCTCAATAATTTTTTATTTTTTAATTGAAATTGATTTTATTGAAAAAAATTACACATGTTGTAAATACGTTATTTTACAACATGTGTAATTTTTTTAAAGCCATTTTTTAAAATTAATTTTTCTGGGCTAATTAAAAATGATTATAGTTTTTATTATTTATTCATTTGTTTCATGATTATGTGGGTTAACAAATTCCAACCTGTTAATATAGTCATCTCCTCTTGCTAAAGCCAACACACATATAAAACTTGAAGTCAATCGACCAAACCGTTTCGATTTTAAAACAAAAAAGTTTAAGTACTTGCATAATCGCCTCAACTTTGCGGTTCTTAGAGTAAAATTATAAGTAAAGAAACTCATTCCTCGTTCCCAAAAATTTTTACATACAAATTTTCATGATAATCGACTAAACAGTTTAGGAGTCGATAAGCTACATATTTTTAAATTTAAACGCTACTTTTATAATAAGTTGATTAACAAGTTTATTTTCTTTTAGGCTTCAATTTTGTTGTTAAAGAAAATACATAGTATTAAATTTAGGATGACCAAAATAAATCACTATAAATGCATGAGAGAAATAACAGCACTACGCAAAGGAATCAGATGGCAAATCTCACAGAAACCGCAAAGCCTAGAATATGCAGTTAATATGATCAATAAATTGGGAGTAAAAGCTGAAAAAATAGGCTTGAAAATAAACATAAACAAGACCAAATGTATGAGAATAAACAACACAAGCCAAGTACCACTACCCATACATAATACCCAAATAGTTAACTAGCGGAATTTGAATACTTGGGAGTTATATTAACGAAAGGGGGTTGTGCAAACAGTGACATAGAACATAAAATAGCAAAAGCTGGAATTGCCTTCGGAAACAGTACAAAGCTATGTGATGGCCTACCAATTCCAAATAAAATTCAAATACTTTCCCTAAATTGGCGTATAATTCAGTTTCTAAAAAACCAAATCCTGTATAATTCATTGGAAATTCTAAAAAATGTTCTTTTAAGTATATATCCATCCATTTTTTATATATTTTATATTTTTAAAACTATGATCTTCTAAAAATCATAATTCCAAAATTTTCATAAATTGACTAGAAAAGGAGTAAAATGCCAATTAACAAGAGGTGTATCAAAATTTTATATTAGTTCTCGCTCCCCCCCATCGACACATCAAAATTTTGATATTTATCCAAACATTGGGTCAAAAGCAGATAACAGATTTCAAGTAAAAATCTTAAAAAAGTTTTAACTTTGCGAAAAGTTACTGGTTGCAAAATTTCCGCTGCTAATTCGAATTGGTTTTATGTTGTACACAATTGTGGTCATATATTAAAATCAGATTTTTAGCTTATGTTGTAATTAAGTAGGTTAATAAAAGAGAGTAATCACCTAATTTTAGACCCCATAAAAATTCCCGATAAGTTTAGTGAATAGAATTTAAGGTTCTGTTTTCTTTTAGTACATAAAGCTAGACAAGTATACATACTTTAAATATTAGATTTATATAAATATTTAATAAAATTAAAAAACATCTTAAATTCTTTTTATAGTCAAAAAGTAAATTTAAAATCGAAATAAGTAACAAATATAATATTTATATTGATTAAAGTTACTAAAATATTATTTTAGCAATTAATTAAAGTTGATTTAAAACAGTTGTTAATATAAATTTCAAATATAACTGAATAAAGAAAAACGTCTAAGGTTGTTTTTCTTTAAAAAATATAATTAATAAACAATTTTTTTCTTTAAATATTTAAAACAAAAGTATCTTATGGCATAATTGTTTTCAAAAATTTAATATCTTTACTTAAAAAAAAAACAACATTGTTTAATAATTTAAGAATTATTTTAAAATAAATATTTAATATTAGAACAGTTGTTATATCTATTTTTGGTAAAAATTATAAATGTATAGGAAATGTATAATAGAATTAAATGAGAAAGAGAGAAGAGTAGACTGTGTCAACTCTGGGATACCTGCTCCATCATTATATTTATTAGTTAAAAGAAAGAGCTAAGTTTCAGACATCTAACATCAATGAACAGAATATGAACTTCCCAATTTTGCGAAAAATTGATCAGAAACCATTGTTTGGAAATTTTACTTCTTCTCAGAAAATTTTAGATACACAAGTTATTTATAAAGAGGTAAACTATACAAGATAAATTGAAGTTGTGAAAACGGTAGTTCCAAGGTTTTGTATGAAAAAAAAAAAAAGTTGTATGCTAGGTAAATTCGAATCTTTGATTATCTAGATTAACCAAACTTTGGCTATAAAAATGAATTACTTTCAGTCACCCGCAGTATTACTGAATATAGTTTGTTTCCTTATTTTGGAACATAGGTCTTCCACATAGTCTCTCCAATTACTCCAATTGTGCTCTATTACTTTTATTTCCGACTATGATTTTCCAGATAAGCCACATTCTCTTTGCAATGTTCTTCTCCAGCTGACTTTTGGTCGTCCACATTTCTTCTGTTTTGTGGTGCCAGTCTAGCGTTTGGCGTGTCACTGTTATTGTTGAGTAGCTTAGAATATGACCAATCCATTTCCATCGTTTTTTTATTTAGATATATATCTGCTCTTGTCTAGTCATTATTCAAAACTCTTTATTAATAATTCGCCAATAGTCAGAGCATGCTAGGTGAACTAAAATAACTGTATTTTTTGAGTTATGATGCACACAAACAGTAATGTTCACACATTACTAAATTAATCTACCCAGTTTTCGATACTAATCCATATACTTGAGTCCATGTCAATCTCATCTCTTTTACAGTCTCACAAATGTAATGGCAAATTAATTATACCCTTAGATCTAAGTTTGTACGAGTTTTAATAGATATTGTTCTTTACATTGAACAGCTTAAAAAATCTGTTTTGATGTTTTCAAAAAAAAAAAGTTCCTGGTTCTTAAATAAAGTCTTAACAATTTATACATCAGGTAACAATTTAAATACAGTCAAAACAAAATTTAATTATTTTGAACTTTAAACTTTATTTTTATAGGAAAATTTTTCAATTTGTAGGTTTTAGTTTTATTGTAATAATTTTTTATTACCTATTTCTGTTTTTTATTATTTTTTTTTTTTTATTTTATTATTTTTTTTAGTTTGACGTGTAAATTTTTTTTTTTAATTTCTATGGGTTTTGTCACGTACTTAAAAATGAAGGACTTTCAATTATTAATTTTCTACGTGATTACAAGATGAATTGAAGGCTCTGTTGATCCTTTAAAACAGTTATATTTTTCCAATGAAAGACAAAAAATATAAAAGTTGAAAAAAAAAAAACAAATTTTTGAAATAAAATGTAATACAAAAACAAAAAAAAACAAATTAAATGACAATAAGCCTTTTAAAGTGTAAATGATTGTCACGAGTACTGTGTTTTTTTTATTTCTTTATTAAGATATTAACTACGTTTACTGATTATTAAAAATATTTGTAGCTACATCAATTTTTGGGTTTCTTTTTATTTTATTAAAACACGTCGAATCGATAAATGATCACCTTTTGAGAAAAAATGTGAAATAACATAGCATTATTAAAGAGTAAATTAACTATATTTGTGCTTTGGTTCGTTATTGTATTTATTTAGGTATCACATAAAAAACATTTGCCACAACATTAGATGCGCTGAGAGTCGAGAATCAAACCGGGTGATTACTGACGTCACAAATAAAAAGGTCTTTTAAAAAGAAACCAAATTGACAAGAGCAATAAGTTCTTTAGCTATATGCAACATTATTAAATTTTAGTGTAAACCTTTTTTTTTTTTAGATAAATTATTATTAACCTAAGGAGTGTGGATTCGATTGATCCGTAAGGTCATAGATAATTAAAAAACAATTTGTTAAACCTATAATGGCTCTGTAAGCTGTTGGTGTTAATAATTCTACAAAATCTAATGTGATTTGCAATATTAAATATAAATATATAAATAAGATATAACTTCACTTTTCTCCAAGAAATCAGTATATTATTTTCAAAATTTAATTTGTTAGGACAGCAATTCTGTTATATATGATTGACCCAAAAATACTTATATTAATTTAAAGCTACTATAATCCTAGGAATAAAATTTAAATTATTGTTAATTCTTTGTTTTTGCTCCCAAATCTTATTTAATTATAAATTAGCCTCATTTTTTATCTCACTCACTTAGTGGTTACAAAAGGTGTAAAAGGAGTTTTAATATTATGTATCGCACTTTTAGTTATCTAGTGATCAGGAACTCAATTTCCAGAAAGCAGATAAGTAAATTACAGTTAATAATTAAATTTGTCTTCTATTATTTGGTATAGTTTTCATTTCATTTCATTTATTATGCTCCATAAGTTCAAATACAATTCATTATAAATTTTTCACTTAGATATACATATATTATATATCTTTACTACAATTAATTTAAAATTTTTGTGTAAGTAACAGGATTATTTCATGTCTGGTAAAATTATTTTAAAGGGAAATGGCAAAAACCCTTTTTTAAAGGTTGTTTTTTTTTTTTTAAATTAACTTAAAGCTAACCTAATTAAAACTTATAAATAAACTAGTCTATTAATATTAATTAATATAAATTTCTTATCAAGGGGTTATTTGAATTGATTAATTTTGAGTTGAACTTTTCGGTTAAATATGAAATATTTTCAATAATTGTATTAATCTTGGCCTTGTTATTTGGTATAACATTTATCTATAAATTTTAAAATTAAACACCTTAAAATCTAAATAAAAAACAATTATTTTTTTATGCACTATTAAAAGATCCTTAAAAATTTGTTAAGACTGTGAACTAAAATTTTTAAAAACTAAAACTTATAGATTGTTTCGTCTTTTGTTCAGTCTGATGAACTCTCCATAGTTAGGCAAAGGAATTCTTAGTGAACCGTCAAAATATTTAACCCGGACAACTTCTAAGAATTCATTCAACTCACAAAACTCTTTATTTAAAAAAAAATCTAGAAATGGTTTGTGAGTTGAAAGAACTTTTGTTAAAAATCACAAATGCACTTTCTTTACTACTTTCATTAGTACTTGTCACCTCACAAACAATTTTTTTTAAATTAAAATGGGAAGAGTTATGCTTGATATTAAAACAAATTAGGTAAAATATAAAGGTTTTATATTATGAGAAGAGACTTTAAGTAACTTTAAATATTATGTGATGTTAAATGCTTAATATTATTAAACATTATTGATTATCAATTAATTTAAATAATCATGTCATTATCAAAAAATGACAATTATTAAATAAATAAATAATTTATAATAAATTTTTAATTTTAATAAATCAAAATTTCATTCAAATAATGGAAAATTATTTCATCAAAGTTCCAAAAAAAACTCAAAAGAACAATTTTCCCATTAAAAAAATTTTATTAAAGAAGGGTTTTCCTTATTTTAAGAATTTACGTACTATAAATTATGAATTTTACTTATATTTTAACCATTATTTAATAAAGTTTATCTATACTTTTATATACATATATTCATTAATATATACATATATATATTTTCTTTTATACCCCATTAATAACTTTTAATTACATAAAAAATTCAATACTCATTTTGATTCTTTTTATTGTATTTATCTTTAATTCAATTGATTTTAATCTCTGCACTGTAATCCAATTTTTTGTTTATTTTTTTTTTTTTGTATTTCCTTTAATGTTTCATTATCCTGTCAAAAGTTGACATTTTATTTTTATTCTTCATTATAATATTATATTAATACATATATATATAAACATATTCATATGTATAAAATATATTATATTTAAACTTTTAGTTAACAGCCAATGACAAAATTTTTAGTGTATACATTTATAAAAGAAGAAAATTGACATATAAAATAACAGTAAAAAAAATAAAAACAAAAAATATAGAAAAAAAATTTGTTAGAAAATTTTCCAACGAACAAACAAAAAAGCAATTTTCAGCTAAATAAAATCATTTTTTTTTTTTATTTCAATCAATATTAGTAATTTCAATAATTCAGAATGTAAACAGAATGATGATGGCATTCAGTAGTCTGAAATTGATTTGACTACAAAAAAAAAAAAATAACAGGACTTGTTTTTTATATTATTATTACAAATTTTTACAACGTATATGTACGAGTATTCATAAGTTTATATATGTAGAAATGTTTATGTAGATTAAATTGAATATTCCAATTCAAAAGTGTTAGTAAGTTGTATAAAATAAAAAAAAATATTTATAGGATAATTCTAAATATGAAGTTCTGAAGTGGGAATTATTGAAGGGTTAGGAACAAAAAAAAAAATTGTACTAAAGATAAAAATCAAATTGAAATGATTACTACTCGTATTTTATACGTACGATTGACAGTTAAATACAGAATGGTAAAAAAAATTCAATACATAATTTTTTTTCATATTATTTTTTTTTTTTTGAAACTCTTATATTATACGAAATAATTTTACGTATAAGTATTAATAAATTATTGAAATATAATTAGAATATGAATATTGAGTATTAAATATTATTCAAGTATGTTTTAATAAATATATAAAAAATAGAAAATAATTATAATTGGTATTAATAATTTACGAACTTTGATTGGTATTAATATATTAAGTGACACTACAAATAAATTGAATTGTAGAATTTTAACATATTAAAATATGTTATATTAAAATTAAATAAATGTAAATCGGATTATATATATAATACCTCTTTTTTAAAACACTTCATATTACGTTTTATTTAACATTTTGATTTTAGTTTTAATAGAATTTTTTATATAAATTAAAATTGATTTAGAAGTTTCTAGAGATGTGTTTAGGTACAACTGTAAGAAAATAGAGTTTTAGAAAAATTATAACATATACTTAAGATATAGAAATTAAACAATCTTTAGATTAAGTCTTAATTTAAGCTAAAAATTGATGTTTATGTATATGCATTATGCAAGCAAGGAAGATTATGATTTCTCTTGTCAACTCTGTGGTACCTTTATATATATAGTTTTATAATATAGTTTTACTAATACTATTTTTTAACTTTTCATATTTTCATGTATTACAGTCTAAAGTTCGTATACTGTATATAATTCACAGATGGGTGGCACAGTGGTTAGAGTGCCGACCTTTCATGCGAAAGCCCCGGGTCCGAATCCCAGTGAAAGTAAAAAACTTTTCTGGTTTTCGAATCGAGTCAGCTAACATTCGCCATTGGGTTCAAAGTAATGTCTTAATGAATAATTAATAATTATATATCTTTAATATAAAATAAATTAATATAAAAATATAAAAAAATAATTTAATTTAATAATAAAACTCACAGATATATAAATATAAAATTATTATAAAATATAACAAAAATAGAATTTTAACTATTGAAAATCTAAAACGTTTCAACACGGTATATACGGCCTAGTACTACCTCATGTTTAAGTTGTATGTGGAATTCATTAAGATCAATTCTAATAACACGAATATAATATGACCCCCTGTTCCAACATTATTATAGAAAGGCTTATATTAACATTTGTATAGTTAAAGTTTAAAAAATATTAAAAAAATAAAAATAATTAAAACCAATAAGTTTTCCTAAATACCGTATAACAAAAATGAAAAGTAATAATTTTCAAAACTTCTCATCACTTCTCTTTAATATAGAAGTACAAATTTCGACACACTACATTTTAAAAATGAAATTCTTCTATTTTTTGTTTATTTTTCTGTAATTTTTGAACTAAAAATTTAATGATCAAAGTTAAATTAAATGCAATTTTAAAAATGAAAATGGAATACAAATAAAATATATAAAAGTTTAAAATTACAATTATTTAATAGAGAATGTCCATTTTTTTTCTGTTTCTTTATTCTAATTAGCTTCTATAGATAGTGAAAATAATTTAATTTCTTATTTTTTTTTTTTATTTAAAATGAAATTAAATACAAAAAAAAAATATAATCAAAAAATAAACAAAATGTCAATTGCATAGTTTTATTATTTCATTTAATGTACCATGCAAAATTATAAACTAATTTAATAAAAATTATTAAAATAAATATGAACAAATTAGTTCTGTAAGAAAATTTTTTATTTGGATTTTTTATATTTATTTATTTTTTTTTTCTAAATGGATTTTAAAGGTTTAAATTTTAACCACAACTAAAGCGTAACTATAGTCTGTATATGTACGTCCCGCACACACTAGCAGAGAACGTGTATAAAAAAATTTTGATATTTTACGAATATTTAAAATACAACTGAACATGTTCGCATGTGTGTGGCAATGTTTGCGAAAAATATGAATTTTTATCTTATGGACAATGAAAGCTCTCTTTTCGCTCTCTACCCGTAGCTTTCTGTCAAACTAAATTAAATGTATTGAATTATATGAAAGTGCCTACAATAGACGCAGCCCTGACGCAGCCATCACGCAGCTATAAAGAAGTTGTTTAACTTTTTACTTTTTCACTTTCTCTGCGTATTCAAATGTCAAATAATTGAACTTTAAAAAATAAAAAAAATATATTGTCAGAATAAAAAAATAGTTAAATTATAATTTTTTTTTTGTATCTATGGTTAAATAATATCAAACCTTTATTCAAAATAGCTATACCTTTTGAATAAAGGTTTAAATAGCCTACCTATAACTTTAAATTATTGAATATTTTTTAATTTATGAAAATTGTAAACAAAACAATGTCAAAAATGCTGTCATGTACATTTCATTGTGGACACTCCTTTATTGTCTAGGTAATAAGAGCGAAATGAGAGCGAAACATCTGCGGAATATAATAGAAGTAATAGATTCGTAATAAGAATTATTTTTAATTTATTTTTTAATTATATAAAGTGATCAAAGGTCAATGGGTTTACACAGCTGCATCCTTTTTTTCAATCAATGATTTAACCATAATAAAGTAATTCTTCAAATATTTCAACATCCATTCTGCGAAAGTTTTTAAGATTCATTCTTTAAAATACCAATCTTTAGTAAAGGTTAAATGAAATATTCGATAAAATAATTGCCAGGGACGAATTTTTAACCATTTTTAAATCATAAATTAAAACTGAAGTTCTGCTGAACATTTTTACGTGTGTGGTGAATATCAAATGTTTGCGTAATATGCTAGGCCGCGTTTTTTCTGCTGAGATGTAAGCGTTTAGTTTTTAAAACAGAGCATCAAAGTTTGAAATGAAATTAGCACTAAGCAATAGACTTTTTAGAAAAAGAAAAGCTTATTATGAAATAAATTGAGAAAACTTTTTGTAATCGAAATGCATTAACATGGCAGAAAATTTTTATTTAAAATTTAGCTTATTTTCAAATTTCTAATTATTTTAAGGTAAATTTTTTGAAATGGAGTTAATAATTTACAATAAACTTTTATATTACAATAAGCGAAAGTTTTCAAAAATTTTGAAAAGTTTTTTTGGCACAACAAAAGAAGAAGAAAAGTATTTTAAGTTCAACTTCAACATTGGAAAAACAGTTTCTATTTTTTTTTTTTTGAATCCCAACCCTCGTATAATTTTTTCATCACTAAAATCCGCCTATTGAAATTTGGTTGTCCATTCATTTTATACATTGTTTTTTTTTTTCGTAGTTAGCTGATAACAAATAAAAGAAGTGAAAAAAAAACTTGTTTTTCACTATTTTCTTTTTTTTTTTTTTTTTGAATTAATTTTCAAGTTTCTTTATAACATCAAAATAACAACTTCTGCATATATTCTACAAAGCGAAAAAAAACATGAAATTGCGCAAAAAAAAGCAAAGCAGCAAAAACAAAACAAATTTCAATCACGTTCAAGTTACTAAAAAAAATATAAAAAACAATTGACAGAAGCAATTTTTGCTTCAATGAAAAATAAAACAAGTGATGATAAAAAACCAAGGGTTTTTAAAAAAGCACATTTTCAAAATAATATAGTGTTTCATACTAAGTATTTTATCGGAATATAATGTTGAAGCTTCAATATTAACGTTTAATTTCGGAAATATATACGTTAGTGACTAAGTTACTGCTTACTTATAAAAACAGTAAATTTTTAATTTTTAAGCCCTATTATCTAATCTATGGGGAAGGTTGCAAAATTTCTCAAGGACCTAACTTCATCTAACCAACCCCCCCCCCCTATATCTCCTCTAGGAATTAAACCAAAATTTGGAATTTTACTTAGAATTTTATTATCTAAGCAAAAATGAGTAAAACTGAGAGACACTTTCTTCAGTTCAAGGAACCGCTTATAAATTTAAGAAAAGCCTTTAACATATGTTAAAATATAATGTTGGACCTTCAAATTTTGTATATTAATAAAAAAAAAATTGGACAGGTATTCAAGTTACAGGTGCTTAAAAATAGCAAAATTTCAATTTTCGAGCCCTTATAGCTTCTAAACAGGGAGCTTGACAAAAAAATTTTGTTAACCGGCTCCTACTAGCTTTTGAAGACCTAACTTCTCCCAAAATTTCAAGGCTCTATCTTAAACCGTTTAAGAGATATGTGGGACCAAAAATTTTGCAAAAATTGAGTTTTATATAATGCTAAATTTTAGTACCGTATGGCAACCCTATAAATTTGATCGACATAGTTTTGTTGAGTCTATAAAAGCAGCTCTCTTATACCGTTTTTCGATTGAAAATAAATTAAACAGAACTCGTGTTATATCATTTTAAATATAGGGCTTTTTTGGAAATTGCAGGGGCTGTAGCTTTGGAACCCTTCAAAATTAAGAAAAACCTTTGACACATGTTGAAATATAATTATAGAGCTTTGAATTTTGTATATCTCTAAAAAAAAATTTGGACAGGTATTCAAGATACAGGTGTTTAAAAATAGCAAAATTTCAATTTTGGAGCCCTTATAGCTCCTAAATAGGGGGCTTGACAAAAAAATTTTGTTAACCGACTTCTACTAATTTCTGATTATCTAACTTCTCCTAAAATTTCAAGACCCTAGTTTGAACCGTTCAGAAGATATGTGTGTTTCAAAAATTTTGCAAAAATTGAGTTTTGTGTAATGTTAAATTTTAGTACTGTATGGCAACCCTAAACATTTGTCTGTTAAAAATTTATAAAATTTATGAAATCAGCTACCGTTTGCCGTTTTCAGATTGAAAATATATCTAACAGAACTCTTGTTATAACCATTTAAATATAGGGCTTTTTCACAACTTTGGGGGGCTGTAGCCCCGTGTCAGGTGGGGCTACAGAAAAAACTTCTTCTACGAAATAATTTTTATTGCAAAAACTACCCATGGTTAAAATTTCTTTACTCTATTTCAAACGGTGTAAAAGTTTTTGTAAACATACGGACGGACGGACGGACAGAGTGAAGCTATATAGGCACATTTTTACAAAATTTTTTGAAAATGTGCTAAAAATCAAAAATTCAAAACAAAAAAAAAAACGTCAGCAGGAAGCATTAGAATGCAAAAAAAAACACAAAAAAAATGCAAGAATCAAATGAATTCTTCCGTAAAAGAATACACAATATAAAACCTTACAATGGTGTTATTCAAAACAGGCATTCTTAATTATGCAGTTGAATTTTTTTTTGCTTTTGATCTTTTTGGTCCTTTTTTAATCCTGATCCTGTAAAAAGAAATCCTTATATTGCAATTTTATATATATATACATTTATATATAGAAACAGAAAAGCCGGGAAACATAATATTCAACCCGAAAAAAAAAGAAATGAAAAACTTTCTAGAATAGCGTGAATTTTAATTGAATTCACGCGATTGTTTATATGTTGATAGATGCATAGATGCATAGATGCATGCATACAAAAAAAAACCAATATTAATTTAACATGCAGAAAAGTGAAGGAAACAGTGAAAAAAACTAAAAAATGTATTTTGAAAACTGCTCAAGAGAACAAATCCTTAATCAAAGTTTTTTATATTTTTTGGCAAACATAAGCTTTTTTTTTTATTTTTGGGAAACATTTTTTTTTGTTTCTTTTTTTCAATTTCAAGATAAACTTTTTTTTTAAAGTGCTACCCAATAATTTTAGTTTTTTTATGCAGCAGAAAATTTAACACTTTTTTTTAGAATTTTAGTTTTGTTTTTTTGTTTTTTAATTAAATTATGTCTTTAATAAGAATAATATTATAATTTTCTAAAATTGAATATTATTTATATACATATTTTATATTATTTATATTATATATTTGGATATTAATTAAATTATATGTAAACTTTAAATTAAATTGATAATTTTATATATTAATTTGAACTAAATTGAAAAATAAATAATATGAAAAAAAAAAACTTTAAATTTAACTATATATACATGGTATCATGTATTAAGCGGTAAGTTGATGATATTATTTTGTAATGAACTTGTATATAAGAATATATTTAATTTATTGTTTTAATAGTAAGAAAGCCAAGTCACCTCAAGTTTTTTAGGAAATTTTTTCAAAAAGTTTTGAATAAATGTATCTACATAAGTAGTTTTCTATATCCGTCCTTCCGCCCAGACGTCCGTTTGTCCATTAGTTTATGAAATTTTTAAATCGTTTGAAATAAAGTACAAGTATTATAATAAGAAATCATTTCACGGAAGAACTGTTTTCTGTAAACCTACCCGTGACAGATATACAGCCTTCTAAAGTTCGAAAAAATTCTATATTTAAATTATTACAACCAGAGGTCTATAAGGTTGTACTAATTCCAATCTGAATTATTTTAAATACCAAACGATAACTGCTTTTATAAGTTTTATATGTAACACAAATGTATATGGTTGGCATACGATACTTTAATTTACAGTTATGGAAACCTTCATTTATGCAAATTTGCGCACCGCTTAAGTCCCCCAAACGAATGTGAGCTATGGAAGATGTACTGCTTAAAATTTCGACACTAAATAGATTTTAAAAAATAAGTATGAGAATAAATATGACTCTTCGTTTAGAAAACTGCAAAATGTAAAAAACTTTGCGATATTCCAACACCTGTAACTTGAAAGTAAATTGGGCTAATTTAAAGCTATTACCGTTTCAGAAACTTCACCATTTAATAAAATACTTTTTGTATTAAGCTATGTTAATTACAGCCTTTTAAATTTAAAATTCTATTAAAAGTTTATCCAAGTATTTTAAATTTAAAATTAAATACAATCTAAACACAATGTCTATTAAAAAGCGGTTTATTATATTTGAATGTACAAAAATATAATAAACATCATCTAACGTCTGAAAAGAACAGTCATTCTTCCGACTCTTATCACATTATATGAGGTTAGGGACTGTTTATAAAAAAACACAAAAACAATAAATACAAACATTACAAACTCTTCAGCTATTTAATAATACCAGTTCCTTTTGTAATCAGCATATAAAAAAAAAGAAATATTTTTTCTAAATTATATTATTTTAAACTAATCAAATATAAAATATATATATATTTTTTTTAAATTAAAAATCAATTCTAACGTATAATTTATTAAATAATTTATGTAAATTAGATAACTTTTATATCAATTCATTTTAATATATAATTTAATATTTATTTTTAAAAAAAAAAAATTGTCTATGAAAAAAAAAACACAATCTTCACTAATTGAAAATAATTAAAATTTGCGCAAATATTCGAGACCTAAATGTTATTTTTTTAAAAATAAACTAAAAAAAAATTTAAACTTAAACAAATATTAAAATTAGAATTAAAAAAAAAAGGTTTTTAATAAAAAAATTGTAATTTATTTTTCTAATCAGACAAAAATTTAATATCATAATATTTAATTTAAATATTGAAATTATAGATTATAAAAATTCAATTAAAACGATGAGTAGGTACAAATGAAATATAATTAAAAATTAATAATATTTGAATTAAATGTTATTTTTTTACCTAAAATACCAATATAATATATGAAAAAATATAATAATATATTGTTTGATATTTTATTTCAAATCAAATTATAAAAATACAATTACGATAATGTCAAATTATAAATACAATTATTGATTTTTAATTATTTTTATTTTATTTATATAATTTAATGTTAATTCTTTTTTTAAGATAATTAAAAAACTTAAGAGTTTTGAAACTTAAAAAAAAATGGAAAAGAACACATTTTATTTGAAGCCATGCAGATTAATCTAGTGAGACTTCCTTCAGTTGATATTCATTTGATCAAATTCCCCTGGTGGCCAAATATGTAAACTAAAATATAAAAAAATAATTAATTAATTATTAATTAAAAAACAATATAGTCACTAATACAATTAATGCTATACAAATTATAGCACTGGCAACCTAAAAGGTCTTAGGTTTTTATACCCGATGACTCTAGGTCAAAGTATATAATAAATTTGCCATTACGTTTGTGACGCAGAGAAGGCGGGTGGTAGATATAGACTCAAGTGTATGGATCGGATCAGAATCGAAAATAAATCGATTTAGCTTGAAGTACTTTTAAAAAGTAGGAGATGGTTACTTTTTGAACAGATGTTCGTGCGAAACCAGAGTGTTCCAATTCTGAATCTTGTGAATTGCATTTCTTCTGTTAATCGAAGTAGGAATGGTGGAAGACTTTTTTTCAGGATTGTGGATTTGTAGGAATGATTCAAGTTAGCCCATGTGGGTGACAATTCTTCCTTTGTTAGATTAAGTCTTTCATTGGTTGTGTCTGTTTTGTTGACATGTTCTGACATAATCAATGGAGAATTTGCAGCTTTTTCTGCTACTTTGTCTGCAAAATCGTATCCTACAATACCCACGTGACCAATAAAAAAAATGATATGATGAAAAGATAAAAACAAAATACTTAATAATATTTTTTACAAAATAATTGACAATGTTGGGAAAACGATAAAAAAATGGTGCTTCAAAAACAACAACAAGAAAGCAAATTCTTATCAAATAGCTAAGTTCAATGTCGGAACTAAAATAAGTTTTGATAAGTTAAAAAATAATCACTTATCAAGTTTCTGTTGCATGAAATAAAATTTAGTAATTTTTTTTTCTAAATAATATAATTCAAATTTTATACAATTTTAAATATTTTTTTGTATTAAGCATTTTACTAAGCTCAATTTCGATTTTGTTTAATGCAATATAATTATAATTTTTAGCTCTTCAAGAATAAATTAAATTTTTTCAACTAATAACTAATTACTAATCCTCTCCATTAGTTCACAATGACTATTAGAGCTTGAATGTATTAGGCTACTAGAGCTCAAATAAGAGAAAGGTTTGACAATATTTAATGTCTTCATTGTAAATAAAATAAATAAATAGCCAAAGCCATACAAACTTTAGGGAGGTCATATAAATATATTGTAATAAAATATATTTCATGCATTAATATATTATGTTATAATTTTACCCAATTTTTAACAGCCATCACTTATATTAAGCATAAGAAAACACTTGTTTTGATCCCCTTATATTTCACTGCCCATCTAAAGATTTTTAAAAATTGTAGCTTCTTTATACCCGTGCATACATATATGACATCGAGTATATTAAAATTGCTCCTCCTTTTGGTTTTAATTTTCTATTTTTAAAACTGAAAGGGAAATTGTTTCGTCCTTTGTCCAGTCTTTAGAGTCTTTAGGACTCCTAAGTGGGACAAGACTGAACATTAAACCCAGGCAACTCCAAACAAAATTATTTAACTCAAAAAATCCTTTATATAAAAATTTAGAGAAATTAGAGTCTGTGAGTTGAAGGAACACTTGTAAACAAGTGATGAAAAAAACCTAGGGTTTTTTTTTTGTTTATTATCAATATGAAATTTACAATGAATTAATTAAATATATAAAGGGTTATAATAAAATTTTGGGAAAAATTTTGATTTTAAAACCAATCAACATTCAGGATTTGAACTAATTAGAAGTAATTAACAATAGAGATTCAGTTACTAATTTAGACTAAAAATCTTAGATTTTAAGTTTTACTATAACACTATCTTATCTTACACAAAGTGGACAAAGATAAATTTCAATGGTTAAGTTTTAAGTTTTAAAAAGGGTTTTTAAAAAAGCACATTTTCAAAATTATATGGTGTTTCATACTGAGTTTAATTTTGCAAATAGATGCACTGGTGACTAAGTTACTGATTTGTAAAAATGGAAAGGTTCGAAATTTTATAATTTAAATAGAAATAAATTTTATAATTTCTTTTTTTTTAATGGTTTTGTAGTTTATAAAAATAAAGTTTCTATTTAGTCCTTAATCCTTAATAATATATCTTTGTTGTTCATTTATTCGTTTTTCTAATTTCTTTTCTCTTATTAATTTTTTGGTTACCAGGGAGATATTGTAAAAATAAAGTATTTATACCCGTATGACTATATAGTCCAAGGGTATAATAAATTTGCCATTACGTTTGTGACGCAAAGAAGGAGGAGGGGTAGATATAAACTCAAGTGTATGGATCGGATCAGAATCGAAAAATAAATCGATTTAGCTATGTATGTCCGTCCGTCCGTCCGTCCGTCATCACGATAACTCAAAAAGTAAAGGAGCTAGGATTATGAAATTTTCACAAATTCATTTTTATGCAAAAAACGGAATCGAGTTTTAAATTCAGCCATTTTGGTCCACGGGTTCGAGTACCTGCCATACAACTTCTAATTTTATATGAGCATTACTCTATACCTATGGAAGCTGCGTGTCTGAAATTTTGCCAAAATTAGTTTAGTATAATGGCCAAAGTTACTGCAAAATTTGGTTGGTCTACTGCAAAGGGTTCGAGTAGCTGCCATACAACTCTTTCTTTTATATGAGCTTTACACTACACCTGATGAAGCTGGGTGTCTGAAATTTTGCCAAAAATAGTTTAGTGTAATGGCCAAAGTTACTGCAAAATTTGGTTGGTCTACTGCAAAGGGTTCGAGTAGCTGCCATACAACTCCTTCTTTTATATGAGGATTACACTACACCAAATGAAGCTGGGTGTCTGAAATTTTGCCAAAAATAGTTTAGTGTAATGGCCAAAGTTACTGCAAAATTTGGTTGGTCTACTGCAAAGGGTTCGAGTAGCTGCCATACAACTCCTTCTTTTATATGAGCATTACTCTACACCTAATAAAGCTGAATGTTTGAAATTTTGCCAAAAGTAATATGTTACGGTCATACGGGTATCCCAGAGTTGACACAGTCTACTCTACTACACTCTTCCTCGTTTTCAATTAAATTTCAAAACGCTCTCCTTGTAGCCAATTAAGCCAAAAGCTTACCTACTACACCGCCGTGGTCCCTATATCATAATCTTTCACATAATATTTATAATCTAATCGTTAATTTAAATTATGTATTATATATGTAATACAAGAATTATTTAATATATATATATAATATCCAATATTCCAAGAATTTTAGTTTTCCAATATTAGTTTAATCAAATAAATACATTTTAAAGAGATCTCAAAAACCAAAAAGATTTAAATTGAGCAAAAGATTAATATTTAAGTGTTACCAAATTTACTCTAATTTGAAATTTTTTTTTAATTTTATAATTTAAAAAGAAATTCTAAATTTAATAAAATATTATATATTTATAAATCTTTACACATATGATTCTAGTTTGAAAATCAACCCCATTGAAAAAACAATCTAAAAATTATATAAATATTGATTATATTGAATACAAAATAAACCCATTCCAGAACTAAAGTTTAACTAAATTGTATTAAAATACAATCAAAATCTATACATATTATGTAAATATAAGTTTATAATAATAATAATAAAATATTGAAATTAGAAAATTTAATTTTTTACACCAATAAATTATTTTTTAATTCTTTTTATAAATAATTAAAAATAAAATGCCCATTTTTTATTATTATTATAAATTTTAAATAAATAATTATAAAATTTTGTAAAATTTTCAATAAATTTTAATGATTTTAAAACAATATTTTTTTTTTCAATTTTCTAAATTAAATCTAAATAAAAAAAAAACATATTTGTTTGTAATGAGTTTGTTGTTGTTGTTGTTGTTGTTGTTTTTTTTTTAATTCTACCACGTAATGTTAATTAGAACCTATTAAAAAATAATGTTTGAATATTTTAAACTCATTAATAATTATTTTTCAATATTTTTCAATATCAAAGTTTAGTTTAGTCAAAAATATTTTTAGTGGTATAAAAAAAAAAATTTTCCAAAAATTTTTCCTCTGGTAATTTTTAATGGGGTGAATACTAAAAAAAAGTGTCAAAAAAAAAAACAAACTAGATTGTTGAATATTTTTTCAATGCATAAAAAGTTTATATTTAAAAACGAGGAAGAGTGTAGTAGAATAGACTGTGTCAACTCTGGGATACCCGTATGACCGTAATATAAACATTATATCATCCGGTAATTATTTTTGGCAAAATTTCAAACATACAGCTTTATTAGGAGTAGTGTAGTCCTCATATAAAAGAAGAAGTTGTATGACGGCTACTGGAACCCTATGCAGTAGACCAACCAAATTCTGCAGTAACTTTGGCCATTACACTAAACTGTTTTTGGCAAAATTTCAGACACCCAGCTTCCATAGTTATAGAGTAATTCTTATATAAAAGAAGAAGTTGTATGGCAGCTACTCGAACCCCCTGCAGTAGACCAACCAAATTCTTCGGAAACTGTGGCCATAAAACTAAACTACTTTTTGCAAAATTTCAGACACCCAACTTCAATAGGTAAAGAGCAATGCTCATATAAAAAAAGGAGTTGTATAGGAGGTACTCGAACCGGTGAATCAAAATGGCTAGATTTCAATAGTGATGACGGCTTTTGTATAAAAACGAATTTGTAAAAGTATCACAATCCTAGCTCATTTATTTTTTGAATTATTGTGGAGACTGACGACGGATTTATTTTTCGATTCTGACCCGATCCATACTCTTGAGTCTATATGTACTTCCCCTCCTTCTTTGCGTCACAAACGTAATGGCAAATTTAGTATACCCTTTGGACTTATAATAGGTATATACGGGTATAAAAATAGTCTAAATACTAATATCAATATTAGTGCTAACATTGTAATATCGATAAATGTCCTGTCATTTAAATTGACAGTGAAATTTATTCATCACTTTCTTAGTGTACAACAGTTCATTGTCAAGAATTTTGCAAAATGAAACTGTTCTTAAGGTTCGTAAAAGTTTTCTTAAGATTCCGATCGTGTTGTAAAGTTCGTACATTTCGTTTAAATATAATTAAAATTTTTATTGATTAACCATAAGATAAGTTTATTGCAATATTTGGTTATATTATGCGGGGTTCTGATGTCGAAGTCACGAAGTTTGGAGTCGGAGTCACGGAGTTTGGTTGTACTTAGTTTGAGTTCTCCTTTATTATTATTAGGTTGGAGTCGGATTAGTATATAATATTTATAATCTAATCGTTAATTTAAATAATGAATTATATATTTAATACTAGAAATAAGCCAACTCTAAGTCAAACCTAATAATAATGAAGCCGACTCCATGTCTTCTTTTATGTTTAATTAAATTGCTCTTTTAAGTTAATTTTGTTAGAACTTAATAAGTTACATACATACTAAGTTATTTTTACTTACCTTTAAGATTTTTTATTAAATAATCAGAATTTCAATTGACTGAAGCAATTCTATTCTTAAAAAATAAATGGCAGAAATGATATGTATGAATTAACAGTTTACTTTTTTGTAGCAGTCTTTTTACTTAAAATGTGTAATTGAACTGATTGAGTTAATTCGTTAAGAAATATTGAAGCGCTCCCACCGCCGTCACTTCAAGCTTCAGTTTCAAGACAAGGCTCAGTTTTAAAAGTAAAAATTATACTAACAGTATACTAACAGTATAGTAATCACTTTTAAACTGTGTTTTCAAAGGTTTTAAAATTACTTTGTGACATATACAGTACAGAATTAAGATTACTTGATGTACGGGATTCGAACCCGGTCTCAGTATTTTTAATAAGATATGTTTCGTCATTCTAGCGCTCATTTTGATTATAAAACGTCTAATTTTAAAAAGTCAGTTAAAATTTTTCGCAAAATTAGCGGGAAAACACTTTTGACCGTTAGCACTTTTCAAAATAAAATTGTTTTTATCAATTATTTCAATACATTTTTTTTTTGTATATTACACATTATGTAATTAATTATTAAAGAAAAATATTTTAAATAAATTGAATATTGTATTAGCATGAGCAATTAGCATATTTGTATAACATTTTAAAATATTTTTTTATTTTTAATATTTACAAATAAGTTTCATAATATATTATAAAATAATATTAAATGAATTGCAACAGAAAACCTCCAAATAAAATTTAAAAAAAAATTAAAAATTAAATTTTATTTTTTTAAATTTTTTAATAAATTCAATTTAATTTATTGAGGTAGAAAACATTTGAAAATAATTAAAAAATTTGGTCTATAATTAAAAAAATTCATAATTTCAATTAAAATCATTGAATAATTTATTTTCATTTATTTAAAATAAAATAAAAAATTGGTAATTTTATTTAAAAATGTTATTCATATTATTAAAGCCAAGAATATAAACTTAATAAAGTTATAAATTTGTATATTAAACTATTTCTTAAGTACTCCAATTTATTTTCTTAGATACCCAAGGTATTGCCGCTTATTTGTGTCGGATTTGTTCTAACTAAATTCACCGTTTTTTGAGGTAATGTTAAGGAATTATAATCTTAACTATTCTTACAACGACTTAGTTAGAAATATGGAGAGGGATGAATTGAAAAGAATATTGAAAGGAATAGGTATAGTTATATAGGAATAAAAATACTAGTTATTCTATATGGTCTACTATCAGAAGGATCAGAAGGAAAAAATTAAGATCTCATTAATACAATATTTTAGGTTAGATATTTTTTAGAAAAAGAAATGCCTTAAGATTCAGAATTTCCAATACAGATTCAAATAGATTTCAAAAAAATATTTTGGTCTAATGAGATCACCAATTAACGTACAGTCAAATTACACTACAGGAATAATATACGTTAACTTATTAATATTATCCAATTTAATACTAACAGAGTAGTATGTTATTTGATTAAAACCCTTTTATGATGTTCTCTGAACCCTTAATACCAAAATTACATACGAAAAATTAATTCCAATTGTAATTTGAAAATCAAAATCTCCCATAGAATTCAAATTTTCAAAAAAAGATTTACCTATATTTTGATATTTGAATAAATAAACTAGGATGACAAGCGATATTTTTAAATCTTGACTTCTTATGATAAATAAAGATATGAAAGTCCAGCCATCCAAAAAAAAAGGGTTAACCAGGGCTAATAAAAAAATTTAAAATATTTAACAGAAAACTATTGTCAGAATTTGTTATTGCTCACAATTTTTCCGAGCGGGATGAAATTCAAACCAAAAGCTAATGTAATCGATGCAGTTCCACTATTAGAATCCGCTTGACAAAAAATACAACCACAACCATTGTAAAAGATGATTTAAAAGAGCTGGGTTCAAATTACAAAAAAAATCAAAGAGGAGTAAGGACAAAATTTTAAACAATAGAGAAACTGCAGGTGATATTATGGAAAATATTGAAGCGATTCAATCAATCATATCGTCCTTGCCAGGATTTTATTTTCAATAAGGAAGTGTTCATTTGATAATGACCTATATAATTGAAAATATTTAATGTTATTTAAAACAATTTAAAGGGAGCGTATCAAAATGTCACACTCTTTATAATTTTGTAGTTGAAATATTATTGAAGGTAATATAATTAGAAGCGATTTTAAAGTTGATTTCAAAATAAGGGTTTCAGTATAATTTCTTTAGTGGGGATTGGAAGGCAGCAGCCCTTACTATTTTAAAATGTTTTTTAATATTGAAATATGTATGCAAAAAAATAATTAAAAAGGATTTTGTACTAGGCACAAAATCAGGATTATACGCCTTTTACAGAATATGTGTTTATATGTATATGCGAGATTCTAACTTAGGAAGGATTTTAGAATTGAATTCATAGGCAAGATTAAATGCTTTTTTTAGAATATTTATATATATGGATGTAAGATTCTAAATTAGGAGGGAATTTAGAGTTGTATTCAAAATCAAGGTTTAAGACGCGAAATTTTGACAACCGAGATTTTGAAACACGTGGTTTTAAAACTCATGATTTTGACAACCGAGATTTTGAAACATGAGATTTTGAATCGGGAGATTTTAAACATATAGCTTGAGCAAAATGTCTTGAACCTTTAAATACATTAACAACGCAGAAAGCAACTACCGTCGGCGGATCATAATTAAAATTCATAATAAAGTATTATATCCTATTATTCCAGCATATTACTGTAATAAAAGTAGTATTTAAATAAATATTAGTGTATAATAATAATAAAATAACTAATTTTAGGACGAATTTCAATACGTTTTTCGTTCAGCTAAATTAGAAATCACAGAATTTCATCTATCAGATTAGATACTATAGCAATTTAAAAAAAAAATATATACATATATACACACAAATCCAATTTTATTTAATTTACAATTTTAATTTATAAATTTATAAAAATTAGAAAGTTCAACCCATACTAACAAAAATCCGGTATTATATCCTATAATATATTTCCTTTATTCCCATTAATTTAATAATTTTTCAACATAAATATTATACCCATATCTTAAAAAAAAATTATATGACATTACAAATTATAATCTAATAAATATTAAAAAGGCAAATCAACTTCCTAACTATACATAATAACTATCTACCTACCTACCTACCAAAACAATTAGTATTTGTAATAATAACTTCCTAATAATAAAATTCAGTTAACAAAACCCAAAAAATCATTACAGAAAACATCAATTTTATCTGACAATTAAGGGGAACCGAAATCCTAAACAGATTTGTATGTTTTTTTTTTGCAATAATTTAATGCATGCGTCTTTTAGTTCTTTTGTATCAAATCACAGCGGGAATTGTTTGTTATTTTTTAAAAAGGCGTGTAATACAATTATTATTGTTAAATATTATATATATAGGCATTACAAAACTACTTACAAAATTTTAAACAGCAGGATATCAGATAATGTTAGTTTTTTTTTTTTTTTGTGAATTAAAAGATCAAAAGAAGGTGTACAAGAAAATAAAAAAAAATTAAATTAAAAGTCAAAATATCCCTGTAATGCGTTATTGTTAAATTGCTTGTTATTGAAAATTACGGTATAATTTATAAGGCGTCAAAATGGTACTGACCGGTATGATGTCTTGTAAATTGTGTTCAAATTAGTGTCAAATTACATTGACTAGTAGGTATATAGGTTTTGAAAATAATATTCGGGTGTTGTATTGTAATATTTTTTTTTTTCAATTATTTTTAATTTGAAATGGTTTTGTATTTTTGATTATTTTGGTAACTTCCGTTCTATTCATAATAAAAAAAAAAAAAACAAATACAATAATTTGAAATTGCATTTTGTTTTCAGAATTTCACAGTAAAAAAGTCAAAATTTTAAATAAATATTTGTAAATTGTTGAAAACAATTGTTTTTATTTTGTAATGATGAATTGTTAAAAAGAAATTGTAAATAGAAGGTATAACACCTGATTTTTATTGACAATAGTAATTTGTTGTGTATAATTATTTATAATATATTACAATTCTTTTACGGTTATTTTGATTTTATAAAAGAATGGAATGTTTGTTTGTTCTAATCTTATGACATACCAATACATGTGTTTGATTTGACATATTATCAAATTGTTTGATATGATAAAATTGTTAAATGAAATAAAACAAATCAAAACTCAGGTATGTTATTCGAATGTAGTAAAAGCAAAATATGTACACGCTTTGTATTTTTTAATTTTATTACTAACATTTGTTTTTGACATTATTTGAAATTTTTTAAATTATTCGCAATTTTTAACAAAAATTTGTATTTTATTTTTTTGTAGCTGCAGTTCATTATGAATTTAAAAGCCAGAATTTAACACTGGAGGTTTAGATAAAAACATATATAAAAGAAGTTGAAACATATAATATTAATTATGGAAGATCCATAAAAACTACTGAAAATGATTTAATATCGCATATATTTTACCATAAGGCACAGTACTTGGAAAAGAACCTCCAGAATATTTTTTAAAAATAAAAATTATTTCATTCAAAACCAAAATCATATCCCTATACTATTTCATTATATTTACGGTCTACATGTAAGTAAATTGAATATAACCCCGGCAATGAAGCTGAAATATAAAATATAATATTTTAATTTATTAACAAAATTTTAAAATAATAATGTTCAGGGTATAGATGCACTATAATATATTATAATGCAAAACTTAGTATTTAATTTAATTTATATAAGAATTCAGCGTAGATGAATGCTTTTTTATTGATTTCACAGGTCTTATGACTAATACTCCAATATTAAAAGAATTTGCAAACGTTCTATTAATAAGAATCAGAGTTCAATTGTCTATTTAATTATGATTTCAAAACTACGCTATATGTCTTTGCGAAATAAGTAATGAAATTATTTAAAATTAAATGTTAAATTGAAAGATAAATGTTTAGTAATAAAAATACTAACTTTTCAATAATTTTAGTACAGGGTGGCAACCATATCGGCCGCTTTGCGCCACCCTGAATAACATGTAGAAACGTCTTTGATTTTTTACATTTTTCATAACTTTTCGTAATTTTTGATCGGTGTTCTGTTGTGTTCCATTTCCAATTCCCCAAGTTTTCTTCACAAAATTCTAGAATAAAAATTAAACATATAAACAAATTTAAAATGTTATTAAACATTCAAACCATATCGGTTGTTTTGCACCACCCTTTATTTTAGAATTTTAATTTTATACATACCAAAATAATATTATTTATCGGACTTTCAAAATTTTATTTGTATATTTCGGACAAAAGTAAAATTGTAAAACAAAAAGAATTCTTTTAATTTCATAGCTATGTATTAGCAATTTTAAATATACAAATAATAACTTTGATTTTTTTTGAAATATTAGATAAATATTATATTTTCTAGCATATATATTAATTTTAATATTAGTTAAAGAAATTAAACATATTAAAACCAAAAGAAATGTGTAGAAAATCTTTTGTTCTATATATATACTATAATATAATTTATAATAATAATTCTCAGAATTTTAATAAAATAACCATAGTTGGGCTTATATTGATTCAAACATATGAATATAATTTACGTTCTATTAGCTCTAATATATCTCTAGCTCTAAATTTTAGTATAAAACTTACTAGACATATACATATATATAAGATATATTAGATATATATAATAAATACTTAAGATATATAAGGAAATACTTAAGAACGCATTAAAAATTTAACCGTATTCCAAAAAGCCCAATTGATAATGTATACATTTAACGTGGTAATATAGTCAAAATTAGAATTTTTATGAGTTTCACAATAGTTTGATATCAATTAAATATACCGTTATTTGTTCTTATTACAACTCCTTCCTTACAACTAACATTTAAAATATTAACTCACATACTGATACATTTATAAGTGACATCCGAGGTAAAGCTTGTAGTAGACACAAAAAATAAGGTATGGTTTATATCAACCAAATGAGTGGAGCAGAGATCACAAGTTATAAACAATATTACTGTTATGTTTATTCTACTAATAATTCGAAAAGGAAACCTGCATGAATTCAGCTTATCCAAACTATTTCAAATCAGTAAATCATTAGATCGACGACTGTACTTCCATTAATATGACAAACATAAATTTCCGATTTATAAGAGGCCTCGATCGAAATTTTCACTAATTCGAATAACTGTTTACCATATTTCATTATAGCGGGACAATCAAAAAATTAAAAATAATTCGATATTTTTAAATTATAGGTATATGTATATCGGTACTTTCTTTTTAAAAAAAAATAGCTCTAAAAATATCTTTTTATATTAAATTTTATTATTTAATTTTTCTTATATAAAAATATGGAAATAATATTGTATATAAAATGGGTTATGTTGTATCTATTGTTTGTTTATGATGAAATTTCACTTTATGATGTTATAGTAAACAAAGATTTATGCAATATTCTTATATTTTTTGTTATTTCTTATTGTTGAAACGGAACCAATATTAAAAAAGAGTTTTCCGGCAATTTAATATAACTTTAGTATAAAGTCTCATGAGGTTATGCGTTTCATAAATTTTATTTTGAATATTAATATATATATATATATATAAATATAGTATAAATATAATAAAATTTATGAAATATTATGAAGTTCATATTTCATACGTAATGTAATGACTGATGATTATATTTAAAAATAAAATTTTGTTTTTGATTTGGCACATCAAAAATAAGAGAGACATTAAAACACTAACACAAATCCAAAGCCATGGTTGCTTAGGGATAACTGGTTCCACCAGAACCACATCAATCAAGGCCATGGAAACAATATTGGATATACAATCAATTGAAATAGAGTAAAGAGAAATGAGATGGATACCGCTCTTCGACTTTATATAACAGGCAAGTGGCTGAAAAAAATAGTCAGTAAGGTCACAAAGAAATCATGATCCAAGGAAGAAACTTGGGCAGAATAATGAACTTGGCAACGAGTCCCATGGATGACATGGCAGGGGAACTCAGACTAGGCAGTAAATTCGAAACGAATACGGAAATATCCCGTATCAATGACAGAACATCACTGATTACGGCAGACATATATATACCGACGCGGCTAAGATAATGTCATGTTAATGTCATGACTTTCTTGTATTGTTTCAACCACGTCCCACCCCCTTCATTTTTTTGTGGGTCTAGTGTGAATCGTCATAACTGTCGGTTGTTGTGTAGTGCGAATTGATAATAACTTGTGAATATACGACGTAATGACATTAAAACCATTATCGAGGTTATTATAATTTAAGCCATTTGTCACAATTAACAGTAATTCTTTCGAACTAAACATAACAATTTATTGGATGCTATTTTTAAAACCTTTTAGTTAACTTGGACAACTACTTCAATTTCTAAATCCTTTATTTTCAATTTTGTTTTATTTTTGAAAAATTTCATTGGAATGAGAAGAAAAAATCTTTTAATAAAATTATGATTTTGACGAAAAAATATTTTTTTTTTAATATTATTTTTAATATCGGAATTAAATAAGGAATAAATAAAGGATTTTGTGAAGAAAATATAATTTTCTTTTATTATCAGAAATATCCCTAGGCTATTAAAATTTGATAATAATAATAATATGCTATTTTTTTTTTTTTTGATGTTTGTTAAAAAATTTTTTTATTTTTTATTAAAATTTTTTTTTATTATGAAAAGGGGAAAAAATTTTCCAAATTATAAAAAAATATTCAAATTTCATTTTTAGCAATTGTAGAATAGATTTAATAAAAATATGGCTTAGTTCGATTGATAATACTAGCATTAAAGATCTCTAACTAATTTTTCTTTTGACTCAAATGAACAGCTCAAGTAATATTTCAGGTATATATCGATATTTTGGGATGTTAGTAAAAAAACAAACACCCATCGGTATCCTTTTAGTTATTGAAACTTAATATTATTTAATAAATCTGGTAATAACGACGTAGTTTTTTTGAGACATCGACATTCTAAGCGGAAGGTGTTTGTTTCAAACTACGATCGGATTATATTTAATAAAATAATATATAGTAAAAATAGTATAAATATATCGTAATAGTTTATCACATTATAGTACACACTAAGATAATATAAAATAATATATATAAATAACCCTTCTGAATGCTAATACTAATCATATAATCTGTTACATTAACTACAGCCAAGTAATCAGAAAATCAGTGAAAATAATGAATAATCAAGTTGAAGCTTAGTCTAAATGACTTGAAGAATACCCTATACTCCTAATAGAAGTCTAAAAGGAATAAAAAATATATATATTTTAGATATATACCGTTTTTACCGTTATTAAAGGATCATCGGAAAAAAACACTAATCGAAACTCATTCTGAGTTCACTATCAGTTATAGAAACCTAATAGTGAAAAAGTGGTAAAACTATTAGAAATGGATCAATAGATTTTATATTTAATTTTTTAAACTACGAACATGCTTATTATTATACTGAAATTAATTATTAGTCCAAAACTGAATTTTGAATTAGTCAAAAAGTCCCATTTTGTAATTTCCAACTTTTAAAATTAATTTTTAGTTTACGTTAAAAAATTAAGAAATTCAAATACTAAAGTAATTGGTAAATTAAAGAATCCTCGTTCTTTCTTCTAAAGAATATTCCTAATTAGTACATCTAATAATATAAGAAGAGCCCCAAAAATTAACTACATAAGTGTAGTAAACGAATTGTTGGTTATATATTTAAATATTTCAATTTAGGTACATAATGCGGAGATTAGACTTTTGAAGTAAGTCATGTGAAGCACTGAATCTTTAAAATTCAGTGCTGCTCAAGACTTACATAAAAAGTAAAAAGAATTATTATTAGTTGAACTATTATTATTATTTTTAATTGTTTATTATTTCAAATCCATAAAAATTATTAAATTCACTCTGTTTCGTCCTGTCACATTTAAAATTGAAATATTTTCACTCATATAATTCCATAATGAGTCCAATCTACTAGAGTTTCCAATTATAACAAAGAAAAAAAAAAATGAATAAAAAATTTTTAAAAACAACGTTGACCCAATGAATAATTTACATTATATGGATGTTAATATGCACCATATGCTTCCTCTTTTTCTTACAATCAAATTTTTATTTTTTATTCTTTTTAACTTTTTTTTTCAAATTAATATCAGCAGGCAATTATCCTTATAAAAAAAAAAAATCAGGATATTTTTCACTTTGTTAATTTTTTTTTTCTCATTAAAGCTTGTACCCAATTATTACCATCATATATATAGAAAGCAGTTCTTTAAAAAATTTTCCAAAGGACCTCTTTAAAAATATTTAACAACATGAAAAATAAAAAAAAAAAAACAATCCTAGAATAAGTATTTAAAAAAAGCAAAAAAAAAAAAGTAGTAACAAAGAATCATTTTAATCTAAAGGACATCAACACAATCCTTCCATTTGTTTTTTGTCATTATTGTTGTTTTATATTTTATATTTTACACTTAAAAAAATTATCTTAAAGCTATGATTACATATGAAAAAAGGATATACTAAACGTTTATATTAAATATTTGTTTATAGTCGAAACAGTTCTCCAACTCGTAGTCTGCCGACTTTTTTTTGCAACAAACTCTGTATAATATTATACCTTATTCATTAAAAAATACACGTAGCAAATTATTGTTAAGTTGCCTTATGGACATGGTACAACCAATTTTTTTATTTTTTTATATACCAATTATTTTATATTTGAATTAAGAAGTATTTCTGTATCTGCGAGTTATATTATTCAATTAAATTATTTGTTTATATTTGATTATATTGTTATATTACCTAATGTATTTTTTATTAAAGAAATATTATTAATAATTGTAACCACCGTGTTAATTATAACTATCTAGTAGTTCAATAACTGCTCCAATTAGGTATTTTTTATAGAATGATTAAATTTGTTCCAAGTTTTTTCAGTCATCAAATTATCTTTCCTTCGGAACTTCTCTTCCTTTGAAAATAGTAATTAAGCCACATTACATATAATATAAGTTTCTATTTGTCACTGATATTACAATCGATGTGGATTTTCCATCAATATTTTTTATTTTATTAACCAAAAAATTTGACTGCTTTCTTTATTTCTTTCCTTCATACCCTTCTCAAAGGCTTTATCTTTTGAAATACAAAACGTAAAAATAAATCCAAGATGTATTGCATAAACTTTTCTTCTTGTATAATGTGATTTGTATTGTAAAGTTTAATTATTTTATATGGTTTAATTTGGCCAATCTTCGAAACCGTTCATTATTTTGTCAAAAAAAGCATTCATACCAATTTCATTAAAATCGGTTGAGATTTTGATAAATTATTGGAATTTGACATTCCCTAAACTTCTGAAAGCTCTAGACTCCATGGTACAAGAATCAATTTATAAAAGCAACTCTTCATAGTTACCCACCAATACATTGACACGGTTAGAATATGAAATTTCTCAAAAAGTCAGGTGTTTTTAAATTGGAGCCGCCCGATCCCGTAGTCCGAGCTTAACCTCTCTCTTGACCAATAAAGCATTTATGACAAATTTCATCAAAATTGGTTGAAGTTACCGCGAGTTATCGTGTTCACAGACACACATTTACCCACATATATAAACGAATACACGCATACAAAAAAAAATTTCCGATCTACGCGTTTCCGACAAAATGGTTTAATTTTTGTTAGGACGGAACCTTGTTCTACACTTTTCTTTTTTTAAGTAAAATAAAAAGTTTACTAAAATTTTACCTATGTAACCCTAGCCTTATAATTTACATATATAGAAGATCATAACAGAAAATAAATAATGAAAAAATTAAAATAAACTCTTGTTAGTATATAATATATATATAATATATTATAATACATATATTATCTTTAGTATATAACAAATCAAATAGTTAAAAAAGAATATCTGTTATAAAGGAATAGAAAAAACGGTTGTCGGAAGGATGAAACTTAAAAAACATCAGAGTCAAAAAAAACGAGGAAGATTATAGTTGCCCTTGTCAACTTTTAGATACCCGTGCATACCCACTATGGTGTATAAAATAAACCGTAATTTACTTCTCTTATACATTTAACTCATTACCCCATAATTTTGACGTAAAAAAAAAAAAAAAATTAACAAAAAAAAAAAAAAAGTCACAAAACAAAAAACAAAATTTTCATTCATTGTCCCATAACTTTAGCTTAAAAAAAAAAAAAAAAATTAACAAAAAAAAAAAAAAAAATCACAAAAAAAAAAAAAAAGTTTTCATTCATTGTCCCATAACTTAAGCTTAAAAAAAAAAAAAAAAAAATAAAAAAAAAAAAAAACAACAAAGAAAAAAAAAACAAAAAAAAAAAAATTGGCCCACCCTAAAAGTCCGATGGTCCGAGTGATGTCCAACTTTGCCAAGTAACTTGCCCTATTAATTTACCTGCCCAATTTTAATTTTAACCTTGTAGCTTTATTAGATTCACAGTTATTGAATCGAAAACTTTGTATGGCAGCCCTCCGAAAATGGGGCCCTAACATTTTGAAACTTCATATAAGTGCTCGATTCATTATATAACTAACCGTGTGTAGTTTTCAGCCTCGTAGTATAATTAGTTTTGAAGAAATTCATATTGGTGCAAAGAAGTTGTATGGCAGCCCCCCATAAATGGGGCCCTAACATTTTGAAACTTCATATAAGTGCTCGATTCATTATATAACTAACCGTGTGTAATTTTCATCCGCGTAGTATAATTAGTTTTGAAGAAATTCATATTGGTGCAAGGAAGTTGTATGGCAGCCCCCCGAAAATGGGGCCCTAACATTTTGAAACTTCATATAAGTGCCGGAGTCAATATAAAACTAACCGTGTGTAATTTTCATCCCCGTAGTATAAATAGTTTTGAAGAAATTCATATTGGTGCAAAAAAGTTGTATGGCAGCTCCCCGAAGCCTTGGTCCGATTTTAACCAAAAACAATAGGGAACCTAGAAATTGTCTAAAAATGACTTTGTGTGAATTTCAAGACTCTAGCCCTTTTAGTTTTTGAGTTATCGTGATGACACACGGACGGACGGACGGACGGACGGACGGACGGACGGACGGACGGACGGACGGACGGACAGACACACATAGCTAGATCGACTAATTTTTCGATTCTGAGCCGATACGTACCCTTGACACTATATCTAGCTCGTCTAGATCGATGCGTTACAAACGGAGGAGCAAATCTAATATACCCGATGTTCATATATATATGCACGGGTATAAAAATAGAATAAAAAAATTCTAAGTGCAAAATATACATTCTCTCTTCTTTTTTAATGTCTGTCGTTGATTGCAATCTCTTTAGAACTCTTATTTGTTAGTTGTGTTTTTTTTTTATATTTTTGTCAACATTTAAAGTCGTGATATGTTCTCATCATTATCATCAGAGAGATTCTAAAGGATTCTACTATAGTATCAAGAAGCACTTTTATATTATTTACTCAGACATAAAAATTTTTGTGACCTTATTTTAAAAATCATTTTTGTATTTTGATTAGTTTAAAATCAATTAATTTAAATCAAATGTTAGTCTGACAACTTTCACTTTTAAATAGTTTTTAATTAATAAAATTCTTTTGATTATTTTCAATATAGACAGCAAAGCAATGGAAATTTTAGACAGAATTAGAACTGTCATATAAAGTCATCCTCATTCTTAATTAGCAGTTTTCTAATAGATTGACAAAGTTAATATATATTTCTATTTAAGGAACTCTTAAGTTTAAGATAGGCTTGCATAATATTTAAAAAGTACAGCTACATCAGACTGTAGTGATGTTAGATACATGGGTCCCCCTTAGAATATTTAATACATCTAATCTTTGGAATTTTCATTTTATTCTTCTAATTTTTAAAGCTTGAGTGCTTTAAATTTAACAGAGTTTCGAAAAACTTTTGAAAAATATCTTGTTTGATAAATTTTATTATAGCACTGAGCATGGCTTGTATTTTTTAACGCATTACCCACTAAGATTAGAGTTTTTTAAGAGATTTTAAGATGAATTGTATTATACTAGTGGCCTGTCATATTTTCAAAAACAAAAAAAAATGTTCAGAAGTTTGACCTCGGAGGCTCCCAGAACTGACAAAGACCTTAAAAATATATAATATTATTCTACAATTGAAATAAAGTTAAAATACTTATTAATTCAATAAATAAAATTTATCAAAACTATTTTAAAAAAAATAAATCGTTATACCATGTTGCTAAGCTTTGGTTTCAGCAATTTGTATTTCATATTGTCATACATAATGTTGTTACTTTTATTTTTTTATTTATTTCTATTTTTTCTTAGATTGAAAAGTAACTTCTTCAAATATTCTGTTTTTGTTATGTTTGTACTGGTAGAAAGTACTAGTAATACTTTTTTTCCTGGAAAAATACTGTTAATAATTAATAGAACCGGTGAGTACAAAAGGAATTGACACTCAAAGAATGTTAAAAATTTTTTTTTTTCAAAAATAACTCAACATTTTCTATTTCTTATATTAAATAAAATGCTGTTTTTTTATTTAGGAATTTTACATCATATTTGTAATTCCATTTTTACACGATTGTAATTTTTATTTCTTTTACATTCCAATTTTTTTTCATTCAAAGATTGAAAAATTAATTCTAACTTTTCCTTTCTAACTAAAAGAATCTCTTAAATATTTAAAAATGTTGATTTAAAAGTTGATTTAAATCAAAGGAAGATTTTATTATAGGAATTATATTAATTAAGTATATTAAAATAATACAAGAACTTTATTACTAATAAAAAATAGTTTTGATTTTATATAATAATATTTTAACATTATTGCTAATTCTTTAAACATTTGAGATGTAGTTGATAATGTATATATATATAACCTTTTACCTTTGTAAAACGTTATATAAGTTTAAGAAGTTTTCCATTAGGTAGACATTTGTTTCAGAAATTACAGTGAAATAGAGGAGGATCAATTCTATAATACAGTACATAACATTACGTAATTATAAGTCGCCTTATACAGTTGCCTATTATTTCCATCCTTATATTACTTTGCATTTCAATTCACAATTAGAAAAATCATTAGGTAAATCCAGTTATTTTTTAAAAATGTTTGTATTAATAATAATGTTGTTTCTATCCGTTCCTTTGCTTACTCATTTGCATACCTAATGGGTAATAATTATATATATTTATTATCTTATTCAATATAACTTCTAATTTTGTACGTGTTGCCAAGCGCTGGTCTCTATTATTTTTGAGTATTTTAACGGTTGATTAAAGAATGACTTTTAAAAATTCGATATTAGTTTTAAAAGACCGATCATCAATTGAATTCAAAAGTTGACGTTTTTCAATTTAAGAATAATCTCAATAGAATTTTCACAAATTTACCATATAACTCTGTGTTATCCTCATTTTTTAATATCCTTATCCCATATCATATGATCACAACTACGTTAAATACAAAGGATCATATTCCCAGTGTGGGTTTTGGGGTAAAATAAAATAAAAATAAAACAAAATGTGAAAAAAATTCTTAAAGCGTTCCTATTTCAAACATAACCTAGTAACAAGAAGTATTTAAACGCATTTCCGTCTTTTGATAGAATAATATTGCCAGATCTAATTTAAAACAAATAGCATAACTAGAAATTTATAGTGAACGATACTAATATATATGCGCAAACCAGAAGGAGTTGATGCTTTATACATGTGGCTTTTTTTGTTTTTTACTGGCAACTCTACGTGCCAAATGTTCACTTTTATAGGCTTAACAATTATTAGAACTGATCAAATAAATTCCACATAGAATTTAAAAAGATAGTATTACGCCTTCCAACATGTAGAAATACAGGGCGGCGCAAAACGACCGATATGGTTTGAATTTTAAATAACTTTTTTAATTTATTTATATTTTTATTTCAGAATTTTTTGAAGAAAACTTGGCGAATTGGAAATGGAACAGTACACAACAGAACAGCGATCAAAAATTACGAAAAGTTATGAAAAATATAAAAAATCTAAGACGTTTCTACATGTTATTCAGGGTGGCGCAAAACGATCGATATGGTTTGCGATCAAAAATTACGAAAAGTTTTCGAAAATGTACTGGAAAGAGCATGAATGCGTGAAGCCCAAAATAATCACCCCTTGCAGAATATAATTTTTCTTCTTAAGCTAAAAATATTCCCCATTAATATAATGTATAACAAAAAAATAATAATAATAATTAACCATTAAATAAAAAAGTTATTAAATATTCAAACCATA
This sequence comes from Dolichopus griseipennis, assembly GCA_963082915.1. Lineage (NCBI taxonomy): Eukaryota > Metazoa > Arthropoda > Insecta > Diptera > Dolichopodidae > Dolichopus > Dolichopus griseipennis. The sequence goes on from OY720441.1 coordinate 49,484,671, forward strand.
TCGGTCGTTTTGTGCCATTCTGTATCTTAAATTTTTAATAGATATACAATGCTATTTTGTTTATGTTGTAATAATTTTGTATTAGAGTTATATGATATTCTATATCTGTGAGTTATATTATTCAATTAAATTATTTGCTTATATTTTGTATTTGTTTATATTGTTATGAATTGAAGAAGTATTGGAATCACTAAAATTTTAATTTTGATAAAAATATTAATTTTTCTTAGCGTGTGGCCAAGCACTCTCATCGATATAATCTATCGTACATATCAAATAATTAACTTAATATTCAACTCAGTCAAATTGTTTTTTAACAGGGTGATTAAAAAACATTCCCTCTCTCAAGTGACTATAAATTAATTATATAATTTACATTCGAAAGTATTAAAAATTCCAACAAATAATTTGTTTCGAATCTAAAGATAATTACATCCATATTACGATGTTAAAAATATTATGGAATCTTGATTAATTAAACAAAATTAGTTAAAAATTAATTAAAATCCTTACAAGGATATTTTATGTTAAACATTAATACTGAATCAAAGTATGAACAATTTATTACAAAATATTATAAAATTTCTCAATTTAATTTGTTATTTACTTAAAATTATAATATAAATTTTTACATATATATATTTATACATAATACCTATATTAAACATGTTTTATTAAATAAATATATAATCAAAATTTTAAAACTATCAATAATACTTTATAGAAAATCGTGGTAAAATTTTAATGACTTTTTCATACTTTATAATTGTAATGCGAACATACACATATACACACATATATATATATATATATATATAACAAAAATTTTCCATTTTATTATAAAATAATATAAATAACAACTTATTCTCTTATCAAATAAATAAAATCATTTTAAATTTATTTTAATTTTTTGCTAATTTTTTTGTTTGTTATAAATTATATATATATATATGTGTACAATATAATATTATATGTTTTTATATAATATATATTTTATTTATTTATTTTTTTTTTTTTTTTGGTGTTACTAATGTCATCCCAAACCAACAATTTGATGTTTTAATTAAAAAGTTGACACCTCCAGGGAACAAATATATAATGTTGAGAATCCTAATCAAACATAACCCAAAAAAAAGGACATTTATTTTAGCAAGTAAACTCATCTTCTCTGTAATTTTCTTGCGATTCTCCTCTTTTTTTTTTTTTTGTTTTGTATTAATTTTTACCCAGATTTTATTGTCTTTTACTTTATATACATATATATATATATATATATATATATATATATATATATATACTTTCTTTACTTAATGTTTCTTTATTATTTTGTTTTTAATGAATTTGTTGATTTGTCCTCGGGTACCTCCGAAACAATATATATATATATATATAAACTATATATATGTAAACTTAGGTTTGAATAGGAGTTCCAAAATTCCAAATGGGAACTAAAAAAAACAAAAATTTCAATATTTAAAAAAACAATTTTAAAAATAAAAACTTTGAAATAGGTAGAAAAAAACAACAACAACAACAACAAACATTCATGTTTAACATAGAAGTTTAAAATGTTTTTTAAGAATAAAATTAAATTAAATATTAGTGTTTAGTATTGGGAAAAAAAATTTCCCCATTAGTTTTTCATTTTTTTTTTCTTATTTTTAATTATAATTTTCTTGTATTAAATTGTTATTCATTTGATTGTATTGGTGTAAAATTTTTAAAATAAAAATATATTTTAATTTAAAAAAAATAAAAAACAAAAGAAAGTTTAAAAAACAACAAAAAAATTATTTAAATAAAAAAATTAAGAATTAAAGAAAATTAAAGTTTTGTTTCTTATTAGAATAAAAAAATATAAAATAAAACAAAAAGAAATGGAAAGAAGTAGCGCAAGCGCTTTATATTCGAACCTGTTTTCATTATTGATATCATTTACCATCCATTTTTTTTTTTCTTTTACAATACTTAATTTTTTTTGTTTTTTGTTGTTTTTGTTTTTTGTTTTTTTACCCAAAACAATCTTATATGGACAGGATAATTTATTATAAAAAAAAAAATAATAGAAAAAAACAAAATATTTTATTAAAATGTCCACTTAGTTCAGGAGATAATGTTGTTATAGGAAAATTATATGAAAGGAAAAATTAAAAAAACTTTTAATAACGGTATTTGCTTTGAGCTGATTTATTCTAGAGTTTAGAGATTAATTTTATTCATTTTCAATAGTATGTTTTCATTTAACATTAATTTAAAAAAACTCTCCTTCAACATACTATGTCCCTTCACTTTGACTGCGCTTAATTTATAACTTTGTATAATGTATAGTCGTTCTTTGGTGTTTGTATAGCGTGTAAAAAACAAGTAAAGAAACAACAGTAAGTCGATAGAACTGAATTTGTAATACCTTTCACCCGAAAAATTCAATTTACGAACTTCCACATCAATTCATCTCTGATTTCAAAAACGTTAAACGAAACGGACAGAACTACTCTTCAACAAATTCTATAAATCTGACTTTATTAATTCCGAACATATGCTGGTTAGGGTCAGTAAGGCATGTGGCAGCTACCCGAACTACTACTTTAATTTAAAAGTTAAACGTATTCGATGCTAGAAGGCGTGTTATAGGATCGCAAAACACCACTTTAATTCATTTAAAAATTCATGAATATAATGGAGACAAATACGATGTCACAAAATTCTAGTTTATATTTTTACAAATTTTGAAGATGTGCTTGTTAGGTCTTCAGAGACATATGTTAAGTACCCAAATTACCATCCCAATCTGTCCCAAATCTTAAGAAAATATTACGTACACAAGAGAGTAACCATGTACCATATCTATTTATACTCACAAGAGAGTAACCATTGATCTTATATATTTATTAATTTCGAAAATATGCTTTTAAGTCTTGAGAAATGCGTGGGAGATATTCGAACCATCACAACCTTTAATTCCGAACTTTAATCACACAAAAAAGCATGAAGAAACACTCTTCTACTTAATTTAAAGGATTTATATTTATTGGTCTCGTAGACATGCTCGTTTTCCATTAATTCAATCGGAAGCTTCCAGAATTCAAACCCATGGTCAATCCTCCACTTCCATTCGTCATTAGTAAACTACAATAAAAATGAAGATCGAATCCTTAGTTTTTGAAGTATCCGGCGTTTAGACCGAGGACGAATATCGCAAAGTCAGTTTAGGAGGTGACGCTGAACAAAAATATATAAATATACAGGTGTACAACTTTTATTTGGGGGTAATGGGGATGATGTATTTTTCTATATCTAGCTTACTTCCTTTCGATGGTTACAAACACTGCACCAAAGTTAATATATTCCTATACCTATTTGACGTTTGATAAAGTCAAATTTGTTCAGCTAATACGAGACTTTTTGGGTTCAGTCATAAGTTCAGTATCATTCAAACACTGAAGTAAATTATGTTCAGGTTTTAATATCATAAATTTGTGACTAAATATTTCAATCAGACTATAGCTTCTTATACTACAAAAATTTACATTTACATATAAATATTTTTTTTCTATACTCGTATATATTAAGTTTCTAACATGTTCTTTTTTTAGTTTATTTTGTTACTTTTAATTTATTTTCTATCATCGAAAGTTATATTATTGCAAAAAATTAAAAAAACAGAAATATCTTAAGAACCATAATAATAATAATAAATTTGTAAGCTACGTCCGATAACAATACATCATCCTTATGTCAATAAACTTTTTGGTCTTAACTCTTATTAATACTTCTTATTTTTTTTTTTTTTCTTTATTTGTATATGTCTCTTTCTTTCTTTGCTCTTTTCTTATAATAAAATTGTATATACATATTTCTATGTAATATATATATATATATATATATATATATATATATATTTATATATATACAAAAAACAATCTTTCTGCAAAAAAAAAATCTTTTAAGATACGATAAGAGATATTCATCATGTCAAAAAAAAAATTGAAGGATTGCCTTCGACATAAACGAAACAAAAACAAAATAAGGATAATTGATATTTTTTATTTTTTTTTTCTTACTTAACAAATAATAAGGAACATTTTATTTTATTTTTTTTTTCGGGTAATCCCCCTGGGTTTTTTTTTTCATTTTTTACTCCTTTATTATGATTTTTTTTTATTTTTTGTATAATTTTATTTTATTTTTTTGATTTGATTGTGTTGTATATGAAAAAAATAAAGGAAATTTTTTTTGTACCTTAAGTTTTTTTTGTATGTGTATGTATGTGTAATGTATAAAAAACTAAAATTAAACAAATTTTTTGGCAAAGTATATTGTAACCTTTTAATTTTTTATTTAAATTGAAGATTTTAAAACGTTTTTAGGAATTTATACCGGCTTGTAATAAGCCAACTTAACTTATTGCGGAAGTAGTTTTGTAATATTATATTTGAAATATGTTTGCAAGGGTTTCAGAGCATGTAAGGTCTATTTTAAAATATTTATTTATTTTCATTTAACTTAATTTAATAGTTTTAAAATAAATTTCTTGCACAGAACTTAACTCCATATTCGGCCTTAAATACAACTAACTATAAACCCTGTTGCTATAAAGAATAAAACATGTTTGATATTTTGCAGAAGATTAGTACCTGGGTATCCATTGCTAAGTTTTTTGGGCACTTAAAAAGTTTTGTCTCCCTGTATTTTTTTCGAAAAATCTTTTTCCAGTGTTTACAAACATATGACTGTAAATAACAGAGACTGTTTATGAGAGTACAGTTACTATAATAGTATAATATTAAATACTGATTATTATTGAATGAACCACAACGTATAAGTACTGGTCTTGCCCGGAGAACTAAACCTTTTGCCTGGAAGAGATGTTCGTCAGGCACAGTAATAATAGTACCGAAGTATGACTTGAATTCTATAAATTCAATTTACTGTTAATATTAAAATTATATATGATTTTCGGCTTATTTAGGCTACTATCCGTCATTGGGTTTCATTTAATGACTAAACACATTATCAATAACTAATGCATCATCCATCATTGAGTTCCAATTCATGATAAAACACATCATCAATGACTAATGCATCATCCATCATTGGGTTCCAATTCATGACAAAACACATCATCAATTTGCAAAACATCATCCGTCATTGGGTTTCATTTAATGACTAAACACATTATCAATAACTAATGCATCATCCATCATCGGGTTCCAATTCATGACAAAACACATCATCAATGACTAATGCATTATCCGTCATTGGGTTCCAATTAATGACTCAGCACATCATCAATGACTAATGCATCATCCGTTTTTGGGTTCCAATTCATGACAAAACACATCATCAATGGCTAAAGCATCATCCATAATTGGGTTCCAAGTCAACATAATATTTCTATATCAATTAAAAACAATATAAAAACAAATATTTTTATTTACATTTTTATAACTCACAGATATATAAATACAACTTAAAGATTTGTAATTATAACTTGAAAAAATAAAATTTTACAAAGATCAATCGCAAAATTACCTCATTCGATTGATTTTTCAAGCACCCTACATGTGATATAAGGCTGGGGACAATTTTCCAGCAAAAGTAGAAGATATTTATCGGTTCTTCAATTAAATTTTAATTGATATCCAAAATTCAATAATAAAAATTCATCTTCCAATACATTGCTTAAACTTAAACCTTATATTTTGCTAAATATATTAATTGATCTTCCTTCCCTTACTTTTATTTCTTTCATTTTATGTAAATACGTGCATATATAAATAAATAAAAGTAACATAAAAGCAACAGACTAAAAATCTACAGATTTATTTTTTTTTTTTTAACTTTGAAATGCACCATTCAATTTTGATTCTTAAGTTAAAAAAAAAAATCGCCAAAGGGTTAAACAAATAATTTTAGACATTCATTGCATTTTAGACATTCTTTTGAGGTAATAATAAAATTTTTTATTCAAATATAAGGAGTTTGTTAATGTGTATGTATTAAATAGAACTTAATATATAATATACTTTGATTTTTATTACTTTGGAAATTCTTTTATATTTTAATGCCGATGAAAATATTTTAACTAGTGATGTCTGATGATAACTCACCTTCGAATAAAAACTATTAAAATCTAAAATCAAAATATCAATAAATAAATTTTTGATTAAAAAAACTTTTTTTTTTATCCAAATAAAAATTGTGTAGCCCTTAAAAAAGAAAGGCCTTGTATTAAAAACAATGAATAAAATTTATTGTAATACCACCCTCAGTCATTGTAAGGGTGGGAAAACTCTTCACATACATACATACATACATACATACATAACATATACATGTAAAACCGCACTTAAGTAAAAGAAAAAGAAATTATTTTGAGGCCACAATAATATCATCAGGACGAAATTTTTCATCCTTTTGTTGGCTTATTAATTTTTTAAAAAAAAAAGCCTGCAGGATATTTATAAAGACAAAGTAATAAAGAGTAATAAAAATATATAAGTATGTATATTTGAATAAATAAATGCATATATTTATATGACTAGAATTTAGAACAATAAAAATTGTATTATTTGCTGCAAGGATAATTCTTCCTTTTGTTTTTTATATAATGGCGCGTTGCTTTTAAAGGAATAGCAATAGACAAATTTATTTTATTAATTATATTTTCTAAAAATTAATGGTCAACTAATCAATCGTGAACAAAGAAATTAAAAAAATACAGTATTGTCCAAAAAAAGGACACTTAGGTATTTATATATTTTAAGAAATGATTTGATAACATAAGTTCGAACATAAGTCCTGAAGAAAAAAATTGTATAAAACAAGTCGAATTAAATTTATAGTATAAATTATAAATTTATCTATACTGAAAAGTTTTATAACGCTGTTTTAAAACTAAATTAGTTGAATAAGATTTTATTTTTACATATCAGAAATTAGATTGAAAAAATGAATAAATATTTTGAATTTCCATTATGAATATGTCATATGAAGTATGCTCAATTATAATGGCAGCTACTTCTGCTCATCAATCTAGTGTAGGTATGATTCTTTTGTATTGGAGGATCTACGAATGATTCAGATTTTCTTAATACCCTTCGCAAATAATTTTTTTTTAAATAAAGATTCTCAAAACACTTAAAAATGTTAATTAAGTATTATTTTACATTTTATTACAAAAACTTTAATGTCAAAGTTTAATAATAGCTTGTCTAACGAGTTTTATATTTAATCACTATACAAAGTTTAATCGCGCTTTAAAAATGACCAAACTTCCCATATTACATTGGCCCAAAAGACCTGGCACATTTTAATTTTTTCTAAAAAAACGATTTTACTATATATTTGCAGATTTAACCAATTTTAAAATTTATTTAATCTTTTTTTTTAGTTATAATAGAGCTTACGCTTTACAAGTAGAAGCGTAGTTTTACCACTTGATTGTCGTAATTATCACTCTGAAATAGAAATCTGCAAGCTGACATTTCGAATTTTTTGACGTTATGGTTGGGTGGATCAGTGGTTAGAACGAAGACCTTGGCAACCACACGCCTTTGGGTTCAAATTAACGGCTTAATCTATAATTAATAATTATATATCTTTAATAAAAAATTCATTAATACAACAATATAAACAACTAATTTAATTTAATAATATAACTCACAGATATAGAAAAAAATAATAAAAAAAAACCAAGTGAAAGTGTAAACTTAAATTAAACTATAAATTTTTGGAAAGAAGTTAGTACAAAATGCTGTTTGAATAAATATATACACATATATATATATAATACTTCAAAAATATTTTATTAGATAAAAATAAAAATTTAACAGTGTACTAAATAAAATCTTGTTGAGTCATAAGTTTTTAATAAAACCATTTAAATTAATTAAAACAAAATTTAGTTAGTTATTTTCTTAAAATTAATAAAAAACAAAGTTTAAATAATGAAGTTTGTTAATGGTTGAAATATATCAACGATTTAGAAAATCTAACCTTTCCATACATAATATTTACTTATATTTTTAAATTAATATTCTTAAAAGTAACTTCAATATTTATAACAAAATGATTAAATCATCATATTTTCCAAGAATTTAAGACTCCAAGTTAAGTAACAGTTCTTTTAATTCAGAAAAATTTGAGTTAATATTAAATAAAATGGCTGATGTAATTCATAATTAATATTAATAGGGTGGTGTTGCCTAATTTGGAAAATGTCCTATAATCGAACATTTTTTAAAAGAACTAGTATAATAAGAAAATTTGACTTATTTTAAAAACGGCTTTTTTTTAATTTATTTGTTGAAGTTTCCCCTACCCTTAAAAAAAAATCAGAACAAAAAATAAGTTAATTATCTCACAAATCGCTAAAACTTGAAACTGGTTTTTGAACAGTGCGTTTTTCATTTAAATTGCTAAAAAAAAAAAAGTTTTAAGGGTTGCAGGAAATAGTATTTTTTTATGAAATCTGTAAGCAAGTTGTTTAAAAATTTATATATTCATGCAAAGGAATATTTATTTAGTGAATTTTCTTAAAAATTAAAGAAAAATATTAAAAATCTATTTATATTTTTGACCTGTTCGAACAAAGGAAACTAAAATACAAAAATTTCTTATTTCTAACACAGTGTTCGAATTTAGGCAATTCAAATTAGTTTTAGATTCCCTTATTCGAACACAATGTTTTCTTCAGATTTTTAGTTGTTACACATTAATTTTTTAGACAAAATGAAAATGTATCAGCAATATAGCGACGATTCTTTGAAAGCAGCTTTCGGTAAAATCAGGGAAGGGTCTATGAATGTTAGGGACGCCAGTAAACTCTTTCGTATTGCGGTAACAACTCTGCATTACAAAATTCCTGTGATAAAAGCATTTAAGAAAATGAAAATGGGCTATTCTAGAGTTCTTACTCAGAGCGAAGAAGAATTAATTGTAGAATAACTTGTGAATTATATTAAATGTTTTCTTGCAATATTTCTTAAAAATTTCGCGAAAAAATGGAAAAACTATTTAAATAATATGTTATTGACTTATTATGTATGAAGAGAAATTAGGAGGGGTTTTAAAATTGGGTACAAAATCTGGCAACAAATAATTAGTTTGCTCGGGTTTGGGGGGCGAAAGCTCCATTATATTAAATGCTTTGATGCTAATAAATTAAAAATTCAGGGAGATTTTGGAATTGCATTGCATATATTAATTATATTATATTATTTGCAGACTCTTTAATCTTAATTTTTGATTCTAGTTTTGAAAGCCTAATCTAGCAATAATTAAATTAGCGGGGTTTTAGGCTGACCGATTTTTCTAGCCAATTTTTTTTTATTTTTGTATGACTTTAAGAATCTTATTTTTTTGATACGCGAGTTTTTGAAAAAGCGAGATTTCGTAGCCAACCCACTTTTCACAAAAGCTAGAAGAGCTCCAAGATGTGGTCGAAAAAAATTGTAAGAGGTGAGAAAAGAAAAACCCCTTTTACCAACGGCAGGCCAGACAAAAATGATATTATTAGGAAATTGCATAAGGTATAAGTAAATATCCTATCGTAATCCAGAAACAATTACAAAGGCGTGTAATAGATACGGAAGAAAACATAAGGAATTAGTTTAATGATTCAGAAACTATTAAATTAAATTAAGTTATTTACTCTTTGAATTTATAAAGTTTGAATTCATAAGAAATAACAATATTTAAAATGAAAACATGGTATTTTTAATAGTAATTCTTTAAAAAAAATTTGTGTTCGAACAAAGGAATATCTGTTTTCGAAAATAGGCAACTGGTGTTCGATTATAGGCAAATTTGCGTTTTTTTAGTAATTTTTAAATAAAATTATTAATAATTTGTATAATTTAATTTAATTAGATCGAAAGGTTATTAAATTTACTTCGATTGATATATAAAACTAGTTATTCGGTCAAAATACACCTTATTTATGATTAATTAAAGTCGCAAGTATCGTTAAGTGTTCCTACTTGTATTAAAGAAAGTACTGAACACAAAAAATATTTTATTATATTCTTTTATATGAACTTGCCTGTGTTTATGGGTTTATTTTTCATTCTGTAAGTTAGTGATATATTTATATTAGAAAGCTGACCATAAATTTATTTTACAAAATAATTTAATAATACCGGATGCAATTTATTATACCTACAACTCAATTGATTAATATTATTTAACTTAAATTTATTTATTAAAATGAAAGCATAAGTTATACAAATTTTTTTTATTACTTTCTAAAATTTAATATTTTTATTTAAAAACTAAAAAAAAAACTCATTTCTATATGTCCAAACATTAAATTGCCTAAAATTCAATAAAACATACAAGGTATTAATAAAATAAAATGTTACCATATGGTTTTGATAGCTACAAACATGACAATCAAATTGTTAAAAAAAAAAAAAATTTATAGACTTATTTATTTAAGAAGAAAAAAAAAACTAATTTTTGACTTTATACAAACTGTCTTTCTATATTTAATTGAAACATGTCGGTACAAAATATGTATCTATATCTATACATACATATATTGTACTCAAGTACTTAAAAGAATAGGTGAAAAGTTTTCTATTTAAAAAAAAAATAAAAGAAATTTTCCTCTGTTCAAAAATCAAGCAATTCATTAATTTGCATGTTTAAATTTCATTTAATATTATAAACTTGTCTAAAAAAAAGTATAAATTTATTAAATATTTTTTTTTTTTAATTTCTACATGAGCGTGATTAACTTTGCAATAATACCTACTTATAAAAAAAAAATATTATAATAATTTCCCATATGTTTAACTTCTTGACCCTTTTATATATGTTTTAATTGTTTTAATAACTGTTTTTTTTTCATATAAGTTTGTATATATATCATTATATACCTAAGTATATGATCATATTAAAAATATATATAAATTTTCCATACTCGTATATAAAATATATATATATACCTGCATTTACATACTATTGTTTACTCCTTTTCATTTTCAGATATTCAAAAAAAAAAAAATAAATTTACTTAACAAACTAAACTGGCGTGCGTGCACAGGTGTTAAATTAAATCTATTTACACTATAAAACTTTATTTTGTGTGTTTTAAAGGTATATACATATATATATTTTTATAAATCATAGGTTCAATATATGCAGGTACATATTTTTTTTTTATTATATACATATTTAAAAAAAAAAAAAAACTTTATATCCTTAAATATTTTATAATCAAATATTTGAAATCCATGATATACTCAATATGTATCCAATAAGTACATAAATTGCATTTCACTTAATATTATTTTTTTGTATTATTGTTTTTCTTGTTTTTTTTTTTATTATTTTTTCAATTCTCCTAATATTTACATCAAACAAAAAATAAAAAAAAAATGTAAAAATTATATGCCAATCTGATGTTTGGTTATTTACTTATTAAACATCAATTTCAAAACAAAACCAGTCTATACTTTTTCTCTTCCCCTCTCTTTTCTCACTCTATCCCTCTCTCTGTTACTCTTCTGTTCTCTTACAATGTTTTCTTTTTTAATATATTTCTTTAAAAATGAAAAAAATAAAAATTACAGGGTGTAAAAAAAAATTACCCTAATTAGAAGAAAATTTCTAATAAATTAAAAAAAATTTGTATATTAAAATTTTTTTTTTACTTAATACGTAATTAGACTTACCAGCTTGTATAAATATTTAATTTTTTTGTTTTTTTTTTATTATAAATCGGAACGTAATGAATAAAAATAAAATTGTCTGAAAGACTTTATATGTATTTAAGGTAATTGCACTATTACAGCTAATAAGCCGCTAATTTATCAAAAAAGATATTTTAAGGTGATGATATTAGCGAAGATATACAAGTGTCTTAAAACACTTTGCCAGAAAACACTGAGCTGTGAAATGTAATGATATAGGAGTTTTTTTGTAAAACAGCAAAATATGGAGCTTTGTTAATTCAGATCTTAAAGTTAGCATTGGCTAAAAATGTAAGCAATACAAAAAAGCAATACTTTCATGGGAAAGGCTCGTATCTCTTTTCGGTTTTCGCCTCGACTCAGATACCATATCGATCTCAGCTAATAACACGAATATAATATGATCCCCTGTGCTAACATAGACCTATGGTATAGATAGGCCTATTAGCCTAACAATTAAACAGGGAGCGCTTCAATAAAGGCGCGGAACCCCTAATAATCAAAAAGATCAGTACTAATTGAGTTCGATCCAATTAATTAATTTTAGATTTTCCTATTGTTTTAAAAATTAAATTAATTAATTAAGAGTAGATTTTTTTAAAACAATTGTATTTAAAAAAATTTGTTTTAGAAATTTTTAAACAAACCAAGATAAGGTTGTTAGTCTAGTAAATCACAAATTTTGAATTATGTCTAATCATTGCAGTCAAAAAATTTGGCAATTATTAAAACAAAATTGTTACAAAAAAAATAAATACAAAAGAGCGATTTTCTATGCAAAGGCCAGCATAAATTCAAATATTGAGTTAGCTAAAAGTTTGAGCTAAGCACTTAATCTTACACGTTCAGTTGACTCGAACTTTCATTAGATCACAATTTTAACAAAATAACAAATTTTAATTTAACTAAAAGCTAAGCTCAAATTTGGGTAGACTCATTTTTTGAATAAACTCATCCTCTATGTTTATTCAAAAAATCATTTTGATCAGAAAATCATGATTTTCTTTCAAAACCATATTGTAATTTCAGTTGATTGGGCTCAAGCTAAGTTTTTTTCAGGATTTGAGCTAGCTCTTTAACTTAACATTTGTGTTATCTCTACGTGTGAGAATAAAAATGAATTTCAAAGTATGGATTAGCTCACTTTATGAGCTTCTTAAATAGCTCAAAGCATAAGTTAATTAAAAGTATTAGCCTACTTAAATTTGAGCTTAGCTTGTAGTTAGATTGAAATTTGAGCTTTTAAGAATCCTGACATATTTACAAATATTTGTCTTAATAATTGTGAGCTCATAATTAGTTATATGGTCACTCTTTTTTTATTTTTAAATAATATTTACTGGATTATATAATCTTTTTCACCTAAAATCTATAACAAGAACCTACTTAAACTACATTAATTTATAAAACAAACTATACATACAACTTTGTATTTATGTATACCAGTGACGGAGCGTGACATTTTCAATTGGAGAAGCACTTTCAGTAATTCAGTATTTAATAGGGTTACAAAATGAAATACCGTTTTTTTTTGTTTTTTTAAGTTTTTTCTATAGATATCATATTTTTTTTAATATCTTTTTTAAATATATTTTAACATTTTTTTTTTTATAAAATTTTAATAAATAATATGTACAAAAAAAAAACAAAATAATGAATCAAGTAAATCAAAAAACAAAACAAACATGAAATAAACTGACAAAATAAAACAAAATAAAAATAAAATAAATAATTTGACTTCAAATGCCTTCAAATGTAATAAAGATGAAATATGTACTAGTTAAATTAATATTTAAAAACTTAAAAACTACTTATTATATAATTAGGTTTTATAACTTAAATCTATTCTACGTTCTTTTAAAATAAAATTTTTAATTACTTTATCATAAAAATCACCCCTACTTTTCAAGTTTTTCAACAACTCTCTTTCAATTGAAATTTGAGCTAAGTTCGATAATCTAAATTGCTCACATTTATTTCTTAAGGTTGTTTTTATTCTACTTAAGCAGGAAAATGATCTTTCAACCGAAGGTGTTGTTACCGGTAGGGTTAGAATTAAATTGCACAATTTAAAAAATTCTTTGAAAGAAGTGGTTAAATCTGTTTCAATTAAAAATTCTAGAATTTTCGTAATATCTTTTTTCGATGTAAAATTATTATCAGAAAAAACAACTTTCAGCTCTGATTTGAATGAGAAAATATCGAAAAAGCTGGGATATGATTTTTCTAAATTTTTTAATAAGTTATCCGGAAAATTAGTATTAAAATGTCTATATTGTGACACATCAGATAATTTTAAAAATTCGAAGAATGGTAGGCTAGCAAATCGATTATTCAATTCTTTAATAATGTTGTTCACAATATCGACTAGTAAAATCAGAAAATCTTCTTTGCTATTTAAATTTTTATTGCCACGAGTTTGAATAAATTCTTTCCCTTCAAAATTTTCTTTTTCTTTAATATTATTCCAAAATATTTCAAAGTTTTGTACAGATTGTTCAATTTTTAATTTAAACTGTCTAATATTATTTAAACAAGATTGGATATCAGTCGATTTAGATTGTAATATCTTGAACAATACATCTGTTTGTGAAAAAAATTCATTAAAAAAGTATAACAGTACCAAAAATTTCTTATCATTTAAAATATGTAGCAGTCCTTTAGCTTGTAAAACTGTATCATTATCCCAATTTTCATCATCATCAATAATATCTTCAAAAAATTCTTCAAGAGAACTTTTTACTTGGAATATTGTCTGAACTATTCTACCATTATATTCCCAGCGTGTTGTAGAAGCTGTTGGAATTTTTCTTTTAACAACAAGGTTAAACGCCGCTAGCCGTTTTGATGAATGATTGAAAAAACTAACAAAACTATGTAAACTTTTGAAAAATGCTGCGCAATGTTTAATTTTTGAGCAAGAATGTGATAATACTAAATTTAATTTGTGGGCAAAACAGTGGATATAATGTGCACTCGGAATAACTTCCTTTACTTTAGTTTGCAAACCATTAGTATTCCCAGACATAACAGCAGCACCGTCATAGCTCTGACACACCAATTTGCTTAATACAGTAAGTTTTTGTAAATATGGCATGACAAAATCAAAAAGAGATTGGCTTGATCTACCCAAAGATACGTCAACAAACTCCATAAATCGCTCGACTACTTTACCATTTTTATTAACATATCGAAACATTATTGAAAGCTGCGACTTATTTGAAACATCTGTAATTTCATCCAGCATCATTGCAACGTAATTAGCACTTTTAATTTCATTTTTAATTTCATCTGTTAAAACGAATGCAATAGATGAAATCAAATCATTTTGAATGGCACCAGAAAGTCCAGAAAAAACTGTCGCATTTTCCAAATGAGCTTTTATAAAGGATTATATGAAGCTAACAAATTTAAGGTTTCCACATAGTTCCCTTTATTCAAAGAATCAGATGATTCATTATCACCTCTAAAAGCAAGTTCTTGGCACGCTAAATGACAAGTGACATCAATTAAACATTTCATAATTTTTCTACTTTGAGACACCTTTTCGTTATATTTTTCAATCGACAATGTTCGAGCTGAATCTAAAACGTTTTCGATCCGAACTTTTCCAAACGTTTTCAACGAAATCATTGCTGCTAAATGACAACCTATTAATTTTTAAAAATTAAAGAAAAAAAAACTTTTTAAATTCTATATGATAATACCAGACTCTGCATGTTTTTTTGCTGCTTTTGATAAATTGTTCATATCGTTAAAACCCAATGCAGTCCAAGTAGATTTATTATTTGAAAATAAAAGGCACGGCCAGCAATATAGTTTCATAGTTGCTTTACAACCCGTTAACCATGTGTAGATCTCATAAAATTTAACGGCAAAATGCCGAATACAACGCTGTATTTTTGTTGTTATTAAAAGAGTAGGAATTGGCCTACCATCTTTTATAATGTTTAATTTTTCCTCAAAATTTTGCGAAGAAAATGACTGTTGTATTAATTTTTCAATAATGCAATTGCAGCTTTCCATTTTATAATAAAAAATAAATCTTAAAATTATTGACACTAACGATATAATTCCTAAAATAAACGTGACTTATTTATCTATCTAAAACACTATAATTTTTCTACAGTAGTGACCAAATTCAAAACTACATATTCCAAAAATAATTAAAACGTGCGTCTAAAATCGTATCATAAAAAATTCAATATATAAAAGTAGAGAGCTCATGTAAAAGAAAATCGTCGCATATCATTATTCTCAAATTTTCAATATCGCAAAGAAAATAATACAATATAAAACCCTCAACTCCGCAATAATGATAAAAATAAATCATTCTTTGTGGCTATTATTTTTCTTACATTTATTTATTATCTTATAAACATTATGTGTGTTCGTTTGTTTGTATTGTACAGAAAAAATAATATCAAAGCAAAACTACATGTCCATCACATATTTCAAATAATGCATCAAAAGAAATCATTATTCGTACTACATTTTACTGTGTAAATTGATTTTGTTTTTTTAATTTGTTTCTTATTATTACATTTGAATTGTTGTTATGTCGCGGAAAGTTTTATTGCATATTTGCGACTCAATATTCAATAAATAATTTCAAGTGGTTTGCTTTGTTTGTTATTTCTCTTGTTTCCATGGTGCTTAACAATGAAAAAGTGTGTGTAGTTTATTCGTATCATAGATTATTTATTGTATGCCTGTATAATGTATATTAAATCAAAATCATATGTATTGAATTTTTAGCTGGATTTTTTGTTCTATTCTTTATGGCTACTTGATCAAATAGAATAGTTTAGATATTAGAAACTTAGGAAAATAAAAATTGCTTTTGACGATTTTTTTGGATTTTTTACTTGGAGAAGCACTCAATCTAATCAATACATGACGATTCGTCCCTGATGTATACATATTTTAATATAACATATATTATATATATTACACTTTATACCAGAAGGGTTGAATTATTCTTCAACTTTTTTAAACAAAAATATATTTGTGTAAAAATTAAAATAAAATTAATACAAAAAAAAAAAAAATTTAAATACATTTAAAAGTCCATCAAACTTAAAAATCAAACAAATTGGTTCTCTTTTTTTTAATATTATAATTTTTTTTTTTTGTACTTGATTTTAAAACAAAATATTTGTAGATACATTTTTTTTTTTTAATTTTTTTGTTTATAAATAACCCCTTTGAGCAAAAATAAAATATTCTCTTCATAAAAGGTACTTTACACTACAAAATGCATTTCTTTGTACTTAAGTAAATATGTATATAATTTCTATATATATATATTTATAATTACATACTTCATGCATATAATATTCAAATATGTATATAATATGTGTTTATATACGATATAATTCAGTAATTCACTAGTTTTTTAACAAAAAGTTCAAGTATTTTATATATAGGAATTTTATTTTATGTTTTGTTTATAAACAAATGTTTACATACATTTTTAATTCTTTTGAAAGTAGTATGTGTCCATATAAACTTTATACAAAAAAGGTATTTAGTTGTCCAACTAAATTTAGGTGTCCAACTTGTAATCTGGACATATATGCAAACGTCTTAACCGGACGAGGATGCAAATCAAGGCTCAAACATGTAAACATAGTGTAAATATTAGAATTAATTATTTTCATTCAATTGTAATTTACAAATTACAACAAATTTAAATTTATGTACATATGTATATGTCACAAAACTTTTAAATGTTTAATTACCTATTTTATTTAATTTATCTTATTATTAAGTTAAATAAAATACTTTGAATATGTATAGATACTTTTTTAATTTTGTTTTTCCCTTAAAATTTTCCGATTCCAACCCCTACATTTCTGCAATTCCATTTATTTGAAAGTAAATATATTTTTAATTTTATATATATACTCGTATATAACTATGAATATATTTATATATTTAAATAAAAGTTCGTAAAAATAAATAAAACTAGATACAAATGCAATACAAAAGATGTCGGGGAGGTCGAGCAATAAATAAATTACAATAAATATAAATAGTTTATTTTGTCAGTGACGAGGCGTACAAGGACTGTGAAATGTTAAAAAATATTAAATTTTATACTATGTGATTCTTTTTATACAGCTTTTCAGTTTGGTGAAACAATGAGATGTGCTTAAGAATTTTATAACTGAATTTTGTATTTAATAAAAAACACTCTATATTTATTTTTACAGTTATTTTATTTTGAAATTTTACTAAACACTTAACTTATTATGTTAGGGCTTCGATAGCCAAACTGGAACTTAATTTTACAATAATTCTTAGCTTATATAGTACGTGTCATGTGTATTCTTAATAATTGATTTTAATATAGGCTTACTAAATAATGTTATTATTTCCGAGAATTGTTTTTAGAAAAGAATTCTTGGAAGTATGCCGAAAGTGCAATGAAAGTGTTATTTAAGTTCATTGTTTTTATATTATAGATATACAATTTATAGCACTTAAATTCGTATTTAAGCATATTCCATTGATTAAAATATATGTTTGAAGTACTTTTATAACTTATAAATTTATTATGATTTATAGCATCAAAACTAATGATAAAAAGAAGTCATCAGTTGATGAAAGATAAAAGTGAAATTTATAAACACATAAAAATTAATCTTGATGCATAATATGCCAATTTCGCCTTCCGTCTGCCTTTTGAGAAAACATATTATCAACTTTATAGCTAGAGGCTACGTCACTGATACATACATTTTATGGCAGTAGGTTGCATATGAATTATTCGGTTATATTTGAATTACTTGAATACATTTATATAAATATTAAAACATTTTATATATCTTATGTAGTATTTTAAGTATATTTCATATTACCTTCAATTTAATTTTTTTTTATATAAAAATTGTTGTGTTGCAATTTGTATTACAGTTGTGTGAGATATTGTTGAATGTGTTGATTTTGTCAATATTAATAAAAACCAACAAAACGAAATGAATGAATTTATATTAGTAAAAGGGTAGTTTAGTTTTTAGCATGTTTCTTGATTATTATTACCGTGTTGTTTATTTAAAATGTAGCTAACTATTTATGTAAACATAAGTATATATATATGTACATATATTATATTATAAATAAGTTTTTTAATAGGTATATATATATTTTTCTATATACAGAATATTATATTTAATTTATATGGATACTTAATTTCAAAGAAAGATGGTCAAAAATATATTTCATAAAGAGCAAAAAAAAATGTAGGTTGGTGTATATTAAAGAAACATATAGAATATTATTATCTAGATATTGTAAATATAATATTGAAGAAAACTTACTTTTAAAATTATATGATTAAAATTGTAGAGAAAGAAAATGTAAATCAATATACAGTAAAGGTCTAAAGAAGTGGGCAGCACATTTAACTTTTCTAAACTAATTTTAAATTTATACTTGCATTATTTTAATGAATTTAAGAAGTGTTTTACTTGTAAGATTCCTTATTATCTCTATATATATACTCTTAAAGCTTGAAAAAAAATTCCAGATAAACTGCATTTAATTATTTTCTGCGAGTACTTCTTCCTCTCTTGGCCTAATAAACAGTTGTACAATTTTGGGAAGTTCATGTAAATCAATTTAAGTTAATTTAAATTTTTTTAAATTCTCTCCATGTGGCTTTTGGCCTCCCTCCTTATTCTGCTTTGGGCAATCCATTTTAAGGCTTTCCGTGCCACTGATGTTGTTAAACATCTTTGAATGTGGCCAATTCACTTCCACTTCTTCTTCCTATTTGAACTCATAGCGGCTCTTGTTTCATTATTATCCAAAGCTGTTCATTTATAATTCGATGTGGCTAGAATTTGCGAAATATTATTCTCAGATATTTATTTACAAAGACTTGTAGTTTCTGTACATTATATACAGATACAAGTAATGTTTCGCATCTGTATGTCAATACCAACCTGTTGCACATCTCGAAAACTTACCTTGATCCTTACCTTGTTCTATATAGATTTCAGAGAGATGAACGTTTGTCTTAATAAATATAACAATAACTCTGTTCAAAGTTTTCAAAAAGAAAACAAGAGTAGCAATAGATGCTCATCATATACAAATTTGAACTATCTAGTTCTTAAAGCGCTGTCTATAAATAGAAACTAGTTTGTCATCACTTTCTACTTCTTCTATGGAACTACAGTCCGTTATCAAACCTTGACCTCCTTAATTATTCTATTCCATTTCACTCGATCTTGGGAAGCAGTTACCCAATTTTGCTCTTGAAGCATTGGTACAGCGTCTAAGTATCAATCCGTCGATTTCTCGGCTTCCTTACTGGTCTTTTTCTATCTATTTTCGCATTCAATACTTTCTTTGGAATGCGGGAATCTGGCATACGTTGTATGTGACCGGCCAACCTAAGGCGTTCTCACAACATCGCTGTCGGTATAATCATTGTACAGCTCTGCATTGCGACGCTTTTTAAATCGGCCCTGATCGATAACTAGCCCGGTAATTTTACCCAGCATTATCCTCTTGAAACAGAATGTAGGTTTGTCGTCACTTATGTGATCATTGACGTTTCACTGCCATAGCATAACACCGGTCTGAAAAGAGATTTGTACAGTTCAAGTTTACATTTTCTGCTCACTTCTCGATATATCATTATTTTCAACACAGAATAGTATGCATTGTTTGCTTTGGCTATCCTTCGAATTACCTCTGATGTTTCATCGTTTACACTTTTTATTTCGGAACCTAGATAGACAAAACTTTTTACCACTTGCACGTTGTCCTCTAGCATTCTTTGTAACATTCTCTAACTAACTTTCTTCGAACCATATTCCATAAAATGTGCCCCATTAAAGCTGATAATATATATATTTACAACTTAATTAAATTTAAGAAGAAAGTTAACAACTATCTTATCTATCTAAGTCTCAAAGTACTTAAAAAAACTCCAAGCAGCTAAAATATATAGCTTTCGATTCTTTACATATAGTCCGCCAAAATTATTTCCTGGCTGACTACAAGACAAGGTATTATTCTTTTTGTAGGTATTGTAATCTATAAAACATTTTTAATGGACTTAAATAAAATGAATACATATATATACCTACTTAATAAGTGGCTTAGTGAGAAATTATCGAAAGAAAATGTGAAAAGTTACAAAAACTTTTTTTTAGTAAAATAAAAAAAAATTAAAATTTTCTTGTCAATCTTATGATGTTTAGAAGTATATATATTTATAGCTATATATTATGTCACATAACACTTTAGTATTATTATGTATAGATACAATCATAATATACATATTATTTAGATTTTCTTTATAATGCACTTTTATTTTTTTTTTTATTTTTATGTACACACATCCAACATTAGTGAAAATTCTTTATGCCAATATTTTTCTTAGAAAAACATTTCAATTTAACAATTTATTTATTTTATGCTAATAAAATATGAAAAAAAAAAATCATTTCATCTTTTAAAACTCTTTTTCTAATATAATATTGCTCATATATTATATCAACATGTATCTAACAAACTGTATATGCATGCGAAACATATTGTGTATATACTTACACTATATTATAAATGTGTGAATTGAATTTTAGGCATTATATTTTCTTACTTTACTTTACTTTACTTTACTTACTTATGTAAGTTACTTACATTTAAAATGTCCTCAATAATATACATATACACAACTTTTTACAAGTTTTTTTTTTTTCTACATAATTTTACAAGTTGTTTTATTTTTTTGTTTTGTTATTGCATAAAATTATATATATATATATATATATTATATATATATTATATATACATATTTTTTCACTTGAATATTTATTTTTAATATTAGTCAGATCAGATTTGTTTTTCTATCATTTTCTCTAAGGGAAATTTTCGCACAAGAATTACAATATTTAAAAAAAATTTACATATTCATCATATTTATGCAAAAAAAAATAAAAAATAAACAAAACACAAACATTCTTACATATATACAAAATCTAAATTTTGAAAAAAAAAAAAATTAATTTGTAAATTTATTTACAGGTAAGTACCAGGATAAAATTATAGAAAAAATTATTTAGTATTATTAAATAAACAGGGTGTTCCGCCTAAGAGTGAACATGTACCAGGGAGTGGTTCCTGATCACATGGGAGTAGAGGATATATTTATAATAGTTTTCGAAATATGGAGGTTTTTATTTTTTACTTTGTTCGACATTAGAAATAACATGCTTCATAGAAACTAACTTGATGCAATTTGAAAGCCTATATTATTCAAGGTTTCTTATGCAAAATTGTTGTTTAGTTCTTAAATTAGAGCAGAAAACTTATTATTATTTTGTTTTTTTTTAATATGTTTTTAAAAATAACGGTTTTTTTCAAAATTTCCTATTTAAGAACCTATTTATTTTTTTTCTTGCCAGGGAATGGAACGCTCGAAAGCCACCCATTGAAACTTTGCAGTGTTTCGTTGGGTAGTGTGTGACTTTAACGCACCAAAACCATACTCTTTTTGAACTAAACTTTAAAAAGGAACCTGTGATACAAAAGTACAGTTTTGTTGCAGGAATTGGAATATGAAAGGATCTTGGGATTGTAGGTAGGTTATTTAAGAATTTAAGACTACAGGGGACGGAGAAAATTTCCAATTGTAGGAAACACATTGGACGGAATATGGTTCCATAATCTCGACATGAGCATAACAAACGAATTTCAATAAGCCGTATTACTTCTATTTAACAATTCGACGCAGCAGGGACGAGCATCCGTTGCACTCCTTGTTTCACTTTGGAAAACTTTCAGAGGAGAAATTAATTGTTTTATTTCTTTAGAACAGGTGTTCGTCCTCACTAGTTATTTATAAAACAGGATAAGTGACAAGACTGTTCTCCGATGGCTAAGTGGAGTGAGCATAGGGGTAACACTGGGATCATTTATAAGACGAATAGCTCTTTTTTGCTCTTTATTGAGATATCCCAGTACCGATTGGGGAGTACCAGCCCAAATGTGTGCACTATACATAATTTTTTAGAAGATCAATTGGAGAAAAGTAAGTTTTTCAGTGAAACAAAAAACCTAAACATCTAGCTGCATCTGTAGCTATCTCTAAAATCTATAATCCATTTAAGAAAAACCCTTCCTAACCATAAAGATCTGTATTTTGCTAACAAAGCATACCTGGTATGCAAAGCATACCAGGTCGAAAAGCTTTAGAAATATCCAGCACTACTATAATGAAAGTACTATAGTATCAAAGTAAGTTCTCATCATGCACCAAATTAGTTGCTGCAGAGCTACGTAATATTAGATTTTTACGATGCAATTTCTAATGTCGAACACAAAAAATAGAAGTCTCCATATCACGAAAGCTACAGGAAATAGATCCCTCCCAAACGTTGTATTTTTCGCTTTACGATCAAGAACCACCTCCTGCAATATGTGCACTCTCAAGTGGAATATCCTGTATATTAGAAAAAAATTTCTATATATGCATACTATATTGTATATTTGAAGATACAATAAATTATATATATATATATAAAATTATATTCATAATAATTGAATGTTATAATATTCTACATTATTTCATACATAAAAATTTACAAATAAAATTAGAAGTAGGTAGTTAGTTATTGTTTACTAATAATAATAAAGTTGAACTAAAAGTTTACATAAAAATTTTATTTTAGAGTTTATTCAATATATTATAATATATATTATAATATATGTATATGCAACTATGGCTAACATATTCTAACGTATATATTTAGAATGCATATATTGATAGGATGACCTAAAAAATATAAAAAAAAATAAAAATTTAGTTTTGTTTATAGAAACCAAATTCTAAATACTTATTTAGTACCTATATGCACCTACATCCTGAAGTTGCAAATGATGACTTACCTAACTTTAATTTCTTATTGTAAAAATATATATATATTTATTTTAGCTTTTATATACCTTTGTAATGTTTTAAGATAATATATATATATGTACATGAAATCAGTATAGTTTTAATTTTTTTTTGTTATTAAAATTTTATTATTACTAATCAAAAAATTTTCCCACAATTCAATCAAAAGTTATAAATTTTATTTCGTTTACATATTTTATTATTTGAATATAAATACAATCGAGTTATTAATGAAATATTGTTTATTTTATAATAAGTTTTATAAATATACATATATATATATATCAAATTGAATTCCCTTTGTAGGTATAGATGTATTCAATTTAGAATTCTAATATTTAATTTAATTAGTATTTTATTTTAGTATGCAATTTTTACTTAAAGTTAAACTTTTAGTTTACTTTTTACTATAATTGTCATTTATTTATCCGCTGAAGTCATTGATTAACAAGTTTTATTTAAAGTTTCCAATAATTTAATTTTTCTTCAATTGAACTATAACTGCATATTACTTTAATAATTAATGAATTAAGGTCTTTTCATGAACCATATTTATTGTCCGCCATTCATTAATTTTTTTTAGGCTTCTGAGATTTATAAAATCTACCTGTGCAATTTAATCCATTTAATTTATCAAAATTTTGTTTGATATAACTCATATTTAAGATAACACCAACTGTAAGACATATTGGGTGTTGACTTCTCGTTCCAGGGACGAGGGTTCAATTTGGAGGATGAAAAAACCTGGGTTCCAATTTTTGGTATAATAACAACAAATAATAATTTTATAGCAACAAAAAAAACATACAAATAATACAAACAATACAAAAAAATAAACAAATAATTTAATTGAATAATATAAGTCGCAGATACAAAAGTACCTCATAGCTTAAGTATAAGATAATAATAATTAACAAATAGAATTATATCAATTGAAGGGAAAAACATTTATATTTTATGTTATAATAAGTCCTAGAATTATTTCATGCATTAATTGTATATGAAATTGATTAAGATCAATCCTAATTATAAGAAGCGTCCAAAACCTTTCAGTTCCAACAAGTATATATGGTATTATAAAAATAGGTTTGTTAGCCTAACAGTTGAACAGTTAGTACGTGAAAAGAAAAATTAAGATTAAAAATACTAACCAAAATTAATGATATTAACAAACAATTAACGGCTAGGTGAATAAGTGCCGACCTTTTATGTGATAGGCCCGGGTTCGAAACCCAGTGAATGTGAGAAAACTTTTCTGGTTTTCGACTCAGCTACCATTCGCCATTGGATTAAAATTAATGGCTTAATCAATAATTAATAATTATATATCTTTAATAAAAAATTCATTAATATAACAATTGAAACAAATGCAAAATATAAGCAAATAATTTAATTAAATATTATAATTCACAGATATAGAATACCATATAACTCAAATACAAAAATATTACAATATAAGCAAAATAGAATTGTATTTATTGCAAATCTAAGACGTTTTTACATGTTTTAACGCCTAGTACTATCTCATGTTTAAATTGTATGTGGAATTCATTAAAATCAATTCAAATAACACGAATATAATATGACTACCTGTCCCCACATGTACTTATGGTATAGCCAGGCTTATTAATCTAACAGTTGAACAATTAGCGCTTAAAAAAAAAAAAAACTATTAAATATTCAAAATAATAATATAAATTGCAGACATTTGCAATTCTAAATAATAAAATATTAGCAATATTAATTCTCAAAAAACAATATATATTTGAAATTTTAATTTTAATTGCTCTATATAACTTTTACTTCTTAAAACGGTTTCCCAAAACCATATTTGTAACTAAGAGATAAGTGTTTATGAAAATTTCTCAGTGTACCGTATGCGTGAAAAAGCCAAGAGCGAAAAAGAAGAAGATTACTAAACTCATAATTATAAAAAATTTCCTCTAAAATTTACATTTTTATTAGTTTTTTTTGGTTTTTTTTTTTTAGTATGACTTATTTTTCTTATATTTGCTCTTATAACAAATTCTAAACGATTATTAGTCAAACAATTCTATATGACACGTTCTTTGCAAAATTAATATTAACGAGGAAGAGTGTATAGTAGAGTAGACTGTGTCAACTCTGGGATACCCGTATGACCGTAACATATACATTATATCATCCGGTTAATTACTTTTGGCAAAATTTCAAACATTCAGCTTTATTAGGTGTAGAGTAATGCTCATATAAAAGAAGGAGTTGTATGGCAGCTACTCGAACTCTTTGCAGTAGACCAACCAAATTTTGCAGTAACTTTGGCCATTACACTAAACTATTTTTGGCAAAATTTCAGACACCCAGCTTCATTTGGTGTAGTGTAATCCTCATATAAAAGAAGGAGTTGTATGGCAGCTACTCGAACCCTCAGCAGTAGACCAACTAAATTTTGCAGTAACTTTGGCCATTACACTAAACTATTTTTTGCAAAATTTCAGACACCCAGCTTCATCAGGTGTAGTGTAAAGCTCATATAAAAGAAGGAGTTGTATGGCAGCTACTCGAACCCTCTGCAGTAGACCAACCAAATTTTGCAGTAACTTTGGCCATTATACTAAACTACTTTTGGCAAAATTTCAGACACGCAGCTTCCATAGGTATAGAGTAATGCTCATATAAAATTAGAAGTTGTATGGCAGGTACTAGAACCCGTGGACCAAAATAGCTGAATTTAAAACTCGATTCCGTTTTTTGCATAAAAACGAATTTGTGAAAATTTCATAACCCTAGCTCCTTTACTTTTTGAGTTATCGTAACACGGACACACGGACGGACGGACATACATAGCTAAATCGATTTATTTTTCGATTCTGATCCGATCCATACACTTGAGTCTATATCTACCCCCCCTCCTTCTCTGCGTCACAAACGTAATGGCAAATTTATTATACCCTTGGACTATATAGTCATACGGGTATAATAATAATAATATTCAAATTATTAAAAACAATTACAATTCAAATTAGTATCTTTTTTTGTCAACTCAATGTTTGATAATATTATGTGTTCTATAAATGCGTTTGTTACATACATATATGAAATTGTTTTGTCAGAATTAACTAAAAGCCAATAATATAATATACATATATACATATTACATACAACATATATCCAAATGTATACGTAATAAGTAAAATTTCGATTTCCCAAATGTTAGTTTAAGTAAACATTAATATAAAAACAAAACCAAAAAAACAGCATAATTATTGTGTAATTTATAGGTATTACATTAAAAATTGCTTGTCACTATTCTGCTTTTTCGGAACAAGGAAGTCTGTACTGTAAACTGTTTCCCAGGTAAAATAAACATTGACTCGTGTATTGTCATCTCATTTTTTTTTTGTTATTTTGTTTTTGGATAAAAAAAAAAAGAACACCTTTAATATATAACAAACAAAGAATATTGTTCTGAAAAAAAGTTACCTACAAATTATATGTATATATACATATATTTAATAGGGCTTTTGTATTTTTAGTAAAAATGATACCATATTAATATTTATAAAAGTTGTTTATTTTGTTTCTTTATATTCGATTTGGAAACAAACATAAGTTTTGTTTTTTTCCTATTTCTCTACTTTGTTTTTTATGTTATGTATGTGTGTGTACTTAATACATAAAGTAATTATTGTCTCTTTTATTGACAACAATAACAACAACAACAACAAAATAAATGATGACATGTTCAGTCAAAATATGTTTTATTTTTTCCAACTTCATTTCAACTCAAGTTAAAAATTCTGAAAAAAAAAAAATAAGAACAGAATTTTCCATCTTTTTTCCACAGATCATATACAATTGGACAAATATTTAATTACGCGCTGTCAAAAAAAAAATTTATGACAAAAGAAAATGATGTTCTTGTCAAAAAAAAAAAAAATTTTAAAAATAAGAATATAAAATAATTAAAAAATAATAAAAAATTGAAAAATTAATATGTTTGTTTTTTATTTTGACTAAAAGAAAACAAAAGTTTAATTTTTAAGTTTACTTTGTTGTTAAAATAATTTTTCTAACTACCAATAGTTTACAGTATCATAATAGCTATAACATAATAGCTATTGTTTTTTTTTTAAGATGAGTTCATTCACATAACGGAAATATAAAGGTTCCGTGATTAAATGCCATAAGAATATCGAATTGGTTTTATGGCCTATTAAAGGTAATAGGCGGAAATTGCGATTTTCCCAAAATAGATATTAGTTGAATTTGAAAGAGGAGCATACGTCCAGACTAATAAATAGCTCAAATTTCGACTCAACTCATCACTGCGTTAGCTCAAACTTGATTTGACTAAAATGTTAAGTGAACTTAATATTGAACGGAAACAAATATGAGTTTAAGCGTGCGTGACTCAAATTAAAGAAGTCTTCCGCCCAATTTTTGAGTCCGCTCAACATTTAAGTAAGTCTGATTTTTCAGTTTGCCAATCTGTGATCGCATTGAATCGCAAATATAGCGTGAGCAAACTCAAATTTTGTGCTCATTTAACACTCTGCTAACGTCGAATCAAACTTTGCCAAATAGGTATTATATTTTAAGGCAGAAAGCTTCATTTTTCAAAAGTTCTTGTTTTATGAGGAATAGTGAAAAGGATTGAAGGTCACCCATTGCTTCAGGATAGTCTGGGACTTTAACAGACTAAAGTCACGCTTTGACATACTTTTATAACTTAACTCAAAAATTGAACCTTCAATACAAATGCACATTTAACTTGGAAGCTTGAGAATTTGAATTGGAGATTATGGATCACAAAGACGGGAATTTGAGAGTATATTATGAAGAAAGCTTTTAACACTCTTTTTAGATATACAAATAAGTCTTGGAGGATAACGAATTGTTAGACTTTATTTTCATGTTTCGATTTGGCCTTATTTCTCGAAGCATTATTTCAAAACACCAAATATGTTCTGTCTGTTTATTATTAATTTTTTCTATATATTCTAATTAGAGTTCAAGTATGTTGTAAACAATTAATAAAAAATTTGAATCATTAACACTAAACAAGCATAGTAACAAAAAACAACTAAATTTTGTATTTTTTTTAATATTTAACTGTTACTAAAACAAGCAATTAAAATATGTTTTTATTTTATCCTATAGCAGATACTAAATTAATATTAATAATTTCATTAGAAACTAATTTTTTGGTATTAAACACACTCTATTGAAACATGAAGAAAACATTGAACCAACATAGGAACAATGAGAGTTATTTAAAAATAATATGAACTTCTACATAGTTCCTTACAAAATGTAATTAAAAAAGCTTGTAAAATCATATTTACTCACATTTTGGGAAAATAGCAGTTTCAATACTTCTACGTTTACACAATTTTCTAAACTGATGTAAAAATAAAAAATTCAACAGGTTTATGTAAAATTAATACTAAATAAAATCCAACGATATAACTAAAGATAATTATAAATTTACTAAAAAATAAAAATTGAAGGAATAATTTAAGGATTTAATGTAAAAATTAAAAGGTATTATCAATATATATCTGTATATCAAGCTCTTTAATTGATTGTAATTATTTTATTTAAAGCGTCTCAGCTAAAATCCCAGTAAGATGACTTTTATTTATTTATTTACGAGCTTAATTCAAGCAAGTTACAAAGAAATATTAATTAAATAAGCTATAATTAAACATTTATTATAAATTAATAATAAAGTTAACAAAAATTTGAACACTATAAAATGGGTACCATACTTGACTAGCTTATTCTAAATTTGATCCAACTAAACTGGTATAAAAAGATTTTAATATATAAGGATCTTCAAATTTTCTTGCCCAACGTTTAATGAAACCTAATATAAAATTGGCTTTATTTAATAATATTTGGGAGTAATGAAGATGGAATGAAAGTTTGCTATCAAAAAGTACCCCTAAATCTTTAATTGATGTAACTTTTGAAATAATTTGGCTATTAAATGAATATTCATAAGAAATGCGACATAGGCGACGTGTTAAAGTCATAAGGGCACATTTATTAATTTTGAGCTGAAGATTATTGTTCGAACACCAATTATTAAAAAGATTCTGATCGGGTTGTAATATTAATGCATTCTCCAAATTTATAATTTCTTTTTATAAATTTTCTTATCCTCTTTTCTTATCCTAATCTTAATTGGTTTATAGTTATAGTTATAAATCAATTAAGTTTAAAATAATTTATTAAATTACTTTTTTTATAATTTCAAAAAACTTTTTTCCATTTATTGTAATTAAATCGATATCATTAACGGTGCCGTGATATAACGCCATATGTTATAAAACCTTAATGGCTTTATGACTCTTTTGAGTGTCTCATAAAACCATAATCGCGAAATTTTTTAATATGGCTTTAAATCACACTCGAATAAGTCATAAAGCCATAATGGCGTTATGACTCACTTCAAAGAATTTTTTTTAGGAAAAAACAATAGAAATATTATTATTTCGAAATTTATAATTTGGTGACAAATATACCTTCTATGGGTAGCCAGTATCATTGATTTTGTAACCGATTATAAAATCTTTCCTAATTCAGAATCTCTCATTACATATATACATATATAAATATTCTGGAAAAAGCGAATACCCTAATTTTGAATCCAACGCTAAAATCCCACCCATAACGTATATATAATATGTGTACATATTCTGTAGATGGCGTAGAACTCTGATATCGTCGAGGTCTGTGCAGCTATCCGCGAACGCCTGTGTACTGCGCGGCCGCGAACAAGCGTGCGCGGCGGCCAATACCTGCCTACTTTATACCCTAATATTCACCTTGTACATATTCACCGTGAGCTATATGTATTATGAGTAATTGCTTAAAAGTATTAGAGCAGGATGTAACTGCAAATGTACCATCTATTAGATAGTTCCGTGGTTGATCTATTGTCTATAACACTAGATATTGTAGGTGACATAAAAATGGTGTACGCATAATACTCCTCTATAATAGTGTGCTTGTAAAATTTTTCTTTTTCGTCATATCTGCTTATACCAAATGTTTTTATAATTTCCTCTTTTTCGAAAATTTTCTTTACTTCTGTAAAATTTGTTGGTTTTTTTGGGAAAATGTTGCTTTTAATTTTATAAAGATGTCTCACATTTCCTCAAAATTTACTGATGGACAAATACCTCTAAATTGCTTATATGTTTCATCAAAAATGTCACGAACATTACTTCTTTTCAACAAATAATATAATAATGATAGGCTTGTAATATACATACAACAATTTTAACTCAATCATTCAATTTTAATTATATGGTGTTATGACTCAAAATTTTTAAAACACAATATGGCTTTATGACTCACTCGAGTGTGTTTTAAAGCCATGTTAAAGAATTTCGCGATTATGGCTTTATGACTCAATCGATTGAGTCATAATGCCATTATGGCTTTATCGCATATGGCGTTATATCACGGCACCATCATTAACATTAACTGTATAAGCCATATCAAGTTCTTAAGAATGATATGGCTTATACTAGTAAAACTCGATTTTAGTAGCACCAAACAAAAATTTTAGACATATCTAGAAGAAAATATCTCGAAATTTATCCATTTATTTATATTTGGATCATATTTACATTATATGCGGTACAGATTTCAAGCACAGATTATATATAATTGTGTTTCATATTACTTTAATGTTATACATACTTCAAATAATTTGTTGTTTTTATTGTTGTTTGTTAAGCGGTACAATTATTGAATTTTCAATTATTAAACTTTTTAAAAGGTTCAAAATTCGATCTTCGAGTTGAATTTTACGCGACTGCGCCAGTCAGTTATGCTTTTATGATTCATCTTAACCTTAAAATTGTTAACATTTAAATAAAACAACTTTATTCTTGTATTGTGGTCTTACATACAAGTATTGTGGACTGCTTTATTTTATATATTTTATTTAATTCCATAAAAATTTACAAATTACATTTATTTTTAACATAAGCATTTCTTAACATAAAAAAATAACATTACTTAATACTAATTTTCGAAATGGTTATGAATTTGTTGTTTTTACAAATTTATTAATTAAAAGAAAGTAATAAATACTAAATAGCATTTCCTGTTTTCAATTAATTTATTTATCAAAAGGTGAATTAGTTTTCCTTAATTTTAAATTAATTAAGGTTAATTTATTTATTTATTTTTATTTATTTTATTTAGTTAAAATCTTATTGCTAATGTTTATAATATAACTCGTCAGACCGTTGTGCATCCCACTTTCAATAATTTCTATCAATTTAAAAGTAATAGTATTTATTTTGTTTAAATTATATTTGGTCACCATGGGAATTTGTAAAATTTTATAAATAAATAATGTAATATAAATAATGTATATTTTTCAATAAAATATTTCAATTAAATATTTCATGACTTATATGGGAATCGAATTCGCACCCTCTTGATTTGTAAGCCAAATGCTTACTCAATAACCGACCGAAGCCCCGTTAAATAACATTTGTTATTCAATTTTTCTCCTTCATTTATTATAAAGTATATACAGGGTGTTCGACGAATAAACGGCATCCTTGTAAGGGGGGATAGGGGAAATAAAAAAAGCAAAAACCTTAATATTAAGTGTGGGATATTGCTAACGGTTTTCGAGATAACGGGATTTATAAATTTTCTCTAGGTTTTTGTTTATAATTTAGGAACTAACAAACGTAAGATCAACCTTAATACCATTTTCGGAAGCTTACTAAATTAGCTATTTAACGCAACATGAAAAAAGACTTGGTGACTTTTAAATAAAAAGTTATACAGCTTTTTGTATTTTCTATTCAAAAATGTTACTTAAATTTTGAATAGAATATGCAAAAATATTTAAATTAAAAGCTGTATAACTTCTATAACTTGTATAACCTGTATATATATATATATATATAATACATATACTTGCATTATTAGTATACTGAAGTTTT
Organism: Dolichopus griseipennis; assembly: GCA_963082915.1. Lineage (NCBI taxonomy): Eukaryota > Metazoa > Arthropoda > Insecta > Diptera > Dolichopodidae > Dolichopus > Dolichopus griseipennis. The sequence continues at coordinate 49,517,256 of OY720441.1, forward strand.
GATTACCACCGATTAGCATATAGATATACTCATTTAAAACTAATTTAAAAAAAACATTTTCAATATGCTATTCATGGTTCATTATTCGCACAATTTAAAATGTTTGTCACATTCATAAAATATAAATATTTTAAAAAAAAATGCACCTAAAATTTTAAAAAATCTCAATAAATTTATTAAATGTTTATTTTAATTAATTTTTAATATTTTGTTGCAAAATATAACTCGGATAAAAAAAATTAAAGAATTAAAACATATCAGATCAGATTTTTCTAAAAATCTAAACTAAATATAAAAGAACACTTCAGGTACCAGAACTGCTTAAAGCAATAACAATATGCCAAAAATAAAAACAAAACACACACAAAAATCAAATATTAAAAACATCTAAAAGATATTTCTTAATATCTTCAGATAAAGTTTTATTATCTAAAAAATAAAAATAAAAATTTGTTGAACTCATATAATATATTATGTATTATTACAAAAAAAAAAAAAAGCAGAATCTTTTTAATAATAACGAAATATATATATATATATATATATGTATTTTATAAATATTCAACTTTGAATGCAATATCCGGAAAGGTGTCGTTGTACAAGCAGTATGCCTTTAAGGGGACTTGCACAAACAAATATTTTTTTATTTGTTTGTATCTCTTTTGATAAAAGTGATGTTTTCTTATACGAATATTTAAGACGTTTCATCTATTTTTTTTTTTTTTTATTTCTTAAATTTTATACTACCGATTTTTTTTTTAATATATATATATATATATATATAGATGGAAATGTCATCCTGTTATTTCTTTTTTGTCCTTTTCTTATTATTTAGTTTTCTGTTTGTTTTAAACTTTTTTTTTTTTAATTTTTCGTATCTTTATGCCCGAAAAGAATTTTCTTTTGGTTTAAGTCTCGACCATTTTGTACAAAATAACAAAAAAAAAAAAACGGTAATATTGTGATTATACAAAAAAATTTACAGCATTTAAAAAAACTCAAAAAAAAAAGAGAAAGAAATATATATTTAATATATATATATATATATATATATATATAAGATACACATATGCATGCATCTTGAATGATATGTTGCTGGAAAAATGTTGTTTGCAATACAAACAATAAAAACAAAAAAAAAAAAATATTTTGAAACGAAAAAGATTTTATAATAGTTGAAATCTGTTTGCACATTATTTTCTTTCTCTTTCTTTCAATTTTTTTTTTTTTTCATTTACCTTTCGATGCAGTTGGAATTTTTTCAAGAAAACTTTAAGATACTTATCTGCAATTAGAAATTTTTTAAATTAAATGATTGAATTAACAAGTTTAAATGTTTTAAAAACCTTACAAATGAATATTTCGGACTTAATCATATAGTTGTCTTTGTCACATACGATTAAGTAAATCTATAAAAAGTCCTTGCGTCCATGGAATATCTATCATTATTCGTCAAAACTTTCCAAAGACTTTCCTCTATACAGGAATCAAAGATTCGAATTCTGTATAAAAGATGGAAAGACTCTGGCAGAGCACTCGGTATATAAACTCAATAGTAATCACTTTTCAAAGTCAATTCAGTAACCGTCTAAATCTACTGCCACCTTAGAATGTCCAAGTAATTAACTTTGAATTAAACGTAGGATATATAAAAATACTAAAATATTACTCAATAGTAATTTAGTTAATACTACAACAAAGTCGAATTTATTAACGCTAATTATTATTTAATTAAAGTCATTATTACTTCATTATTACATTCGACTCTTAAGAGTTTTGAGCTCTTAAAATAAATTTAAATTGTAAGACGCTTCAAAGTTTTCTATTTACTAAATTATATTATCAAAATTTTAAAAAATCTCTAGGATACGGTTATATTAATAATGAATATGATATAGAGAAGGCTCTAAAGAAGGTCTAAATAAAAGTTCTTATCAATCATTTTCAATTAAAGTTTTATAACGAATCTTCAATGGTAACCTACCAAAATGATCCACAGTTTAAAGATCTGGGTGGATAGCTGCGTGGCACAGTGGTTAGAGTTCAAAACTCAAAAAATTATTTCCTAAATTATATAAAATAAATTTTACATTTCCCTGTTAGAAATGGAAAGTCTAATTAATAATACCATTATTTTTAAATAATAGATTAAAAAAAAAAATATTTTTAGTTACCAAAAAACAAAAAATAAAATTCAAAGATCTTTTCCTGTTTTTAAAGGAAACAAATAGCCATATTAAAAGACTTAAAAAATAAAGTACAGGAAAGCATTTAAAAGAAACAAACATTAAACAAACCTCCTTTTGTAAAGTGGTACAAGATTCTTCTTATGACACTAAAGTACCGAATCGAATTATCAGCAAATGGAAAAAAAACTAAAAGACTAAAAATGCAAAAATTAAAAAAAAAAAAATAAAACGATCTACAGATATAAAGAGAATTTCGAAAAAAACAAAAAAAAATTGTTGGGCACAAGTGAATTGATAAAAATAAAAACATCCTGAAAATATTGTACACGTATATATATTTGTTTTGATACAAGGGCAATCTTATTATATCGAGTTTTTCTTAAAACTTGTTAAGAAATTTGACTTAACCTTAGCCTAGGCTTATTTAAGTATCAATTTTCAAGCAATTTAATATTCGTGTATTAGGGTGTTAAAGTGTTGAATGAATAAGCTTTTACTGCTATTAGTACCGAGAAATTAAAATAAATTATCATCAAATTCCCCAAATGCCCCCAAACTCCCCAAAGCTGTTAAACACCATATAATATCTGTATAGGACCAAATTGGTGGGCCTATCACATCTTTAAAATTTCTTTGATTCCAATTGATTCCAGTTTTATTCCAATTGATATTCATATTGCAACAGTTATTACTCCAGTTATATTTAAACTATTAGAATTATATTCCAAATTTATATCTGTGAGTTATATTTTTAATTTAAATTATTTGCTTTTATCATGTATTTCTTTACATTAATCATTTTGTATCTGAGTATATTTTTTATATATACGAATATTGATTATTTGTTATGTTATTAATTTAAATCCAAGTGCTAAATACAAATAATAACCAGGTCCCGAAGATGAATGATAACTGTATCGAGTCGAAAACCATAAGTTTTTAAACTTATATCGGGATTCAAACCCTAATCATATGTTGGCATTCCAATAAATGTGACATACAGCTCAAAGCACTTCCAGTTTTAATGGTTGCCCTTTTTTCTAACCAAATAAAATTTTAAACTCTTTTTTGGCACAATTACAAGCACTGATTCTAATGTCGAGTTTTTTTTAAAAACCATGTTTTTATATGACATAACAGTATTTAGGTTTTTGTCTTGGCTATAATACACGCAACAATAAGATATGGACGCTAAATAAATTTATTTAACAGATAATATAATGAAAAATAAAGGTAGAATGAAAAGGACATCCATTGTAAGATTTCAGATAATAGTTATATTTAAAAAAATAATAATAAAAAAAAACAGTTTATTTCTTTTTAACATTAATATTGGTAAAAAAAAATTTAATATCTTTCAAATTCTTTACAATAAAAGTTACATATGCCATGACACAAGCTAAATTTTTAAAAATATTAGCAAAAAATATACCTACATTTAATACTTTGGCTATTGTTAATTTAAATGTTTATTTAGGTGTTAAAAATTTGTATCAAATGATTTTTAAAATATCTCAAATTTTTCAGAGAACAAATGTTAAATAATTTGATATAATCTTAGGAAAAAAAAACTGCATCTTTACAATAAAAGTCGTTAATTTATAGGTTATTTATTTCTATTATTGTATCTTTAAAAATTATAAAGTAATTTGTTTAAATTGAAATAAAACATCAAACCATTCATATATTATGAAAAGTTATGCCACAATTTGTAAAACAAACAGTTTTACATGAATGTAGAAGTTACTACAATATTCTTTTATTTCAAACTATTATTGCACATTAGTATATGGTAGCCAAGAGTCTAATCTATGCGGTACTAAAGCAACGCATTATCACACTTGCATGAGGCAGGGATGTATGCCTGCAGTAAATGTATGCTTCGCTTTAAAAGCGCTTGCAGTAGATTTATAGGAAAACTGATTCAATGCCACCTTTTAAATTCAATTTCAATAGATTCATATAGATTTAATTTTTAAACTGCAATAGACCAGAACTTATACTCTTTTAAAACCGCACTCCCTGAGATCCTTCTCATTATTTTTAATCTTTTTTTTGAGCTCCTGTATCTCTTGATAGTAAGTGTATGAATCCGGTCAGCTTATAATTTTAACGAATAAAAGCTTAACCACAATTTAAAACGGCTTGATATTAATTTCCATATGTTAATTTTATTATCCTTGAGGTTACTATGACAACCGACTGGCAATTTATTAATCCGTTTCATTTGAAAAAAACACGTTCAACTCCTGGCTGTTCTGTATTATTTGAATTTAATGAAGTTAAAATACAGTTAATCCTGAGATGAGAATGTTTAAATGACAGTCTCTTGATAAACTTAGGAGTGTGAGATTTAAAGACTAAATCAAAAACTTTCATGCAACCAGAATTCATGTGATGACTATCCTAACTGTTTCAAAAGTGATTAGCTTCTAATGGAATCTAATATTTAAGGTATAATTTTAAAATTCAAACTTTAATTAAAAAAAAACTTTATCCAATCAATTTCGTCTTTATAAAGTCAATCTTTTGACTTGCTTTATTTATTTAAAATTTAAAATGCATTTTCTTCTATTCTAATTAATTAAATATATTATAAAGGGTGACCTGAATAAAGGCCCTGCGACATAAAGACCCTGGGATGTTATTTCCTATTTAATAAGATATACCGCCTGCGGTTTTACTTCTAATAGTAATTGAGAAATAAAGCCCCCAAAATATGGGCCCAGGCCCAGGGTTTTATACTACAACCCACACATTTATACTACAAACTACACATATAATCCTGATTTTGTAAGCAAAGTCTTGCATACATGAATACTCATAAATATTCTGGAAAAGGGTCAGCTTTAATTTTTAATAAACCTAAATTTGCTTTCTAATATAGAATCTTGCAAAGACAAATATACAAATATTAAATACATATTGTTTTACATCTAAAATTTTACTTATATTTAACTTTCTTTTTTTAAATTTTTTTCAGGTTTTCATATTACAAAATTTTGATTTACATATTTAATGAGAATTAATAGCTCTGGGCTTTATTTCTCAAAAAATCGAATATTTCAATTGAAAGAGAGACAACACCCCGGGGCTTTATTTCTCATAGAAGTCGTAGTTCAACAAAGTCGTAGTTCAACTCAGTCGTAGTTCAACTTAGTCGAAGTTCAAGAGAGAAATAAAACCCCGGGACTTTATTTCTCAATTAATATGAGAAATAAGATCCCAGAGCGTTATATGGTATTAAACGGGAAATAATACTCCGGGGGCTTTATTTCGCAGGACCTTAATTCAGGTCACCATTATAAAGATATCTATATCTTTTTGCGCTTAATACCTTTATAATAGCGTTATAAATATTCAATAAAGTCTTTAAAAAAAAACTAAAATGCAATTTAAAACATTAATTTAGTACAATCAAACAAATTTAAAAAAATATATTTAAAAATTCTATAAGTATTGCAAAAAAATCGGACATTATCCTAAAAATGAATCTATGTGAATAAAATGAACTCTTTTTTTATTGTACTTTTAGATACAATTATAGCTATTTTTTCTATAATTTGTACAATTCTTTTCTTTTCTTTTGTTCTTGTCACCTAATTAAAAAATTAATTTTTTTTTTGCTCTGCTCAATGCTTTAATGAAAGTTTGCAAACCTCAATCAAAAAAATACAAAAACCAAAACAATAGGTGGACGTAATAAAAAATTCTTCTCCAATTTCTCATTTTGCTTTTTTTTTTTTTGCAGAACACAATTTAAAAAAAAAAAAAAAACTGGTTTAATTGGATAAAACAAAGACCAACCCTTCAAAAGAAATTGAAATTAAAATGAATTATAGATACACTAATTAAGACTTAGGTTTTATACAATGCAGTGCTATGCAACAAGTGGTTAAACTAGTGCCACTCAGAGACGATATTAGGTGACGTGCAAAATTATATTTAGGAGATGGAATTTTAATCCCTACTTTCAGCCTTTAGATAAAATCGAAACCACCGTTAGAATTTTAGGTTTTTTAAACATTGAACATTGCGTTAAGCCATAACCATATATAAAAAATTTTATATCTCTAATAAAATATCCATTTATATGTAACAATATTAACATATAATTTAATTGAAAAATATAACTCGCAGATACAGAAATATTTTATAATTCAGATACAATATTTATAAAAATTTATCTTAGAAATTTATACATGTGATAAGGCGTAGTACTACATTATGTTTAAATTGTATCTGGATTTCAAAAAAATCAATTGCACAATATACTGTAGGTCCCCCCTGTTCCAACAGGTACACCAATATGGTTTAGTTAGACAAAATTATTAAACTAAAAATTTAGCAATCAGCACTTCAAAAAACGAATTCTCACGTAAGTCATGTATATTCACAAAAGCAAACCTGCATTTTGTTCAAAAGAAGTTCAGGTGTAACTTTAGTTGTTGGTAGTAGACTCGTTATCATTTTATAACAGTTATGTATTATAATAAGTGTGATGTGCAAGCTTGATGTTGATATACGCCTAATTTAAAAAAAAAAAAATTTTTGTGTGCCAAATGCAAAAACAAATGTGAAGCGCTGATGGAATGTATTTATATCTATAGTATTTTATGTATACCTATACATTTTTATTCTATTTCCTCGGACCAAAAAGAAGGTTCTAATTAAAAACAAATTTCAATTAAGATGAAATAAAATTTGAATATGCTTCTGTGGTTTTTGTCTTTATGCAACAGAATTATGATTCTTTGAAAATTAAAAAAAAAAAAAAACTTAATTATAACTTTTATATAATAACTTTTGAATGCCTTGTAGTTTCTCTTCTTTTGTTTTTGTTAAAAAATGTTAAACAATTATTACAGGTTTTGATGTGAATAAAATTTCTAAAAGTTACAACTAAAGTTACTATAAGTAATTTATTTTGGAAATTAAAGTCATTAGAATGATCTGAGTAATTTCATTTTGAAGATCTCAGTGATTACTTAGTAATTATACCCGTATAACTTTTAGTCAAAAGAGTATACAAAATTTACCATTACGTTTGTGACGCAGGGAAGGAGGCGGAGTAGATTTACTCAAAGCTATGAATCGGATCAGAATCGAAAAATAAATCGATTTAGCTTTTTATATCCGTCCGTCCGTCTGTGCGTCCAATCGGCCGCGCGATAAGTTAAAAAAAAAAGAGCTAGGATTTTGAAATTTTCACATATTCATTTATACGCAATAGCCGTTATCGTTATTGAAATATTGAAATCCAGCGGTTTTGCTGCACGGGTTTGAGTAGTTGTTAAAAAACTTCTTTTATATGAGCATTACTCTATAGCTAATGAAGCTGGGTGTTGAAATTTTGCAAAAATAGTTTAGTTTTATGGCCAATTTCTATATGAAATGAAGTGGCTGTAGTTGAAGAGGTTCGAAGAGCTGCCTTTCAACTTATATTTTCTTTTGTACATAACAACATGAATTAATTATGCATTTAAAATTTTGTCAAAAGTAACAAATCGAATGATATAATGTCGATATTTCGGTCATACGAGTATTCCAGAGTTGACACCAATTCGTATTTGGAAATGTTATAGAAATTTAGTGAAAGGCATTAAATTAAAATTAGCATGTAATTTTAATATTGATTAGTAAACCCAATCATCTTTTATAACTAACTTCAAATAATATATACAAATCTAGCTCAGTGGTAAAGTAGCGGCCTTTCAATTGAAAAGTTTCGGGTTCAAACCCTGGTCGGATCATATGAAATAAAAAAATATAGTGTGTATTAAAATAATTTAATAAAAAGACTAAATGTCAAATAGGCAAAAGATTATTATTATCAAGAAATATTTAATATTGTCTGGTACTACAAATAAATAAATATATTTAATAATAGTTCTTAAACGAACTATAACACCTATTATAGTACGACTCCTTTATTGAGTTTAAAGTACAATACACAGTTATTTTGGTGATAGTGCTTCCAGGCAGACGAACATTGCTTAATCGATGATGTTCGGATTCCTACGCACATGGTATTATATCTTTTCATGCTAAAATCAATGTGTTACAAACGAAGGATGAATTTTGATATCAACCTGGGACTATTGTTGGTATGGTTTTAATAAGCTTAACAAATTAAGCCTTAAGCCTTTAAAAAAATTTGAAAAAATAGCTTAAACCCTTAATTCAATCATGTCTAGAGTTTAAGTTAAGAATAACTCCAACAGATAGGTTTTCTACAATCAGCGAACCCTTAAATTATTTATAAACTTATGTGTCCTGCAACTCAAAAACCTATTGGTTTCCCTTAAATGCTTCCTAAATACTCAAAAACATTCACATTGTTTAGATTTAATGATCCGAGGGACAAAAGTTAATAAATAATTTAAGCGTTTGCTGATTGTATAGAAAACATATATCTGTTGAACATAATCTCAACTTAAACTATTCTCTAGAAACGCTTGAATTAAGATTACCACATAATTACAATTAATTCAATTTTAATTTATTTAAATTTCCCAAAACAATTTTTTGTTTAAATAGTAAATTTTAAACTTCCTATGAATAAATTTCAATATAATTTGCATAGGATTTTATTACTAAAAAAAAAACGCAACAATAACAATAGATATACATTTTATACATAATATATATTATCTGAATATGTATTATAATTTGTTCTACACGTGCCATCTTGAATCAACATTAGTACAATATTTTTTCAAATGAAAATTCTAGAAAATCCTTAAGGAATTACATCATGAAAATTGTTCATTTAACTGGAATTAAAAAAAAATAAAAAAATTTTTTTAAAATATAAAAAAAAAAACAAAAACAACAAAAATTTAAAAAAAACAATCCAGGAAATTTAGAAAATCTATTGGATATTGCATTTATCAAAACAACAAATTACATTTAAAAAGAAAACATGTTTTTTTTTTGTACTTAATGTGTACACTTACAATATTGTACTTGTACTTGTACAATACAGTATACAATGTCCTTGGTAACATTTAAACACATTGAAGGAAGTTGAGTATGGATTAAAATGGATATAACAAAAAAAACACTTTTCAATATTTTCGTATTTTATTGTTTAGATAATGCACACGTATCGGGATTTTTAACAAATTTAGTTTTATTTTCACTATTTTATTGTTATTGTTTTTCTTAAGAATTTTTCTATTTTTTTGTATTTTTGTTTTTGTTTTTGTTTTTAAATTGTTGTAATCGAAATTGAAAAATTATTATTAAAGTAAAAATCGAGTTGTATCAAATTTTAATACCTACTTATAAAAGTTACAAAATGATAACTTGCAAGAAAATGTAAAATTGTCATATTAGTTTAACCGCATTCCAGCAGTAGTCACTTCACAAAAGAAAACATTTCCATATTCAAATTGTTATAACTCAATTTTAAAGTTTTTTTGAAATTCAAATATGTTTTTTAAATTATTTGAAAAATTTTAGAAAATAATATGCCCCCAAGGTGGGTTACTGGATAAGCATTAGGCTTACCAACTGCTGAGTGGGGATTCATTTCTCGTACAGGTCATGCAATTTTTAATTGAAAAAAAAACTATTTATTTAACGAAAACTAATAGTTAAACAAAGAACTTGGCCATTGATACAGCTATATTAGTTAATTAAAATCAGAAATTTAAAAATAACATATTGGCTTTCTATTATGTTACTAAATTTTGAGAGTTATTATTCTTAAATTGTTTGGAAAATATTCTTTTATAAAAATCAACAGTTTTATTTTATTCAAACTTTAGCGCTGCTTAGTATTGGTGATGCACTAAAAGGTTCTTAAGAAATACTATGACTTAACAAACATGTTGCAATTCCCAGTGTTATTATAACTGCTGTACCGTTTCTGATATTTTATTGAAATAGAAATAGAACATTTTCAGTTTTCATCAGGGTATTAAAAATATGTTGCGTAATTTAACCAAGCATACGCAGCAATTTATTGACTTCTTAGACATGAATAAAACACATTTTGAGGTTTAAATTTCCTTAAAACTAATATTATATTAAGTGCATATTAATAAGGAGACAATATTGAATTTATTTATTTATTTATATATAGACGAAAACACAAATACTTATTGGAAACACTATTTTATATTATATATTATAAAAGTTAAGCAGGACCTGGATGGCGTAGCATTTAAGTACCTGACGTTTCAATTGAGGAAGTTCCGGTTCGATCTCTGCTCAAATCGTAAAATTTTTTTGAAACAAAATTACTGAATTATGTAATTTTTATAACAATTCTCCATTACGAATCGAATATAACTTATGCTATAATGTAATATCAGTTTCTAAACCCATAATTATCTCACTAACCGATGGTATTAAAATACTGTATTATCATTTATGATATCAAATATTAATAAATATAAAAAAATAAGAAATGAATTAGTCTGTCTAGTCTGTTGATTTTAGGATCTGCTTTAGATGCATATTATATATCCAAGGCAAAGGTTATTTCCTTCAATAACCTTTCTTGTTTAAATATACATATATACACATATATATATATATATATATATATATATATATATATAAATATATAAAAATATGTTTATATATATATATATAAATATACGCTTTCATTCAACAAGATAACACTTTAATTTATTTTTTTATTCCCACATTCATTTTGAAATAAATAATAAACAAGTACTTCTGTCAAAACTAAATGTCAAAATCAACTTACTTCGCAGTATAAATGCTACCTAGTGTTAGCATTTTTTCAGTATCAGTACTATGAAAGAAAAGAATTCAAGTTCCTTGGAGAAAGAAAAAATAGAATATCCTCCTTCCTAACAAAAGTTGGCCCATTTTGTCGGAAACACTTAAAATATGAAATTTTTTTTGTGAATATGTGTATGTCTGTGCACATGCATATAAATCTCGATTAGCCATTTCATGCAAGTTTAAACTCACTTAGATGATATTTGACATTTGTGTGAATATTTTCTTCGTCAGTAGTAAGGCTCGTAGATGGGCCAAATTCGATCACGGGATCGGGGGCGTTTCCGATACAAAAAACCTTAAAACTTTTCGAAAATTCTCAAGTTCTAACCTTTAGAATGTATTCAAATTTGGTACATAGACTACTGGTATTCATAAAGAGTATAGCTTTCATAAATTGATTCTTGAATCATAAGGTCTAGAGATTCTAGAAGTTGCGTGAATGTCAAATTCTAATAATTGCTCAAAATTTCAATCGATTTTTATGAAATTTGTTATTAATGCTTTTATGGCCAAAAGAAAGAAAGATTTTGTAGAAGGGCTGAATCGAACCACGGAATCGGGCGGCAAATATTAACAGGCGCTCCATTCTTTACCATTATGCAAAAAGAAAAGCTTATACAATACATTTTGGATTTATTTCTATGTTTTTAAACCAGTTTATTATGTACGATTTTTTTTTAATTTTTGCTTTCAACATACAATTTTTACAAATAATTTACATAACCTATAAGTTATAAACTATAAAACATTTAAAAATTTACTTAAGAAATTTATATCAATTATTTTTAATTATAAATTTTAAATTTAAAAAAAAAAAAAAATTTTGTACATTTTTTTAAAAACCAAAAAAAAATGTTGAAAAAACAATAATATTTTTTTTTTTGTACATTATTTCTTACCAAATATTTAAACAGTTGTTAAACTACATTATATTATTTTATTAATTTTTTTTTTTTTTTTTTTTAATCGACCTCGAAAGATATGACCCTGAATTATTTTTATATTGTTTTAAAAAAGTCGCCGGATCGAAAACGATCGATTAAATAAAAAAATAATTTTTTTTTAACAATAAAAATATAAAATAAATTTGATCAGGTGAAATTTATAATTTAAAAAAAATTTGGCACAATATTTTTGTAAAATTGTCAAAAAAAAATAAAAAAAAAAAAATATGTTGTTAAGTACATATTTAATTAAAAATATAATTTAATATACATTTAAATTGTTTTTTTTTAAATTAAAATGTTTTTTTTTTATATTTCAACGCTACGTTTTAATTATAAGTAGTCATTTCATTATTAATTTTTGAAAAAGTGTCAAAATTGTAAAATTTTAAAAATTTTAAAAAGTTAAAATAAACTACCGTTTATTTCAATAAAATGGAATAAATTTTGAGGATGATGTCATTAATCCAACTTCATAATTTTCAAACAATTAATGAACAAGTTATGTAAAAAAGCAAGGGTTTTTGGAAAAAACGAAATATATGATTTTTTATGACATACGTTCATTAATAAGTTTTTGGGAATAGAGTAAAACTTTTCTTAAAATTTTATTGTAAAATTATACTTAAAATCACTACACACTTTCTTTTAACAACGACTACTTACATAAAAATATTTTCTTCTGTCACTAAAGACAAGATTATTCTCCTAAAGACTTCTCCAAAATTTGAAGTTCCCGTTTGAAAAAGATAAATGTCAAAAATTTCGATTACAGTAAAATAAAAAGCCGTATGGCAACACTTTATATATTTTTACAGCTAATATATATATACTCGTATATGTTTAATATCTACAATATAATTTGTATTATAACAATTTAAATATAGGGGCTGCAGCTTTTGTAAATGGACTACAAAACAACAGAATGGTGAGACTACAAAACAAAAGTTGTGTCATGAAACAAATTTAATTCCAATTCGTAATTAAAATCTTTTTACTTTATTTCAAATGATGTAGAACTTTTGCAAACATCCGGACAAACAGACAGACAGACACGATTAAAATGTGCTTATAATAAAATTTATGAAAATTTCTTATAAATAATTTGTAGAAGGAAATGTTTTAATTAAATTCAATATACTATATATAGGCTGTTTTCGAAAATACAGACAGTTGGATATAAAAACAGCGTCAAAAATAATTTATTTAGCAAAGGTTTCAGATCGGCGGCCACACTTTATTTAAATACTTTGTTGTTAACGTATTGCGTAGGAAATAAACTATAAGAGGTTTTTTGTGTTGGATACAATTGATACAAATATTGCTGAATCAGAATCCTTATCTAAAACAAAAACTTTACAAGCTTTTAAATATGAAGCTACGTATTAAACAAAATTTAAACATATAGCTGCACTTGTTGAGAAAAATACAACAAAAGAATCATTGTTTCTTGTAAAATTGAAATATGATTTTAAAATTGTTTGTTAATAAATTCTATTTAAAATAAAATTTAATCTAAAATCATATACATAGTACCTAGTTTCAATTTTATATGACTTAAGTTCGATTCAAAATATGGGAAGTTTCCCCTATTTTTTTTTACTTTAAGTAAAAGATTAATTTTTAAAGAATATATACCCACTGACATTTATATACTTTATTAAAAAAACGTAGAAGAAGAAAAACGCTTGTCAACTTTTAGATACCCGTGCGTAAATATTTGTTTTTTTATATTTAATTACAAAAAAAAATTAATAAAAAATAAGATGAATTAAAAAAATTGATGAATTTAAAAAAAAAAATATGCTCTGAACGAAATTCGAACCGAAATTCGAAATTTGAAAAGCCGACGTCTTAACCACAAAGCCATCGATGTTTTGTTTATCTTAATTTTTTTTTTAAATTATTATAGTTGCTATGGTATCAATTGTATTGTTTAAAAAAAAAAATGAATAATTATTAAAATAAATGAGAGTTTGCTGTCAAATTTTCTATAAAATAAGAATTTCTCATACATAAAATAAATACATATATATTTATTTAATTAAAAAGAGATGAATTTGATGAAAAAAAAAAAAATTTTGCCACAGCCTGGATTCAAACTAAGACGTTTTGACTACAAGTCGCATGTCCTAACCACTACACTATGATACACGCGTTTAATAGTTTATCTACATTTTGTTTGTTTTTCTATTAAGTTTTAATATTTTAAGTTAATATTTTAGTTATTAATTTTGAAAATTTTCAAAATTAATAACTAAAATATTATAAAAAAAAAGTCTGTTTAAATAAATTTAACGCTAGAATCTATTATATGCAAAAAATGTATTATTTAAAATATTATATGCATATCTGTTAGTTTTTTTCTTTATTCTGTATATCCTTAACTAACATCTTAATTAAAAAGATTAATAAACCAATCAGTTCTCTTCGATTATTACTTTTCATAACCCAAATCATGTAAATCGATCCAGTAGTGTCCTCAGAAACGGGACCAGTAAAATGATTATGGCCTATTTATATAATGATGATCTTAAAGATATAATACATGAATTGTTGGACTACATTGAGCAAATCCGCAAATTTTATACCTCAGATTGTTAGGCCAACTTGTAATAAAAACCTAAGACTCTATAACAATTTAACATAATTGCTAATCAAAATTTGAAGAAATAACAGATCATATTAAGGCTTAAATATTTTAAAATAAAATCAAATTATGTAAAATTATTAGATCTATTATATTTTGTACTCAACATTTCTTATTTTTAATTTCGTTATATTTTCCTTATTATTAAAATAGTTTTACGTAAGTTGAAAAAATTTCATTTTATTTGTATTTTTCTTTTTTCGAATCTTTTAATTAAATCTTACTATAAAATGCCTAAAGAATTGCACAACTTCCAAATTTTCTACCAAGAAAATAAAAAAAAAAAAAAAACAAAAAAACGCATGGCAACTATATAAAATTTTTTTTGGAACTCTTAACAAAAAAAAAATAAAAAAAAAACACAAAGCAAATAAAATCTTTGTACTAGAAAACTTGTGGAAAATTTATAAAACTTTCTTTAATAATTTTCTTTTTTATTATTTTTTTTCACTTCCATAAAACTTATTTAATTTAAAAACTCTATCTTTATATAAATTAACAAATTTTTTTTTTCTCATATATAATATATATATACAAAGAAAATGGAGGTTATATTGTAAAAAAGGAAAACCCATTCTTCATCATATTCTTTTCAAAAAAAAAAACAAAAAAGCAAAATGGGGAAAATTTTTCAATTTTGAAAAATTTAAGAAAAGTTTCCTTTATTTTAAAAAAAAAAAAAAGGCCCATAGCATATTTGAATTTTGCAAGTACTAAAATATAACAGATCTCTTTTCTACTATATATATATTGTATACTCGTCAATGTCTTATTCATTTTTCATTTTAATTAATAAAGTTTTTTTTTTGGTAAAAAAATTACTTTTCTTTTCATACCAACCCCAATTTAAACAAAAAACAAAAATTATTAAAAATCCTATATAAAGCATGTAGCAACAATAAATGTAAATTATAAGTGTGAGAAAATTTTTAAAATTAAGAAATTATATAAGAATTAATATTGAATAAATTATTGTACAAAGATAATATTGATAGGAAAATTTAATGACTTTTTTAAAATATATATGTAATACAGTCAAGTTTTTCTAAATCGAACTCTCTATAACTCAAACTCTCTTCAAGTCAAACTATTTTCATTACCTTAACATTTTCAAAAAATTTTATGTATATTTTAGTCTCTCAAACTTAAACATCATCTCTTTAATTCGAACTTTTCTATTACTCTTGTAACTGTTCGGGTTGGGTACGAAATCCCAAATACAAAATCTCAAATTCAAAATTTAGGGGCTGCCGTCCTCAAACCTCCGCTTAACAAATTATTTAAACCCTGATTTTGTAACCAACTCTAAAATCTCTACTAACTCAGAATCTTCCATAAACATATACAATAATATTCTAGAAAAAGCGATAACACTACTTTCAAATTCAACTCTAAAATTCCTCCTAATTCTATCTTGCATAAACAGTAGGTACATATATCTATATACATTCTGTAAAAGTCGCATAACTATGATTTTGTAAACAACTGCAAAAGCTATTCTAAAACCTACCGGACTCAAAATCATATGTATATATTCTGGAAATAGATATAACCTTGATTTTATAACTAACTAAAAATTGGGATTTTGCCATTTAGGATTTTAAATTTTAGGATAATTTGGAATTTTAAATTTTGGGATTTGGGATTTTTATTAAATTTGGGATTTCGTGGCGCTCCCATATGCTCTACCTAATTTGAAGCGTAAGCGTAAAGATTTCCTTAACTCAAACTACTTAACACAAAAATTAAAACAAAATAGAAGTATTTTCTCTGAGATTGAAATGAATACTAATAAAAAATAACTGTAATGTATTGACAGATAATGTAAAATAGCTAATATTGCAATGTAATTTTCTATTTGAGGTTTTAAGTTTAAAAATACAATAAAATGGCAGTCAAGAAATTAAAGTATTTAACAATAAAAGAAAATATTAATTTAATTAATAATGTCAAAAATGACATAATGTTTGAATAATGTAGTATTGAATTTTTAAAATTTTATAAATTGAAATCGATAAACGTACATTAATTTATTACCACTAACTATAATAGTCATATATAATGTGATATTAACTTTCGATAAATATTCGATATGATTACATATAATATACAAAATCATAACCCTAACTATAATTGTCATAATCAATCATACGCATTATTAAAAATTTATGTAGCCATGTATTTACATTTTTATCTTTCATTCTAAAATTTTTAATTCTTTTTAATTTTAGTTTAAGTTACTTTTAGTTTCTTTTAAATTTAGTTTGCTTTTATTTATGATATCATATGATATGTTCAATTTGACGGCTGGATGGCACAGTGGTTTAGTGCCAACCTTTCATGCGAAAAGCTCGGGTTCGAATCCTAGTGAAAGTGAAAACACTTTTCTAGTTTTCGACTCGACTCAGCTACCATTCGCCATTGGGTTCAAATTAATGGCATAATCAATAACTAATAATTATATATCTCTAATAAAAAATACATTAATATAACAATATAAACAATTAATTTAATTGAATAATATAACTCACAGATATAGAATACTAGTTAACTCAAATACAAAATATTACAATATTTAAGTAACTAAATCTAAGAGGTTTCTTTTCTACATGTTATAAGGCCTAGTACTATCTCATGTTTAAATTGTATGTAGAATTCAATAAAACCAATTCATTCAATAATAATAATACGAATAATAACAATAATAACACGAATATAATATGACCTCCTGTTCCAACATGTACCTATGGTATAGACAGGCTTATTAGCCTAACAGTTGAACAGTAGCGCTTAAAAAAAAAAAATGTACGTTTCAGTTCGTATGCCTAAGACTTGATGAATGATTTCTTAATGATAATGAATGATAGTTCTGACTATATTGTAGATAGTTATATGAAATGTGATACAATTGTACAAAATCATATGATATCATATGTCATCATATGACTTTTATAATTAGGGGCATTGCACATTTTTTTTATAATGTTATATTCTTAAAAATAATGAAATATAACTTATTTAACTGTAAAAAATGTTTTAGTTTTATTTTTTATACTTAAGTAGGTTCTTGGCACTATAGTCCGTTGTCGAACCTTGGGCTCCTTATGTTCATATATATCTTAACTAAGTAAATAAAAAAAAAATTCTAAATGTTCTATTGAACCAACAATATTAAACATGAGTTCTATTGCACCAACCACTGATCTTCGAAAAAAAATGTCAAATAATCGTGATATAACCCTGTGCCCTATTGCGCCTTTTCACTACTCTAATAATAATATTTTTGATATGTGAGTGTTTTTTACCAATCGAACTTCATTGGTCGATTTTTGATACATATCGTTTTAGTGCAACTTAAATTTATCAATTTAATGATAATTTGATTATTTGATTGGTGATAAGTTTTTGGTATAATAGGACTCTAGTCTATGTTTGGGGATTTTGCCTAGAGAACTTTGTTTAGATAGAAAAAAAGAGCCAAAATACACAAAACCAAAATCAAAGACCTGATTTTACAACAAATTAAAACCTATTCAGTTGCAACATGTTATGTTTAATTTACGGTTACCTTAAATATAAATATAGCTTATTAATGATTCCTTGTTCAACGTGTTTAGTGGTTGCTAATTATTTAACTGATATATACCTATGTATAATAAAATGATTTAACAGTTAGATAATACAAAAATTTCAAGTGCATATTATAATTCTTTTATAAATAAAACAGATTTTAATATTTATATTCCATCTATTCCATCAAGTTATGTCATATTTATGAATTTTTAACTTTAGTAATCACTGTATATCTTAATATTCAAACAGCATCCATTGCTCTGTAATGTTCTATATTTATATATTTTGCCGACTTTTAACAATTTTTTTTTTTTTAAATACAATGTTAAATTTTTTTTTTATTTTATTGTCATAGCAATGAAGGGCGCCGATTTCTTTTACTTTGAAATTTTTAAATTCTTTTATTTTCTATACTTATTGCTTTTAGCGGCATTTTTGTAAAGTTAAGTGTAAAAACACAAACGTTAAGTAACATATTAAGTATTAACTAATGAACGGAAGTGTTTTTTGTCATTTTATTTTTGTTTTTTATTGTTTAAAATGTTATTATTAAAATTTATTTGGAGCTCACGTTTCGTATATAATTGATATATTTACTAGTTACAGGTAAGAAGTTAAAAATGTTTTTGCTATACGCAAATTAGTTATTAATGGAATGATGGAAACTAAATACGTGGAAAATTTAGTAATATTCATATTATCTATAGGTTAAAATTTTTTTCTTTTTTTTCTATTTTTGGAATTAATAGCAAATGAGTACAAGTTTTGAAAAAAAATAAATTAAAATGTTTTAAAAAAACTTAGGTAGTAACATTTTGCAGGAGTATTTTAGAAAACTAATATTAGTTTGGCGGGAAAACCGAAATTATATAATATAAAACGTGGATAAGTTTGAAATCAAAAATCGGCAATGGCAGATGGTGAATTTTATGTAGAAAATGCAATTTTCCTTTAATTAATGAATTCGAAGATTTTTTTAATAATCTAGTATTTATTAATCAACGTCACCTAGGTAGGAGCTCCTTAACAATTTAACGATGCCCTGATGACTCATAAAATAATGAAGCTATGTTGATTTAATTTATAGTTAAGGTACACAGTAGGTGACTATAATGACGAAAGAAAGTCAGGAATTCGTATAATCGGAGTTTTAGAATCTTCCGAACGAGACAAGGGTAAATATTTATATCTCCGAAATAAAAAAAAAAAGATAAAAACTTCAAAATTAAAAGAAAGATGTTGTTTTTCCGGATTTCGTTTATGACCCTAAATTATAAAATTAATTGGACTGGTGTTCCGCACGCCTCATTACCCAATAAGTACATCTCCAAAACTTATATAGATAAATAGATATAAATAGACAGATAAATCCTTAAAATTTTTACAAAAATGTTCTATTTAGTGCCAAGCTTTTTCTAAACTTTTTCTAACATATATTAATAATGTGTTATATAGCTAATAAGACCTCCTATATATTTTCATTTTACCAATATCTAAATTTTTAATATAACTTTAATTTTTCAGGTGTAGGGTATTGCTAAGTCGGTAGCAGGGACTTACTTCTTTTTTTTATTCGTTCAATAACTGATTCAGTAAGCCAGTATGCGCAAGCATGAACCTAGTTCTTATTGATAGCTAGTGGGAGGCAAAATTTGCATTCATCAGTTAAGCTTTTTAATTATTTTGATAAGAAACTACTAATTAAATATATATTTATTTAAATATGTACAGTTTCTTATCATGGGACATAATTAATATTTTAATAAATATTTAAAAACCATAAAATTAAAAAAAAACATTATCTAATTTTAAATAATTTCAATAATAATTTTTTTTTAAGTTTCTGCATTTCAGGAGAATCCTTCCCTCTCGTTTCAAAAATAGAACGGCAGTGAATATTTAATATGTTATTAAGCGTTTAAGTGAAAGGATAACACTTCTTATTGTTTAGTTTAAATTTCTTGAGTTTAAATCAGTGGTCCGAAATGAAAAAACAAGCTTTCCAGATCTTTAGCAATGCCAGGTGAGGACGATTTGATTTATGGAACAGGTCAAGGATTTATTATTAAAAAGTGATTGTGATTGTAACAATTTGTTTTTTAATGTCATAATGAAAATCGGCTCAGCTGTTCCAGGAGAAATCCTTGATTGAGGTTATTTAAAACCGAATTAAAATAACACGAATACGTATATTAAAATTAAAAAATTATTTAGTAATATTTTTGTATGATTTTTTATTCTAAATTTATAATTTTAAAATTCCTAAATTTGAAATGAAAAATATCTGAATTTATTTAGTAAAATTCTGAATTTCAAATGAAAAAACCTGAAACTCTTTAGTAAAAATATGAATCTTAAAAAAAATATCTGAATTTCTTTATTAAATACCTGAATATATTTAAAAAAACCTGAATATATATTGTAAATACCGGAATTATTTAGTAAATACCTGAATTTTACCGAAAAAATGCTAGATATAGAATAAAAAAAAATAATAAAATATTTTAACATTAAATATTTTATAAAATTTATTTTTAATTTATTTCTATTTAATAATAATAATAATAAAACTCCTTCTGACTGCCTTTTCTTTTGCAATCCAACATTTAGAACCACTGAAGAGCAATTCAAAATTTTTTAAGGACATCAACATTTTTAGCAATATTTATATACATTAAGTTTTTAGTAACAATGTATTGTATCATGACAGCTCTTCTTCATCCCCTTGTTTTTATTATAATATTTTTTAAATCTATGGCTATGCTACTGATGCTCTTCTTCTATATTCTATTATCAATTTTGTTATTTTATTTGTTGATGAAGATGTAAGTAATAATAATGATGATGGCCTGTTTGGTTGGAATTTTTTTTGAGGCATAAACGCAATATAAAAATTGACAAGGGAGTTTTTTAAGAGTGTTGTTGTTTTCTTTTTAATTTGGTACATCCATTTTTGTACAAGATAAAAAAAAAAAACAATAGAAAAACAAAAGGAAAATTGAAAAATGTCTTTAGGGAAATGAAGAAAAACAAAAGAAAATTTCAGTCTTTTTCTTTATATTACAAAAAAAAAACTTTTTTTTATGTTGAAAAAAGGCAAAAAGAAAAATATCTTGTGAAAAAAATTTTCCATCTTTCTTTGTTTGTGTGTAAAGGAAGAAAAAACAACAAAATAACTTTTTTTTTATTCTATACACAAAAAATTTGAAACAATTACATATACCTACAAATGTTTATTACTACTCTTTTTTTTGTTTTTCTAGGTTTTTATAAAATTGCATTTATTAAAATTTTCAAATAATAAAATTTTCTAATTAGCGGTCCCACTATCTGACACTTAAATTGATTAAATTTGATTAATATTCAATATTTTGCTATGATACTTAAATTTTGAAAATAATTTGAACTGAGAAAAGTGTAGTTAAGTAGATTGTGACAATCCTAGGATACCCACATGAACGTAATATCATCTGGTTATTTGCTACTGGTTGATTGCTTTTGGAAAAATTTCAAATACCAATTAAATTCAATTAACTATTTTAGACAAAATTTCACAAGTTATTCACATATTGAAATAGAAGTTGTATAGGAGGTACTCTAATCCACTGTACTAAACTGACCAAGTTTTGAGCAAACTTTGGCCATGAAGCTTGACTACTTTTCAAAAATTGCAAAATTCCAAGTATTCAGCTTATTGTTAGAGTGAAAAATTCGAAATTTACCAACATATGCCGTATATATAATATATAATATTATATATATATATATATATATATATATATATATATACTTGAAAATACTTTCTCAGTCTATTTTTGAACTTTCTAATTTTTAAATTTTAATAGAGAATAAAAAATTTTATAAAGCTTAGTTATAGCATATATTCAGGCGCAAATTTAAATTTTTTATTTACTCAATTTTTAATATACACTTTCTAATATTGTCAGTGTAGCTAAAATGCTACTTCTATAATTTGTTCAAATTTTAATTACAATTTTTACTGAAACTTTATTAATTAACTGATGAAACTTTACTAATTAATCGGCTCAGTAGCACAATGGTTAGAGGGCCCATCTTTCATGTGAAAGACCCGGGTTTGAATCTCTGTGAATATAAGAAAACTTTTCTGGTTTTCGACTCGACTCAGCTACCATTCGGCATTAGGTTAAAATGAATGGCTTAATCAATAATTAATAATTATATATCATTAATAAAAAATACATTAATATGACAATATAAACAAATGCAAATGTAAACAAATAATTTAATTGAATAATATAACTCACAGATATAGAATACCATATACATCAAATACAAAATATTACGATATAAACAAAAATAGAATTGTATCTATTGAAAATCTAAGAAGTTTCTACATGTAATAAGGCATAGTACTATCTCATGTTTAAATTATATGTGGAATTCAATAAAACCAATTCTAATAAAACGAATATAATATGACCTCCTGTTCCGACATGCACATATATAGTCAAGCTGTTAACCAGTAAAAAAAAAAAAATTGAAATAAATGCTAATTTTGCTATAAACGATGTACAATTTAATGCTTTATATTGAGTTATATATAAGTTTAAATAAATGATACCCTTTTAAACTTATAAGTATTTATATTTAAAAATT
Source organism: Dolichopus griseipennis (assembly GCA_963082915.1). NCBI lineage: Eukaryota > Metazoa > Arthropoda > Insecta > Diptera > Dolichopodidae > Dolichopus > Dolichopus griseipennis. The sequence continues at coordinate 49,540,016 of OY720441.1, forward strand.
TATTAATTTTTTATTCCAATTACTTTTGTTAAATTAATATTTAATATATTTTGATACTTATTTGAATTAATTTAAATAATTCTACAAGTTATTAGATTTTAATATATTATTCTATTCATTATAGAAGCAATCAGTTTTAAAAAAAAAATTAATATAATTTAGAATTTTCAATAGTCATTATTCTTGTAGGCCTCAAAAAGTTGACAGCGACAAGGAATTTTTTAAAATAAACTTCAAACATATTGATTTTCATTTACATAAATATAGAACGAGTGATAAGCAAAATTTGCTAGATGTCCGCATGTCTTAAAACGAAGACGCATTTTTTTTTTCGGTTTCAGACAAAAAAAATTTTACTTCGGACAAAATAGACAAGCGGTGCGAAATTTCAGGAACAATGAACTCGTTGTAAGTCAATTTTTCAAAATATTGCTTTGTTCTTATATCTATAGCCTTTCAATTATATACACTTTCAATGTTGTATATGTTTCGATCTCTTTTGAGTAACCCCTAATTACAACCCTGTGTAATTCGTCAACCCATTTCGGCCTTATTATTAAAAGAAATATTTTTTGACAACAGATTATCTCAAGTTGATTCAAATGTGATTCCCAAAATACATTGTACTGCAATGCCATGTAAAATAAACATTTGTAAAAACGTGTTGTGAAACTTTTAATAACGATAATGTTCTTAACATTACATTTTTATTGTATTTAAAACGGCTTTTTGTTTATTGTCTTTTTTTTTCTTTTTGTTTTTTTTTTAATAAATTTTTAAATATAAAAACGAACAACAACAAATTTGTTTGTTTGTTTTCTTTATATTTATGCTTTTCATGATACTTGTTTTATGTTTTATAACTTATAACAATTAATTAAACACTTTATTAAAAAAATTTTTTAATAAAGAAGTTTTTTAAGTTTTTTTTAATTTTGTTTTTTTTTTAGGTTTTTCTTTTATTTTCTTTATATATAACTTATATTCTCTTTTCTTTGTTTTATTTAATTTAAATTTGTTGTTGTTGTTGTTGCCATTTTCTTATATTGCATTGGTTAATTATAAAATAATTTTTGTTTTTTTTATTCTTTTATAAATTTTTAACGACATTTTATGGATGCGACGACTACTTATAATTAATTTGATGAATGGAAAGAGTTATTTCATTAAAAGTTTTTATTCCTTTGCAAAACAAAAAAAAAAAAATAACAAGAAAAACAAAAATAAAAAACAAATAAAGTATGAGAAATATAATTAAAAAATATTTTAATATTAATAATAGATATACTATATACATTTAGAACCAATTTAAAACAAGAAATATAACTTATTGTAAATGTGTTTATTTTAAAAAAAAGTCCAAACAGATATTAATTAATAATATTATAAGTTCTTACAAGTTATTACAAGAAAAATAAAATAAATACTGAAGATAATAAAACTATAGATACTTTATATTTTTTTAATTACTTATAATAAACTTTTAAAATAAATTCTTTTGATTCTCGTTATTTAGTTTTCCAACTCTATAAAATTTCAAATGTTCTAGTAAGATTTACATACTTAAGAGTTTCTTAATATCCCGTAATTTCATCCCGGAATTTACTTATTACGGAAGTATCGTATAACGTATTAATAATAGGTAGAAAAAGGTTTTTAAGAAAAATAATTCCATATGTGATTATACTACAGATTTGAATATGTTAAAATCGATAAACTAATGCAATGTTAAGCAAGTAAATATTCTATGAAAATATTTGACATTTCTGAACTAGTTTATCTTTTAAAGTAGGTTTAGTTCTTTTCCAAGGTTGTTTACTTAAAATTTTGACCGAATCGGTTTATTTAGGTTAAATCGAAGTTTTTTGTATTTTATCATATCTCTTTCATGCTTTTTGAATTGGTTTAATGTATATAAGATATAAAGAGTAAAAAAATATAACAATATTATTTTCTGTCATCATTTAACCAGTTTAATAGTGTGAACACAATATTTCAAAACTAGAAATCACAAATACATTAAGAGTTAAACCCTTAATCAACGGATAAGATACTTATTTTATTATTTATCAAAGTTTATAATTTGTATAAGAATGAATTGCTTGTTGGAAAAACATCCACGCATTGTTCTACTAAGGCGGATTTTTGTTCGTTTCTAATCTATTCATGAAGTATTGATGCAATGAAATAATCGCTAAAAAGATTATTTTCTTCTTAATAAAGTTTATTTTTTGCACTAACTATAATGTAACTGTAATGTTTTTGGCATAGGTTTTTATATTTAAATATTATAAATAGTTATAACAAAATACCTATAAGTTTTATATTTAAGGTATCCTGAAATAATAAACAATGAAACAAGATTGAACGGCCATATCGAATCGTAACCCACAAAAATATAACTGAAAATAACAATATTTTTGTTATTCTATAATTAAAATATTTACAATATTATATTTAAGTTTTAAAATTATTCAGAGTTTTCAAACAAGCCAATAAAAGTTTTTTTAAGAAAAACCTTTGTCCCAGGGAAATGATAAAAAAAATATAAAAAGTAAATTAAAATTTTACGGGCCTCGATGTGTTAGTGGTTAAGCATTTTGGCTTACTAACCGAGGGGATGCGAATTTGATTCCCGTACAGATCATGAAATATATAATTGGAAAAAAAATATTGAAAAATAATTTTTCTTAACAAATCTCCATGGTGACCAAATATAATTAAAAATATATCATATAAATAATATTACTTAGCAATTGATAAAACGTATTTAAAGTAGAATGCACAACGGGCTGTAAGGCCTTCGTGTTAGAGTGGTACATGCTATACCCTATAACAAACAACAGCAAAATAAAATTTAAAGGACCATTCAAACACAATTCATTCCCAAGCTTATTTGTATCAAATGAAGCACGGGAACTAAAACAATTTACCTTAAATTTTTGTGTCGAAAAGAAAATAAAACCGATTTAACATTAGTTTTTTGGGCATTACTTCATAGCACTTGTATTTATTTGTTTTTATACTTAATAAAAGCGCAATATTTTCTTTTTAACTTCAAAAATTATTGAACAATTCTATTATATGTGTTTTTTTAATATATTTACAATCAATACCAAAACCTTTTTTACTATATTATATCATCTTTCCAAAACAGTACTTTTTGACCATTTATAAATATATTTTTAATAGTACTTAAATATAAGTACTGTGTTGCAATTTTTCGCTTTGGGAAAAGAACTGTCCAAATTTTTTAGTCTATACTATAGTATAGCTGCTATACAATTGAACTCAATATCTACTATTAAAAGTTACGTTAAAATAATACAATAAGATCACACTTCAAATGTCCCATTCGCATATACATTATCCATATTTAGTGATATCATAACAATAACCTTATAAAACTCCTGAATATACATTTTCCTTAAAAAAGGATAAGTATATATTTAATAATAATATTATTATTATTTTTAAAAATATTTTTATACATTTTGTTTCTTTTTTTTTGATTAAATAAAAGGTGGTTAAAAGCAAAAATTATACATTGAAATATTTATTCAATAAAATGTTACATTTTTCGAATCAAAAACTATAAAATAAAAAAACAATAAGGGAAAAATCTCAACATTTTTATATTGAGTACTAAACGAAAAACTTTTTAATTCTTTGATATTCAAGTACTTTTCACTGTAAATGATTGACACCTCAATACATGACAGTAACAGTAACAATATAACACTATATTAACAGTTGAAAATAATAATGAGAGTAAAATGTATAAAAAAAAAAAACAAATTGTTATTTTATAAGGTAGGAGTTTTGAAGGATATATTTTTTTTTTCTGCATTCTTTTATACTCTCAAGAGAGAAAGAGAAAAAAAATTACATGCAAACTATTGAAAGAAAAAAGAAATAACAATTTTTAATTCAAGTGCTGTCCTTTCGATTTATGAAACATTTTTTATATTTTTTTTGTATTATTGATCATTTACAATTTGGAGTATAAATTTTATTTATTTAATAAGTACATATTATTTTATTTATATATATATTATATATATTTATATATATATTATATACATATATTTTTTACTCAATGAGTGTAATTTGCAAGTTTAGATTTATGTTTTTAATATTTCCTCTATCCTCTATATTTATTTATAGTATACTGTTAGTATGTTGTTATTGTTTAGACTTATTGTTTTCTGTTAAGAATTTTATTTTGGTTTTTGTTTTTGTATAGAAAATGAAAATTTTTTAAAAACAAAACTTAAGTGTTATTACAATTTCCTATCAAAACAAATAACAGTAAAACCAAAGAAAAAATCTTTAAAAAACCACAAATATTCACTTTTGAAGTTATTTTATATACAGTTGCATATGCCACAATATGATATCAATTTTATTATAACACTTAATAAAGTTTGGTGGATTAATTTGTAATGCATTTAAAAGTTGGCATTTATATATATATATAATGTATATATATTTGAATATAAATATGTTTAAAAAAAAAAAGACTTGTCAAAATTCAAACCAGTGATGTAACATTATTTTACGTGGCATTTTTGGCACAAGAGTCTGTAATCAAAATAGCATCATCTATTAACTAATGAACTCACAAAAATTAATAGCCTTTTTTTAAGAAATAATTATCCACAATCCAGTAGCTAAGCGAGTTGATTTAATGCATTCGATCAAACCTATATTCAAAAATATCATAAAGACTTTTTTATTGAATCAAAGAAGTCCTGAAGACTGCGCTGAAAATGGCTGTTTTCCAGTCTACTGCAAAGCCCACTATACTGTCATCTAGCAAAACATTTATAAATTTTGAAATCATAGAAATAAAAAACCTGTTCCCGTTTTGTATTTAATTCAGCCTCGGTGGGTTAGTGGATAAGCATTTGGCGTACTAACCGGGAGGGTATGGGTTCTTTTCCCGTACGGGTCATGAAATTCTTAATTGGAAAAAATTATGGAAAAATAATTTTTCCTTACAAATCATACCATAGTGAACAAATATAATTTAAAATGTACAAACATATAATATAAACAAAATAAATATTATTACTTATAAATTGATAAAAAGTATTTAAAGTGGGTTCAGAATGGGCCTAAGCGCGTACGTGTTAGCGGTATACATGCTATCCCCCATATCAATATAACAACAACAAATATTATTTAATTTAATTAATATTTTTAAATGACACTTCCTAAACTTAAATCACAAAGCACGTAATGTAATATCGTAAATTTAAAGTTGTAAATCTTCGTTCCAATAAATTATACCCAATAAATAAAATCGAAAATTGAAGCAAATTACAAATAATTAATTTAACTGTTGCGCCAATAAAAGCTATGAACACTAATAAAATACATCACTGCAAATAGTTGATTATTTTAATATTTGGGATGAATTTCAATTAATAACAAATAATAACTTTCAGATAAAATGTCCTTGTGGCATATTGTATGATTTCATTTCGTGGTTTTTAAATTTTTATTACACTTGAAATGTAAGTGTTAAAAAAAGTTTTTGATTAAAAAAAAACATTTAGTAAATTTTAAAGGGTGATTTGATTTATAATTAAATATTATTGTAATAATAAAAACAAAATGTTGTTAACTAAAAGTTGTTACTTTGGCAAAATTTCAAACATACATCTTTATTAAATGTAGTGGGAATACTCATATAAAAAAAGGAGCTGTATAGCAGCTACTCGAACCATCTGCAGGAGACCAACCAAATTTTGCTGTAACTTTGGCATTACACTAAACTATTTTTGGAAAAATTTGAGACACCCAGCTTTATTAGGTGCAGTGTAGTGCTCGTATAAAAGAAGGAGTTGTATGGCAGCTACTCGAACCCTCTACAGTAGATTAATCAAATTTTGCAGAAACTTTGGCCATTACAATAGGTATAGAGTACTGCTCAAGAAGTTGTATGGCAGGTGCTCGAACCCGTGGACCAAAATGGCTGGATTTAAATAGAGATGATGGCTATTGCAAAAAACCGAATTTGCGAAAATCTCAAGATCCTAGCTTCTTTAGTTTTTGAGTTATCGTGCGGACGGAATACATAGCTAAATCGATTTTTTTCTCGATTTTGATCCGATCCATACACTTGAGTCTATATCTACCTACCCGCCCCCTCCCCCCTATTTCCCCGCGTCACAAACGTAATGGCAAATTTATTATACCTTTTGACCTAATAGTCATACGGCTATAAATATGTAAGACTTCCTTATTATCACTTTATTCCCAATTCCTTATGCCTCTTAATCAGATCAGCTATCAAAGTTTCTATAAATTATTCAATGATTTTCACGGTATTTAAGACCATGCAACTCTATTTGGATCCATTTTTCAATTTAGTTAGCTAAAAACTATATTGGAGTTGCGACACGTGATAACAGCATAGTTACTGTAGTCCTCAATTATTTAGAAGATTAAATTAAATACCATACAGTTACAACTATTGTAAATAAAAATGTTCTTGTCTTTCAACATGTTGACACTCTGTCTAATAAAAAAAATAAATAACCTATATATCCTAAAAGATGTTTGAAAGCGATTACCGTAAGCTAATACGATATCCGAAAAGCGTTTATTACAACCTTATACAAAAGTCAATCATATATGTCATCATCATATATGTCATCACGCTTTTGTGAAATTTTTCCTTTTTAATAATGAAAATATTTTCAAGGACATTTATTTAAAATTTGATCAAAGTCAACTTATCACAAGTTACTATTACAATTATAGATAAGATGTCCAACAAAATATTCTACAATTTATAAGGACATGGAGGAATGAATTTCTTATTATCCTTAAGACTTTTTAGACCACCCACAAAATCTAAAAGCCCTTGAATTTAATTGATAATAATTTATATATATATTCCCAATTTGAAGTTTCCAAAATAGTTCTTAAGTTTTCAATAATACTCAAAACCCTTTTATATTTTTTAATCAAATTATTACCTACCTGATTTTTTTTTTCAATTATCATTTTCTGTCCTTCAACATGTATACCACACCACCTGAATTCAGTAACTCTCAACTTAAACAATTGTTTTTTTTTTTCATTTAAAAGCAAAACCTTGTTTTAAATTTTTTTTTTAACTCGTCATATACGACAACGACATAATATTAAAGTCGGCTTATAAAGTCATCTTCAAAATTAAAATTAAAAAAAAAAAATCAATGATACTTCAATGTTTAGTGCAATCACTTTTTTTTTATAGCCAAAAAAATCAAATCTTATGTTTTTTGGTCTGTATATACTTGTTCAAGTCCCCAGTTTCATATACATGGGTATACAATCAAAGATCCTATTATACAAAGTGAAATTTGGTTTCTCAAAACAATGAAAACTAGTAAATTTTCTTTGATTTAAAAATTTTATTTTTTTTTTTACAAAACTTTTTTATGGTAAACATAACAAGTGATGAAAAAAACCAAGAGTTTTTAAAAAAGAACATTTCCAAAAATGCATAATGTTTCATGCTGTGCTGTGGGTAAAGAATGTATATCGAATTAAATAATATTATAATCTATTTATTTCATTTATGAATTATAATCTATGAATAAAAATGAAATCTATAAATCACAAGTGTAAATTTCAATTTTTAACCCCTTGTAGCTGATAACAGTGACGATCAGTAAAAACTTTTCTAAAATTACTCCTAATAATTTCATGGCATCTAACATCTCCCAAAATTGCTAATAACTTTTCCTCAAAACAATAGATACTAAGTTATTCAATTCACAACATATAAGGTGTTCAAAATTGTGGAAAAATTTGACTTTGTATAACCGTAAATTAAAGTACCGTGTGGCAACTCTATATTTATTATTTGTAGTTATAATATATACAGAAGCAGCTGTATTTTACCGTATCAGTTTAATAAATATATATCACTTTTCTGAACTTTGAGGACCTCTAACTCCATAGCGTGTAGGGCTACAAAAAAAAATTCTTCTAAACGGCTAGGTTGCACAGTGATTGAGTGCCGACCTTTCATGGGAAAGGCCAGGTTTCGAACCCTAGTGAAAGTGAAAAAACTTTTCTGGTTTTCGACTCGACTCAACTACCATTCGTCATTGGGTTCAAATTAATGGCATAATCAATAATTAATAATTATATATCTTTAATAAAAATTACATAATATAACAATATAAAAAAATGCAAAATATAAAAATATAATTTAATTGAATAATATAACTCACAGATATAGTTATATGGGATTATAACTCAAATATAAAATATTACAATATAAACAAAAAATAGAATTGTAACTATTGAAAATCTAAGGCGTTTTTACATGTTATAAGGCCTACTACCATCTCATGTTTAAATTGTATGTGGAATTCAATAAGACTAGTTTTAATAACACGAATATAATATAACTCCCTGTTCCAACATGTACCTATGGTATAGACAGGCTTATTAGCCTAACAGTTAACGCTTAAAAAAAAAAAAAAAAATAATTTTTTTAACATATTTATTCTAAGTTTAAATTTTGTTCCATTATTTCAGACGGTGTAGAAGTTTTATAAACATACGGAAGGACGAATGGAGCCACATTTTTTCAAATATTTTTTAAAATATGCTAAAAAAACCACCATGCATGCAGCAGCAATCCAAGACCAGTAACAAACCATCTGTAACAATCATCATTAATGCAATGAAAAGAAGAAATCAAAATAAAAATAAAAAAAAAAAACAAAAATCAAAATTAAAATAGCTACGACTTATGCTTTATTTGTTTTTTCTTTTTTTTTTGTTAGTTTTCGTATATACGTAGTAAAACAACGGCGGCGCGGCTCTCTAAGAATACTCCTAATATTTGTCCAATACTGTTACGAAAATGATAATAATAATAATATTGAAAATGTTGATGATGATGATGATTATGATGGCCGCGTTTTATACACCTAATACAACAGAAACAAAAATACAACAAAGCAGAAAACAAAAAAAAAAGGCACAGGTAAGTAATATTTGTTTTTGTTTTCTCCATCACAGGTTCAATTTTTTTTATATTGCACCACCTGAAAATTGTTTATTTTTTACCTAAGAGATTTTTAAAAATATATGTACACACATATATACATATGTATAAGTACATAATAAGTAAGTATTTTATTAGGATTGCCGTGCTGTTAATAATATTAATAATAATATAATGATATTGATAATGATTAAAAAAATGATTGTTAAAATAAGAAAAAAAAAACAACAACAAAAAAACAAAAGAAAAAAAAAATTAAAAGAATCAAAACCATTTAAGTGAAGTGGACCACCCATTTATTAAATATATATATATATATAAATATATAACAAATAAAATGAAAATAATGGTTAATAATGTCGGTTTGTTTTAACAAATGCAAATTTTTTTTTTTTAATTTTATTTATTTATTTTTAAAATTTTCTATATTTTTCTTTTATATTTTATTTTATTTTTTTTTTTTTAGTTTTTTATTCTAACAAAATGCCGAACTTTGAATAATGGTTACTTTTTTGTATTATAATTATAATATTTAAGATAATAAGTTGTGTTGTGGTTCATAGACAATTAATTTGATGTTATAATTTGGATAATTTTGTGTACATTTAGTTTAATACGAAAAAAGCTGTTGAAAGGAAACGTGCTTCTAATGTCGCTTTTCTGTTTATCAAGTTTCATTTAAATCAATGTATTCTACTTAAACGTCAAAGCGACGCAAGTTTTGAGTCATCGCCAAGTTAGATTAATCTGATTAGAAGTTGCTGATATTTCTTATATCTTATATTATTTAACTACAATTTCTTTTATTATTTTCAAAAGCGAAAAATTTTATAAAATAAGTGTTTTTTTTTTAATCAGAGCATAGGATTTGAGCACGCTGTGAATAGAACATGAACAGAGTACGTTCAGAGCGCTCAGATTTAATAAAAAAAAGATTTAAAAAAAACTGTCATTTTTATTTTAGTTACGTTTTAAATTGTCAAAAAATTAAATTAAAAATCGATTACTAAAAATAGACAAAACATCTTTGTAAAAATGTCTTTGTAATTTATTTTGCTCAAACGTACTCGAAATATTTGAACTGAGCACATAGTGTTGCTCTTATTTAAAAAAAAACATAAATCACAAGTTCTGAGCGATTTTTTTTGACAGTTCATGCTCTGCTCAAATTTAAAAAAAAACCCTTAAAGATTAGTGAAATTAAAGTGATTAATATTTATCACCCAATTGTCATCTTATGGCTTGACTTGTGTTACCATTTTATAAAAACGATAATATATAGGAACTATATCTTCATTTTGAATATTTATCAAGAACCCTCATGTAAGGTGAAATAAAACCATTACTAAATTAATTTTAAATGTTTGAATGGATTTTTTGAGTGCTAACTGTTCTACTGTTAGACCAATAAAACTGATTATACTATGTTGGTACATATTGAAACAAAAGAGACTGTATATTGGACATCTTATATTCTTACTATTATACGATCTTAATGAATCCCGCCCGCATACAATTAGCACTCGAGAGATTAAAAGGTCTTATAGCATGTAGAAATTCTAATTGTAATAGTTTTAATAATTTTATATTTGTATTATAAGGTATTTTTATCTGTGAGTTATATTATTCAATTAAATTATTTGTTAATAATTTTAAATTTGTTTATACTATTGTACTAACCTATATTTTATTATAGAGATAGAGAATTATTAATTTGAACCCAATGGCAAATGGTTATTTAAAAGTTTAAAATAAAAAAAACAATATTATAACATTCAATATTACTGAGATTCGAAACCGAGCCGTTCGAATGAACGGTTCACACTCTTACTAATGTGCAACCCAACTGTTTTATAGCTCATGAACCTATTAATATATTTTTATTCACCAATGTTTGATAGTCTCTTTTATGTGGTATTATTATTATTATTATTATTATTATTATTATAAAGCTTTAAAACATATAAACCCCCCTAGGGTTGCGTTGCGTTATTCTTAGTTATTCTGCTTTAAACTTAATTAAATTTGTATATTTGTAATCCTGGATTATTTGGCTTCAAAAGTTACCTAAAATCAAAATTAATTTTGTAAAAATAAGAACTTTGAACGCAACAGCGAACTGGATTGTACGTTATGTTCGCATTTTTTGACATTTCAGAGCGTTACTCTTTTTCTGTATGAAAATGGTTTTAAAATTAGATTATTTTACAGTTATTTTTTTTTATTTATTATATTTTTACAGTTATTTTTATATTTACATTATTTATGAAAATTTAATTGACTTATAATACAATGCATATATACCTACGTACGTGCCAAACATATGTACGTATATACATGTATATATGTAACATCAAATGCTTTCAAATAGTATCATTTTGCCGCCAATTCTATTATTATGATTTTTCTCCTTAAGTAATCTGATAATCTGATCTTAAAAACAATTGAAAAATAAACCTAAAAGTAAACAATATAATAAAATGTACATATACTTTACATGATATAGAAAAAAAATTTTAAGTTTATATAATATACATAGGTATAAAAAAAATTTTTTATGCTCTTTTGTTTTTACTTGAAGACAACGACATCTTTATTTAAAACAATAACAAAATAAAAATCAAAATATATAATATCAAACATAAATATGTAACAAAACAATTTTTATAATCAAAAAACAAATAGAAAATATTAAGAAAAAGAAAAAAATGTCGAAATAAAACAAGTAAAACAATATTAAGAAGGAAATATTTTCATTGTCGATATTGTCGATATTCTCGCTTATCAAAATGGAAGCAATCATTATTTTGTCAATATCAGATACAAATAAAAAAACAAAACAAAAGTAGCGATTTTTGTTATTTGATTTGTTGATTTTTTTTTTTTGTTTTCTTATTATTATTATTATTATTTCTTGTAATACACTTTCTCCCATTTATTAATAAAATAATAAAAAAAAACAACATTATAGGTACTTATACTGTACTTGTCAAATACACAGAATGTATCGAAATTATCAATACGTTTTAAATGCTTTACAATTACGTTCAAACTTTGTTCAAAATCGAAATAGAAGATAAATTATTAAATAATCAATGTAAGATATTTTTAACTGTGAGTTATATTATTCAATTAAATTATTTGTTAATATTTTGAATTTGTTTATATTATTATATAAATTTATATTTTATATAGAGATAGAGAATTATTAATTGAAGAGCGTTTTGATGAGTTAGTGAGTAAGTATTTGGCTTACTAAGCGAGGAGGTGCGGGTTCGCAAAATAATTTTTCTTTACAAATCTCCATGGTGACCAAATATATATAGTAAAATATGGAATATATTATCTAAACAAAATAAATAAACATTACTTATAAAATAATATTGTCGGTCCATATCCGAAAGGAAAAGAGCCCGTTAATTTGCAAAGACTTAATAAATAAATAAATAATATATCAAGCTAATTAATAAGAGTGTTGTACTTTTCCTTTCATAAAGCAGTTATCGTAATATAGCGGATTTTAAAACGTAATAAAAAATTAAAAAATTTTTGTGAGAAATAAAAAACGCTGAGTATAATTTAAACAACACGAGATTTTTAAGTAATTTTACAATTTAATTGGTAAATATGAAGGGTGTTAAAAATGAAAGATCTTGATAAACAGAGGTGATAGAGAAGTACACAACAAGGAAAAAAGGAAAGTATGGAGCATTATTTTATCGTTTTCAAGATAAATATCTAAAAACATGAAAGACACTCAAATGAATCTTCTTGTACATGATGTACAGTGTAACCTCTTTAAAATTAAAAATATATTAATGAAATAATTTTGAAGGCAGTTATTACGAGAACCGGTAGAAATGGACCTCACCCCATCATAACATTTTTTGCTAGTTATGAACTTCTTTATCGCCTCCATTCTTCGTGACTTCTCAGTTTTGGACACCCTGTATAAAGCTTCTTAACGATTATGACCAAAACGTATAGAATATCATAATTAAAAAAATTGCTAAAAATGCTTTGCTGTTAATGTAAGTATTAAAATAGAAAATTACTATGAATGTATAGTTAGACACAAATACAGGGTGTAAATAGCTAGTATAAAAGAGGTTTAGGCAGAGAATCCCTTGTATTTTCAATACTTTTTTAAGTTCCGATAGTTTTAGTTTCATCAGTTTAGAAATTAGTTAATAGTTTGGTTCCGTCAGCCTAGGAGGGATTTTAGAGTTGCATTACTGATTTGTAACCAGTATAACCGAATATAACCGAACACTAAAAATAATTATATATATGTATTGACTTTAGTAGATTTCACATACAATTTAAACATGAAATAGTTTAAACGTTATGAAATGTAAAAGCGTTTTAGATTTTTAACAGAAACAATGCTTTTTGTTATAATATATTGTAAAAATTTTATATTTGAGTTTTAAGATATTTTTGCATCTGCGAGTTATATTATTCAATTAAAATATTTTTTTTTATTTTGTATTTGTTTATATTTTTATATTAATTTAGTTTTTATTAAAAATATATAAAGTTGTTAATTATGGATTGAGCCATTAATTTGAACCCAATGTCAAATGAACGCTGAGTCAAGTCAAAAACTAGATTAAAGTTTTTCCATTTCTACTAGGATACGATCCCGAACCTTTCCAATGAAAGTTGAGCGCTCTAACACCTGTGTCATACAACTGTTATTTAGTAAAACGGTATTCGAATTAAACACAATTTCCGAGTATTAATTCTTTATTTTTTATTCTACCTTACTATCAAACCGTTATCGAATATAAAAACAACATCATTTTTAATATACAAACAATAAAAAATAGACAATTTTTTATACATTAATTTCATTTTATTTTAACAAACTTACAATATAAATGTACGTATATGTATATAATTTACTATATAAATACAATTACAATATTCCCAAAAGAAATACTCTGTAATAATTATACAAATATACCAATTTTTTAATATATCTATAGATACTTTCATACAACACAGAATCCGTACTCCATAGTATTGTATGTACAATGTATCTTTAGAATAAAACATCATTTTTGAATTATTAAGGAACTTCTTCTCTATACACTTTTAATATAACATCAACATAGAAAATAAAATATTAGACATGAAAATTTTTTTTTTTTTTTTTTGGAAAAATGAAAACGCAATTTTGATCAAATATTGATTTACAAAATACAATTGTCAATAATTTAAGTAGATTTGTTTGTATAACATTTTATATGAACATGGAAAGGTTCATTTTTGCATAAATTTTTGAGAAACAAAATATTAGAAATATCAGTATATTAGCAACAAAATGTATACATATATATATATATAAAAATCTATACAAGTACAAAAACAAAAGTAAAGTGGAAAAATTTTTGATTTCAATCTTCAGAATCAAAATAAAATAAAATTTGTTACATTTTCCAACATATATCAAAATACTAAGTCTAATTTAATATATAAATTATATCTAAATATATATTACATATACATATATCGGAGCCATGAAAAAGGCCCCGCAAAATAAAGCCCAGGAGTGTTATTTCTCATTGGTAAATAAAAAATAAGACCCCAGGCATTACATATTGAATCAAATTTGAAACTACGGGGCATTATTCCTTTTTAGTTTCACTTCCGACTTTTTGCGAATTAAAGCCCCCGGGGTATTAATTATTCCTCAATAAGTCGAAGGTTGAAAAAGAAAAATAACACCCCGGGGGTTTAATTCTTCGAAACGTTTTAATTCTTAAAGCGTGGCATATCTTCACATTTATTAAAAATAACACCCCCAAATCCTATTTGCTACATATTTTTGCATATAAAAGGTTTTAAATTCGGAAGAATTTTAAAATTGAATTCGAAATGAGGGTATTTTCCTTTTTTAAAATTGTACATATTTGTAAGCGAGATTCTAAATTAGGAGAGACTTTAAAGTTGGATGCAAAATTCTGGAAGATGGAAATATCTTCTCTGTTTTTAAGTCTTACTCTAAGATCCCTACAGAATATCATCTATATATATGAGAATTACAAACCGGGGGATCAGTTTCACAAGAGTTTATATATACAGTGAAAAGGGAAAAACACCTCCGAGAAACACCCCACATTGACAAAAAATTGAAAGATAAATTAAAATAAAAATAATGCCCCGAGGGTTTTATTTCTAACAGTTAGCGGTCTTATTTCTCATTTCCATACGACGTGTTATTTCGTATTGAATAAGAAATAACACCCCGCGAGAACTTTAATTCATGGGGCGTTAATTCAAGGCTCCATATAAACTTAATAACGTATATATACTATAATTTATAAAGTAAATTCATTTCGATTCAAAAATTTTCCCATTGAATTTTCCATTTTTTTTTCCTCAGTACAAGAAAATCAATTTAAATTTTAATTTTAAACCGTGATTTTTGTAATATTTAGATTCTGTTTATATGTAAATTTATATACATACATTTATATATACATGAATATTTCTGTATCTATAGAATATAGATGTCAAAAATTAAATGAACAAATTTTATGTCAATTTTAACAAAAATATATTTCTTTTAAACAACATTCAATCATACAAACATATATAAATTTAAAGGATATTTTTATAAACATATATATATAATATGTATATACATAATATGTATCTATAGATATTTATATGCATATACGCATAGGTGTTTTTAGTAATGTAAAAAGGATTTAATACAAATATATCTATATATATGTATATATGTATGATAATTATATTTTTGAAAATCATTTCATTTCTAATTTTTAAAAATTTTTACAACAAGTATTTTCAAAAGTTATATTTATTTAATAATATGTTTGTATGTATATGTTTATTTGATTTTTAAGTACTTTTTCAAATAAATATATATGTATATATATAAGTAGATATACATATGTAATGAATGATATTAAATAGAAAATAATTGTTACTTAAATAAATTAAACAGTTTGAATTATTCAACATTTTATCAAAAAAAAAACTAAAATTTTGGAAGTAAAATATATTTGCAATTAAAAAAATGAAGGAAGAAAATGTAATATTTGTAATCAAATAAATTAGTGATTAATTACGTTAAAAATTATTACTTTTAAATGTTACTTTATAAATATGTATGTACTTTATATTGTCAAACTATATTCTATTTCTTTTAACAAATTGCTAATTTATTTATTAATAAAGTTTAAAATGTATGAGTATATATTATAATTATTTTATTAATGAAGTAATTAGATTACATTAACTTTTATTATAGTAATTATTATTTAATTTATAATTATTAATAAATATAATTTTTTACTTATATAAAGCAATTTATAATTCAAGAATTTAAAAAATGCATTAGTAATATTAAAAACTTAACTTAAATTACTCTTAATAATACGAATTTGGATTGGGTCTGAAATCTCGTTTTAGAAAATCTTGTTTTTAGAAAATCTTGTTTTTAGAAAATCTCGTTTTTAGAAAATCTCGTTTTAGAAAATCTTGTTTTTAGAAAATCTCGTTTTAGAAAATCTTGTTTTTAGAAAATCTCTTTTTTATACTCTGGAAAAAGCTGATAATTCTGGTTTTGTATCCAACTCAAAAATCCTTAAAAACCAGATTTTTCAATAAAAAACGAGGTTTTTCAATAAAAAACGATATTTTCTAAAACGAAATTTTCTAAAAACGAGATTTTAAAAAAAAAAATTTATTAAACCGAGATTATGGAACGTTCCCTATGAAATTGCTTAGCTAAGCTTAACGAATTACGACTTTACTTTCTAAAGCTCATATTTAATCCACTTGAAACACTATTCGCAGAACATATCAGCAATTATAACAAAGAATTATTAGACCAGTTCTAAACCGAATTTTATTTTTATGCACTAATTAATAAAATGCACTAATAGATAGGCTAAGAAGAGTGTCTGTATCATAGGTAGACGTTGGTTTATTATTTTAATTAATCTCAAAGAGTTGCACTTATAAGTACTATATATGCAACAGTACTAGGTCTTCTAACTATAGGTTTAGAATGTTTAAGATTTAATTTGATACAAAGGTTAAATATTGTTTATTATATGTTAGAATGAATCAATTCAATTCAGAGTCTTAAAAGATTTAATTTGGTTATTTAAGTTATTTAGTTATTTTTGTATCTGTGAGTTATAATTCTAAATTAAAAATATTTATTGTAATTGCTTAGGTATATTTTATTAAACCCTAAAATATATAGGGATATATTAATTTTCGTATGATGTTTGTAACCACCTTAAGGAAACAAGCTTAATAGAGAAAAAAATATATATGTTTGGTCAGTGTCACCTCCTAAGTCGTTTAAGTGTCACCTTCTAAGTTTGTCCGTCCATTCTTAAACACTTTATAATGTAGGTTACCAATGACAAAAGTACGATGGGGATTGGAAATGAGCGAAATCAGACCACGGCTTCGGATCCAGCAAGCTTTTGATCGAATTAAGACTAAACGGACATATCTCCAAAACCAATAAAGGTATAAACATTAAAATGTGACACAATTATGTCCCTTCTTATTTTCCTTGTTTTTCTGAGAAAAATTAGAGTGCTGGACTTAAAAGCTTATTTTTAAAATAAATAAAAATAGAAACTTAAAATTTGGTATGAAATCCCATATGATATGGGATAAATTTGGGTAATGGTTCGAGTATTTCCAACACACCACTCAAGACTTTACAAGCGTAAAAGTTAAACTATTAATTGATTACTTAAAATTAATTAACTGCCCACCAGTTATCTCGCCATTAATTGAACAAGGCATGGTTATTAAATATGTTATCCATAGAAGCAATGAATAAATAACAATTTGCATTGCCTTCTTTTACTCGTGAATTTAGGACACTAATCATTTTTAAATTAAATTTTGAATGAAGAAACATGACACTAAGACAATAGTCAAAACCTATATTTAAAAAATATGCAAAGTGGTTGTAAATCATCGTAATTAAAGTTTTAAAGAACTAATTTAAATCTTTCCAGTAATAACAATGTATGAAAACATACTTTTTAATAATCAACACAATACAACATCTTTTAAACATAATATAAAATCTAAAATAAAAAATAAAACAATTATAATCATACTTATACATTTAATTATTATTTAATTTTCATTATTTTAATTTCCACTTTTACATAAAAAAACAATATCGATTTTTCATTAATACATTAATTTAAAAAATAAAAAAAAAAATTTAATGTAAAATTCTAATTATGTATGACAATGTTTATTTTTATTTATTTAAGGACTATGGTCTAAAAAGGACACGTGCTATTTTACTAAATCATTTTAATTACATATACTATATTACACTATAGTATGCAAGGAAACCTTATATTTACTTTGAAATTAAGTTTTTAATGCAATATTTATATATATATATATATATATATTAGTTTTTATTAGTATAAATGACTGTTAATCAATAATATTATGAAAAAAAAAACATCATTAGGATAATTTTAGAAAATATTATAATTTTATAATACTTGATAATTAAGAATCTAATCTATATATAAATAAAATCGTAATATTAAATGCAAAATAATAGTTTGAAAAAATAATTTTTAATGGGAACTAATAGCAATTAAATTTTTAAACTTCAAATCGTTGTATGAGTTATATTTCGATGCATTTAGAAGTATATGTGCTAATTATATTACTTTATGTATTATTACCATAATTTACACATATAAAACTGAATGTAAGTCTGTATGTTGATTTTTTATGCATTAGGTACCCCATGTATTAGATTGTCATGAAACTTTTGAAGGTTGAATGTACACTCCCACGAAAGTTTTTGGCACACCCTCATAATCTATGGAATAAGTATACTGCATTATTTATAGTTTGTGTTTGTTTATATTTTTATATTAATGTACATTTTATTATATACAGACATATTCATTAATTTTCAGTTATACCTTTAATTTGAGCCCAATGGAGAATGGTAGCTGAGTCGAGGATATTTTCAAAAATTCGGCATTGTAATCACTTTGGCACCCACTGTTTATGGGCAAGCAACAAAATTTAAACAAGAATTACTATGCATGTGTTGTTAGAATGAAAATATTATACTATATATCCTTTATTAAGCGCCTACTGAACCACTGTACAAAATACTGTAGTCAAGTTCAAGTATGCAACAATCATCTTATAAACTAATAAAATCCCTCTTTGACAATTATTTAAATAATAATCAAGATCTGAAGTAATTAGATCTCACCAGTCGTAATTAAAACAACTTAAGTTATTGTCAAAACTTTCTACGCTCTTATGAAATGGCTATCCAAGTCAGTTCAATTTGATTTTTGTTAAAAATTTTACTTTTCGTTAAAACTTAAGAACGTACGACCTAGTTTGTACAAAACTTAAACTAATTAAGTAAAATGGCATTTAAGTTTTGAAACTTATATAGCATTCATTTTTCTGATGTCAATATTTAATAACTAAAGCCGGTTAGTTTACATTAGGTAGCTTGAGGTTTTAACGTAAAATTAAAAGACTCGATGCAAAGTATTGAGTTGCAATAAATACGGCTATAGTCAGGCCTATTAATTTCTTTAAGGCTACTACTTAATTACCGTATAATTAACAGCCTTTGCTTAAAAAAAGTAATCGATGTTCTTCTGTAAATTGTAATTGTAGTCTTATGTAATAAAAAATTAGTATTTTCAATAAAGGAATGTTAAAATAAATGAAATAATAAAATTACATGGCGAATAGTATAATAAAAAATCTTAATTGAAATTTATTTACAGATTGCAAAATATTAGTAAAATAAAAAAATTACTAGTACAACTCCCATAAATGCAATAAACTATACACTTAACATAATTAAAATCATAATTTTATTTTTTTTTATATATATAGTATATACATATACACCTGATTGGTACACCTGAAATTTTATTTCATCTTATTATAAAAACATTCTTATATATGTTAATTTTGAGTATGCATTAAGATATGGTTGAACGGAAATATTTCAATTAAAATCAATATTAATAATTTTATATGTAGTATGTACGTAAGTATGTATTGCAAAACATAAATTTGTAATATTTACCATCTTTATTAATAATAATAATGTTTCTTCGCCATATTATTAAAATCTGAATATTGTATCTATAGCAAGTGTAGTGATAATTTTGAATAAAATATTGTATACAGTTTCCAATTATATAGGGTGTCCCACAAAAAAATTTATGTATAAAAACTTATATAAATTAAAACAAGTAAAACATTATACATTTAACGATGGCTAAAAGATAACGTATTGTTAATAAAATATATTTTAATAAAATAATTTGAATTATAATTATCTTATATATTTAATATAAATAGTTAGTTCAAAATCTGTTAAATACATATATAGCAATAAAGTTTAACATTATCTTTAAGATTCGTATACACAGTTATTAAGAAATAATTTTTTTTATCTAAGAAATAATAAGAAATATGAAAATAATTACATGATAACATAAACTTAAGCTACTTATCAGTTAACCTTATAGAAATGTAATAAAAACTTAATCTGAAAGATACATTTATTTATGAAATAATACACATTACAGGCACACTAAACTTAAACAGACACAATTTTTAAAAAAAAGTAATTGACAATGCATATCATAAAAGTTAAACCATAAAAATATTAATGAAATTCAGATATAAAAACATATTTAAGGATTATAACGTCTTTGTAAGGTTTTGTATCTGAGAATAAGCAACGAAGATCAACGTTGAATGACTAAAAAGCCATATAATATGTAAAGCAAATCAGTTGGCGATGGATTGGTCATAAATTAAAACGAATGGAAACCCGTAAAGAATATGAAATATCGGAAAAATTTTTTTTATAACAACATTCCATGTATTAAAACCTAGTATAAAAACTAGAAAACGTGGTGTCGACTTAAACAGCTGATCAGTAAACAAAATAAGATTCGGTAAAATAAGATTACCTAGAAATTTTATGTTGTTATAAGGATACCGACTCAATATATCTTGGGAACATGTCCATCCTTTGTTCTTCTTAACTTATCAGCAACATAACAAAATTTGCCTTTCAACCAATTCCTATAATAGCTTAAGAAAGACTGTAAAATCACTAAAATTTAGTGAGCAAAAGTCTTACACTGAAAGTATGACCTCTTTGGAAAAGATAATTTTAATTCCGCAATCGTTAATTAATTTTTCGTATCTCAATCCCATATTACCTCATTACTTTGTGACGGAGCGTGTCATTTGCCCGTAGTATCATTTGCCTGTATTTCTTGATCATTTGCCTATACTTAACTTACCTTTTGCCGAATTATATAGCGTTTCATTTGTGGCTTTTAGAGTTAGATTCAAAGGCAGAGTTATGCGTCTTTTACGGAATATTTATATAATATTTGAGTTAGGAAAGATTTTAGAGTTGGTAACAAAATCTGAATTTCAATACTTAGTTTAGCAGGGGGAAAATTCCTACAAATTACAGCCAAATGAAATACAGGCTTGTGATAATAACCCCATTCGTGATATATCACAGTCACACATTACTATTTATAATACTTTTTCAATCTGTAGTTTACCATTTTTGTTACATCCTGTACATCATAATGTATACTTCCATATACCTACATATTTATATATATACATATACATACATACTAAAATAATAAAACCCAAACAACATTAAAAATAATTATTAATCATTTTAATAAGAAAATTGATGCAATCCAACCGAATCTGAATCAAAATAAAAAATAAATAAAACAAAAAAACCACTATTATAAAAAATTACATCCAGTTTATTCATCTTAAAGAAATTTAAATTTAAATATACTTACTTTACTTATAGATGATGAGTACAGAGTACAAACTATACAGCGTACAGATCCATAAGAAAAAAAAACAAAAAAAAAAAACAAAAGAACACTTAAAATAGATTTAACAACATTGTTGATGATGATTTTGATGATATTGATTAAGTTGATAATGTTAAACTTAAGTTTTAAAAGAAAACAATAAAAATAAAAAAAAAACAAAAACAAAAAAATAACAAACAGCATAAGGCGGAGCATAAAACAAACAAATATGGCCGAAATATTAAAACATACATATGATATACCATAATATAATATCATGAGATAATTTTTAAAATATAAGTATGAGATAAAAATTTTAAATTAGCATTATAAATATGCATAGTTATTTTATTATAATATTAATATGTATGTAGTAATCATAATTAAGAATGTTGCTTGCATATGTTGCAGACATTTTTATATTAAACTAAAAAACACATTAAAATTAAAATGAAATAAAATGTTTATATATATTTAAAATATAATTTTAGTAATTAATTAATTTATTCGTATACACTCTTTTCTAGTGAACTTGAACCTTTTTCAAATGAAATTGGTATTTTTTCAAATTAATTTGGTCTTTTTTCAAATTAAATTGATCTAAAATTTTCAAATTGATTTAATCAAAAATTTTCAAATGAAATTGGTCTTTTTTCAAATTAATTTGGTGATTATTTTAAAAACGCTCCTGCTACTTGGGATCCAGGACTTTAACTGACATGATTTGAAAAAGGTAGTTCCCAAGCTTGAGTTAGAAACAAAAAAAGGAAAAATAGTTAATAAGTCCCAAACTTAATGGCACTTAAATTTTTTGGGGCTAATTTTCAGAGTCCATTGCTTTTAATTTTTCTTGCAGTTTTTTTAGATTTTACAATAAAATCGGTGAGTAAATGTTCTCAAATATGTTGATCCAACTATTGGATCCCAAGAACAAGAGTGAAAAGAACCAATTAAATATTTAGGACTATGTATATTTAAAAAAAAAATCAAATTCATTTGAATATAGATAAATTTTATGTGAAATAAGATCAAGTTCATGTGAAAAGAGTGTATGTTTAATATAATTCATATGTTTTATATTATGTATTACTATATACATATGTTCACAGCACATACATACAATCGAATGATATATATAGAATGAGTCACAGTATGAGTGACAGTTTTTGTCTATTGTTATTACTTTAATACCAAGCACATATTAATTTAAAATTCATTTTAATTGATTATAATTTATTATTACTGAACGCTTCAATGCATATATTAAATTTTTTTTTGATATTTAAAACTCTTCTCATTTCTTTGATTTGTTAAATTTATTATTAAAAAATTAAAAAATAAAGCTTTAAAAATGCAAATGATATATCAATAAAAAAAATCATTATATAATTATAGATATCTAAATTTCTTTATTATTAATTAAAAATATTTATATGATCCCTATTAACATTTTTTATCATATTTTAAATATGAGTTATGAAAAGTATGTATTGATATAATGTTAGCTTGTTGATTTAAATTATTAAAAAAAAAAATTGATAATTCTACAGGGTGGCTCATATAATTTGATTTGAAATTAATGTAAACAAATAATTAAAACCAAAATAAAATGTCATTTTCCGGAGAAATAACACTCAAAATAATTTGTATCATAAAGGCTAACAATTATTCAATAATCTTCCAACTGCAGTTAGATTTTTAACTAATATAAATAGTTTTAAAAAAACTTTGATCCAGTATTTGATTCATAATGAATTTTAAAAGATAGTAAGATAATGTAGATAATCAAAATCTTTAAATCTTGTATTTCTCTTGTATAAATCTTGTAGTAATCCTTATTTTTTCTATTTTTATTATTTTTGACAATTTTGAAAACGTAAATTGTCATTAAAATTATTTGTAAACCCTTTCTATTTTAATGTTCTATATAATTTCATTTCTTATTTCAAAATTGTATACAGCATTTAGACATAGTTACATGCCAACAACAGCATTCTATTTTTTTTAATTA
The DNA here is from genome assembly GCA_963082915.1 of Dolichopus griseipennis. Taxonomy (NCBI): domain Eukaryota; kingdom Metazoa; phylum Arthropoda; class Insecta; order Diptera; family Dolichopodidae; genus Dolichopus; species Dolichopus griseipennis. The sequence goes on from OY720441.1 coordinate 49,563,954, forward strand.
AAAAAACTTTCAAAAAGAGAGTCAAATTGGAGTGTTTCGTCCGGCCAACACTATTGGACTCCTCAGTGGGTAATACTAGCGTTTGACAACCCAGATAACTCCAACTATATATGGTTTTAAATCATGCCTTCATATAAAAAATTTATTAAGATCATGTGTGAGTTGTTAAAATAGATCATAGAAATCAAAACTTAATATAGATTATAATTTTTGACTAATGAAATATCTATTATCTGTTTCTAAAAATTTCGAAAAAATGTAATCTAATTTAAAATTATCGTAATTGACATCAAATTTCTGCCTTTTCCTTGGCCAAGGGGCAATGGAGCGATTCACTAAGCGCTTGAAATTTCCACCATTTTCCTAGTACTTAGAATTTTATCTAATCTAAAATTTTAAAATTCAGAATTTTATAAGAACACAACTTTAACATATTCTCTTGCATTATATATGAATATAACATATACAATATTTATCATATTATGTATATTCGAACAAGCGACATGGTAGTCTGTCCAATCCCAATCCCAAAATTGAAATTTTAACAATTTTTATTTTTTGTACATTAACAATATATTGAATCTTTGATAATAATTTGTTTTACCAAAATAGGAATACTACTACATATATGTATATATATTTGAGCCTATTTTAATTCAAATAAAATGTACTTTAAATAATTGCACTCAAATCGAATACAAACACAAAAGAAGTCTACAAGTCCTAGATGAAATTCGTATTTGTATTTAAAAATAAAAAATAACTGAAATTAAAATTTAACTAAACTCGTTTTTTCATTTTATTTGAAAACATTTCAGTCGAACGCTCAAAACCAAATTAGTTTTTCCAATTTTATTATTTTTGACAATTCTGACAACGAAATTGTCATTAAAATTATTTAGTAAATCTTTTTTTTAATTAAAAATAATAATTATTATGATAATAATTGATTAGATAGCAAAATGTTTGACGGGCAATTAGTGAAATTAATGTACATATATAAATATAAAATCGCTAATACATATATACACACTTACTCATTAATTTAATTTTTATTATTAACTCTTTTATGATCTTTAATTACAAAATTAAAAAAAGAATTTAATTAAAAACTTATATGAAAATATATGAAAAACAAATTTAATAATCAAGTTTTAAAAATTTCATTCCCTGCAAACATAAGTTGTAATAATAATAATAATAACAATATTATTGTAATGTTTATTAAAACTTGACGCGCGTTGTCATCAATTCAAATTCAACATCTTTCATTTTTGTTTTTGTATTTTTTTCTGAATAATGTTTAATGATGCGCTTATAAATACATATTATGGAAAAGTGTGATTTAATGGACGTTGAGATGTTTTTCTTTACATTTATACACCATAAATACTTAATAAACTTAATACACATATATACTTACATAATATATCTATATATGTATAATGTAAATTCGATTAAATAGCTTCATATATGTAAGATTAATACTTTTATTATAAGTTATTTATTCGATAAATGTGAATAAGTACCAAATACATTTAACATTATAAAATCATAGAAAAATCGTTATTATTATTATGGCGTTGTCAATATCGTACTAAACGGGAAATATTATAGTTGTCCCTGTCAACTTTAGGATATTATTTTTTAAATTTTGAAATAAAGAAAGTGATATTCGAACTGGTTTCAAAAATAATATACCTAGCAGCTACAACAAGCTTCGGTTAGAATAATTTCAACCTTCACACTTAAAGTAAGTCAAACTCTCAGTTTAATTAGCTGCAAACTAATGTAAATAATTGCTGTATTGCTTGGCCTGTTACCTTCTAATAAAGTTCATGATTTTTCTGTCATCTTAGTTATATAAATACAAAAACTGGATCTAGAAATGCCTTTGGAAACAGCTCGATGTTTTACGCCAAATTGTCTCAACTTCCGTAAAAGCAGATATCTTATTACTTAGAACTATTGCTTTTGCCTTATTTTCAAATATAAACATTGTGATTCAATTGAAGCTAATGATGATTCAAATAGTTGTATGGTAACAAGCCGAAAATGAAAAATCTAACAATTTAAAAATTTGCAAAAGAGGTTACCCTATATAATAACAAAAAATACTCAGTTCAAATTTGAAGTTTTTAGTCTTAGTCTTGGTTTTATTTTAAGGATATGTGGATTTCCTTAAGTTTCAAAGAAATTAATACGGCAGCCACGCATTCCATTTTATTTTATAAAAACAATGGAGAACCAAAAAATTGCCGAATCAACCAAAACAGTGGTTATAGTACCGATCTTTCACTTGAAATGGCCCTATTCGATTCCCTGTAAAAGTGAAAAAATTTTTATATGGTTTGTGAAATCGCCTCAAATACCATTCGCCATTAATATCTAACAATTACATATAAAATAGGAAATATATTAATATAACCACATATAAACAATATACAAAATATAAACAAATAATTCAATTTAATAATATAACTCACAGATATAGAAATATAAAATTATTACAATATATAACAAATATAAGATTGATATTGAAAATCTAGGATGTTTCTACATGTTATAAGGCCTAAGTTTTATTTCATATTTAAATTTTATATAGAATTCTTTAAGATAAATTTTAATATACATAATGTGTCTTCCTTGTTCCAACTCCTTTGTTCCAATAAATCTACATTAAAAAATAAATAATTAAGTTCGAAACTCCAGGTCTTTAAATTTTTTAAAAAGATTTTTAAATCGACTTATATTTTGATGTTGATCCTATATCCACTCTTGTAAGTCTATTGCTATCGTGTCTGGGTCGATGCATTACAAACGGAGATACAATTCAGTGACTATATTGCTCTCATATGAGTAAATATCTATAGATTTATAAATAAATTGATTCAGTTGCACAACAATATATAGATATAAGCACTTAATGAATATCTATTATATTATATAGATATATTTATACGTAAATATAACTAAAGTATATATATGTTGCAATACTGACGGGTTTTTTGGTTCATTGTTTACTTCTTTAATTTTTTTTTTGTTTTTTTGTATTATTGTTCAGATTTTGATATGTGAAGGAAAAAATTGGCTCACTTAAAGCTCGTTTTTTTTTGTAAAATGCCACAGCCTCTTTTACTACTTTTCTAAAGTATCTACATATACACTTATTGTAATTTATGATATTATAAATGGTTATACTGCAGTGTACCCATTAAAGTGCAGTAAAATAAAATCAGTCTTTATATATATATATATATTAATTATTATATCTATTTCTATACCTGCATATATGTATATATACACTATATAATATATAATATACAATCATTGAACATAATATATATGTGTATATAATAATTGAATTGTATCTCTACTTTTAAGTTATATTATACATATATATTTATGTATATTATACAAAAGGCGATGAGATAAAATTAATATTGACTTTAGGCGCGTTTTATAAGTGGTCTTATATATTTAGAAGAGAGTTGTGATCACTTAGCCGTAAACAAATATTGAGGTCAGCACATTAAAAAATCATTATATCGCTATATATTAAAAAAAAAATATATATATATAGGTATATACAGATTATAAATGAATATATATATATATTTATTAAATTATGAATAACTTTAAAAAAATATAATGAAATAATTTCCAAGATTCTTGTCGCATTTTGTTTATTTTTTTTTTTTGGTAGCTGCACAATTTAATTTTTTATTTTTTATCTTAAAGATACATTTCAAGTTTTAATGATAGGTATATGATGAAACTTCAAGTTCTTGCTAAATACATAATATAATCCTTATTTCATAATTGGGTACATGTATATATTTATTATATATATATATATATATAAGTATAACGAGTGAGTTTTAAATGGAATAACTCTCAATTTAGTCATAACGTGCTAATAATGTTAAGAATGTTTTTAAAATTTAATAAAAAATTCAAAATAAAAGTATCTACTTATCACTTACAAGATAATTTTTATATATGTATATGCATATTTTTTTTTTTTTTAATTGGCCAAATCTAGAATATCTAAAGGAGGTTAATTATGTATGTTAATTCGAATTAATGGATTCCTTTTAAACCTTTTTTTTCACACTCTTCAAAATATTGCCGAGCTAAACTAAAAAATTTTTTTTGAGTTTTTACAACACAAGATTTTAATATGGAGTTAAGGATTTTGAAAGAGTTTTAAAGTTGTTTAAAATATACAGTTATTAATTGATTCGAGTTATTAACTTCAATTAGATTCAATTAATTTTTATTTTAAGAATGGCATTAAATTTAAAAATTGTTATGCATTTTTAGCAGTTTTTATAATTCGTACAAAAAGAACTATTCTCGTGCTCGGCATTTTTAAAAACAATATGTCTTTTAAGAAAGATCTGTGGTAAAAATCGAAAATTCTTAAAGAATAGTATAAATAATTTAATATAAATAATTTTAAATTTGAATTTAAAAGATTCCGAGAAAAATAAGGTTTATTAAAAAAGTTTCAAAGCTATCCAAAGTTAAACATATAGTGCAGTACTTATATTAGAGTAGGAAAACAGCTGTGCAATTGCACAAAGAGTCATTGTAAAGTCGCTGAGTATAAGATTTTTGTAAATATACATTAATTTTGTATTTTATTTTCCTTTTTCTCAGCACCTAGCGGTGGGACAAAAAGATTATGTGCTTTTAAAGAGATTTCCTCAGTAAGCCTACTATTATTTTAAAAGCTTAGTAATTGATGAATGTTAAAAGTGTTACAAGAGAACATCCTTTTGAACAAAATTTTCAGTCACTATTCTTTCCGAGGTTTGTTTCTGTTTGCATCCTGAAAACCTTATTTCATAAATTTAAAAAATATTACATACCTATTACAATAAATTGTGAACATCAGTATCCAGTAATAGAACTTTCATTCAAAATAAATGTTTTAAATACAAACTAAAAAAATCATGTTGACAACATATTAATTTAAAAAATATTCAAAAACATCAAACTAGGCTTTGACTTTCGGTTAAAAATTAAAAAAAAAAATAATTTTTAATTCGCACATATATTAATTAAAATTGTTTTGAATCAGGGTTGCCACTTTGATACGATCGTATTATTTTTGATACTTTTTAAGAATCTGCCTGAAAAATTATACTAAAATACTCTTTTGCATAAAAAAGTTTAATTTTGATACTAATTTAAAATTTTAAGCCAAAAAAACTTTGTATTCAAAATACAATAATAAAAATATTTTCAAATTTAATTTAAATAAAATTTTTAAAAATTGGTGCGACATTTTGGTCTATTAAAATGTCATTAAAAATTATAAGGTTTTACTAACACTATTCAATAACATATAAAAAATATTTCAAATATAAAAAATGGAACGAGGGAATACATATACGAGGAGAACGAGGGAACGAGGGAACTTAGTCATTTTATGATGGATATGATGAGTTTACTTTCTGCCGCGGCAGAAAGAAAGCTTTCAGTCCTAAGTCTAATTTAAAATAAACAAACTAACAGCTTTTTATTATCAACGATAATCTAACACATAATATCGTTCTGTTATGTCGGTGAAAAAACTTATTCTTGCAGGTGCGGATAATATAAAAATATGGTCAACCAAAGATTTATATTTACTTTTACAATAATTTTTTTTTATTATTTTTTTATTTTTTTCTTTTTTTTGGTTTGAATTGATTTATATCATAATGTCTGTTTAATATTTTTTGTTTTTGTTAATTTGGTATTTTTTTTTTTATTGAATGAAATATAAATATGTCCAATGAATAAAAGTTTGTTCTTTAAATGATACTCAATGATACGCTTTTTTTTTAAAAAATGTTACTTTAGGAAAATACCAAGTGGCAACACTGTTTTGAATTTGTTTCGTATTTTTTTTGTCTTCTTCTTTTTTTAATCATCAATCATCATAATCAATAATGTTAAAAATAAAACAAACAAATTATGATGATATCAATCGAATAATGAAATATCAATGAATAAATGTAGATGAGAATTAAATTTCCTTAAAAATTTTCTTAAGGAGTCTTAAAATTCCTTTCTTGCGTAATTATTATATAGATCCCTAGTGTTGTTCCAGTCATAAATTGAAATAAGAAACAATTAGTCAAAGAACAACTTATATACATATATATATACCTCCAAAATTTTAAGACAATGGATTTAAGGAGTCCGATTAAAACAAAAATTTAGTCAAAGTTATGTTTAAAACTCGAATTAAGATTATTTATTTTTAAGATTCGGAATTATAATGATTTTAGAATTGGATTTAAATCAGAATCAGAGTTATTCGTATTTTACAGAATATTGATATATATTATATATTGATGTATCATATATCATTATATATATACGATTTTCATAGTCAGTGATTTTTTTGTGCATTGATTGTAAAATTTGCAAATTGTAATTAAATGCATGTGTATATTTAATGAATTATTATAAATATTAAATAAAAAATAAAACTAGATTTTACTAAAACAAAATTCTGAAACACTAGCATTTGTATCCTATATTCCTATGAATGTTTTCTTATCCCAAATATTTTTAAAAGTAAATTCTAATTAAAACCAATTATCACTTGATTTCTCTGTATCCTTCAATAGCGGAGACCCCTTTTAAAATAGAAAAATTTAACTACTATACCTTATATTAAGCTAAATAAAATTTATATTTAATTTCTAAAAGTAAATTCTATATTACAACACTACATTGTTACAATATTACTTATAAATATATTGACTATAATTATTAATATTCCTAGATATCTTTTAAACCGCTTAAAATGTACTGGATTTTATTTGAAGAATATTTAACTATGATATAACGTCTAAAATTAAGTCAAAAGTAGTAAAACATATTTAAACGTCATCATTTATCAAATCAAATTTTTATAACACAGCCAAAAGACATAATGGACTGCAGTGAAATTTTAGCGTTTTATAGAAAAAACATATAATTTTACAAAAAGATTTATGTTCCATCATAATTCAGAATATCTATATATAAATACTTTTATATGTATATATGTATGTATTTTTACATACAAAAATATTACAAAACAATGCAAATATAATTTTAAATAAATTTTATTTGATTTTTCACATTCCAGTTTGATATATTAAAAAATTGTCTCTAATTTTAGTCCTACCAATTGATAAAGGTCTTATTTTATTAAACTATATATATGTGTATATATATATATTAATAGATATTAAAAAAATGTTGTTGTAGGAAGTCTTGTTTTACGACGTGAAAATTTTTCTAATCATAATAATTAATAATTTAAGAAATTTTAACCTATAACTGCTAATATAACACAATTTTACCAAATTGTCCTCAATATATAAATTTTGAAATAGACGTTATTAATTTTAAATATTTTTTGGGGGAATTTTTTCTGAGGAAGTCAGTATTTTTTAAACGTATTGGGTTAAAAAAAAAGCTAAATTAAAGATATGAATTTTATAAAGTCAATACTAATAATCTTCTTAATGCTTAGCAGTTGTTTATTTATAAAGGTTTAAATTGATTTTAAGTGTATAAATTTAAGGTTATTAAAATGGGCCTTATAGTCTATTAACCAATGAAAGCAGGACACCTTTTACAACGGCACATTATTTCAACTAGAATTATACACCGCAATATAAACTAGAAATATATGTCGTAAAATACCATGTAATACTTAAAAGAAGATTAAAATAAGTTACTTAAGGGTGTTACAAAAGTTGTAATTATAAAATTACAATTATTAACACATAATATTTTTTAAGAAGCATTTGTAGATTAATCTATGTTCAAAATCGAACAAAATTAACACACATATTGAGTTCCTACAAAAATTAGTATAGATTTGTATAATATTAGATCCATTTATTCCGAATTTGTGTAAGGATGCGTAAGAGCTGCGATAAGGGCTGCTCCAATATAAACGCCTCTATTAAAACCATGTATATAATTTTTTACTCTATGCTCTCATCGACGCTCTTATCACTTATCGAATCTCCAATATAAACACACCCTATAATAACGTAAAGCCCCAATATAATTATAAATAGTGCATCACCCATGCAGTACAGTAACTCATGAGTATAGAACAAAACATTATACTACAAAATTTGAAATTTCAGAAGAAATAATACCAAAAAGTCAGCCTTCCCCATACAGTATACAGTTTGAGCTGCTCAATTACATTTATATTCAGCAGATCCTATTTAAATTAAAACGCAAAAATATAGGAATTCTGTCGTCAGATGCGTCTTTAAATAGTTAAACATGACAATCAATATATTTATGTGTTTTTCGATTTTTCTATACATTATTTATAAAAATTGGAGATGTCCATGTTTTAGGTTCTAATATAGCATTGAACTTAATAAATTATAAAATACGAGTATATACATAACTTTTCAAAATAAGCGTAAATGCGCTTTCCTCAGTTTTAAAATGGTGATGCAATTTCCTTTATATTTCATATGTAGCTTTACATACGCACACATATATATTTTTATATCAATAACTAAATTAAGTTGTCATAATTGTCTTGCACATATTTATAACTGCATATTATGTTGAAATATATGTGAGATTCATTACTTTTCCAAATAAATGTCATATTTGTTTAACGGACAATAACTATAAACAGAATATATATATACAATATGTATAATGTTTGTGATATTTTATAATCAATTGTAATAATGATAAGAGAAATTTTAAATTGAAATTTTCTTTGGAGGGTACATTAACAATTACATATTTAAGTATTGAATTTGCATATACACTCATTTTGACATATGCATACGCATCAAGTTAATCGCATCAAAATTTTTTTGATATTAAACTGTGTACTAAAAATTTCAATGTTTATTTAATTTTCCCATAAATTCAAGTATAACATTATCTAAAAGTATGGTTCATTAAACCGCAAACATTTCATAATATTTAATACAACAATTCAACAGGATGATAATTTAGTTTTTTTTTTTTAATTCGCTGCGATATTATTGCCAATGCAGATTTCGTTACGTTTTTTTTTTAATTCAAGTTTGGTTGAAGTTATTGAAGAACAAAAGTCAGGAATATGTATAGAAGTTGCTATTAGGGAATTTTGGTCGTTAGTCAATTTGACCCTGTCACCACTTCTTTCATTAATTAATTTTCTTATTAATTCTCTAATAAATTCTGCCTTAATTCCGCATTGTTTTAATCTATACCTGGGCCCTATTGCACCAACACTAATCAGTAATCACCTATGAAATAATAATTTTTTTGAGAAGTGAGTTATCAAACTTCATATATTTGTTGTGAAATAAGGTTTTGGTGCAGTAAAATTTTTGATAATTTGATTATTTTTTTATAGTGATAGTTGTTGTTGCAATAGAGCCTGTTGTTGCAATCTATGTATAGATTAAAACAAAGCAGAATTCGTGCAGAATTTTTGATGATAGGTTATGGTGATAGGGTCAAAATTAACTAATGAAGGAGCTGGTTGCCTTTGTTTAATAATATTATTTTTTTTTATTGTGTTATTGATTTTCTGCTGTATATTTCCTAAGTTAATATATACTAATGAACTGCGGTTTAGATTAGAATTTACAGGGATTAAATGCTATATTTCATATAATAAGTTATTCGAAACCAAAGTATTAAAATGTTCATCATGCAAGAGTGAGATTATTGAGTTTTTATTGGGTATCTCTGGAATAATTTTAAAATTTAAATTTTTAAAAACGATCTATAGCGGTGGTTCTCAACGTCGGGCATTTGTAGTTTAAGAGGGGCAATAAGCAAAAAAAATGTATACGTCGATTATTTAAAATTCTATTACCTTATTATTGGGGTTTAAAAGATTTCCATCTTCATGTTAAGCAAAATGTGGTTCTTATTAAAATGAAAATAATTAAATAATTACTATAATAATTAAAATAATAAAGAAATATCTTTCATTGGAATTTTTCCGTACTTGAATTTCAGTGCTACATCATATGCCCGTAATATCCTATAATATTTTCTTCCTTAAACAGTTCTTTAGTGAAAAATTCCATTTTCGAAAAATAAAAATTATAGTTATAAGTATAGGACGGAATAGGAGTTTTGGAAAAATTTATGTGGCGCCTTGAACAAAATAGTTTTGGAAACACTGACCTAGAGTTTAACCAACAAAAGATTTAAAACTAAAATTTATTTAAATTAGAAATGGTCAAGATCTGTTGGAGTAAACAAATTAATCAGTAATTACTAATTAGCATTTCTTAAAATATTTTAGGTAAATTACAATTCAATAATAAAATATGCAATATGTATGTACATAACAAATAGAATTATTGTATCTATTTAAAATCTTAAATGCTTTTGTTAAAAGGAATATAGTACTCGTTGTTAAAATCTATGCAATCGGGATTCATTAAGATAAATTCTAACAATAAAAATATAATATGTTTAGTTGGTTCCAACATGTACTTATTGCATTAAAAGGCTTATTTTAAGCGTTAGCAGTACTTCTAGGCCTTTTTTTTTTTTTAATCTGAGAATAGATCTGAGCAAACTCTGAACAAAATGAGCACATTCTAAGCAGAGCATGAACAGAATATCTTAGAACGCTCGGATTTAATAAAAAAAAACACGATTTGAAAAAGCTGTAATTTTTCTTTTAGTTACTTTTTAAATTGTCAAAAAATTATATTATTAAAATTAAATTAAAAATTAAATAAATAACTTAAATAAACAAAACAGTTTGGCTTTTATTTTTCAAGTACGAGTGTAATACATCAAAATGTTTTTGTATTTTATTGTGTTTAGACGTACTAAAAATATTTGAACTGAGCTCGTAGAGAACGCTCTAAGAAAATAACACGAATCACAAGCTCTGAGCGCTCATTTATTGTATAATCTGTGTCCAACCACGTCCAACATTACGAAAATAAGAAAATCCATTATATCAAAATTTTCCTTTAGAAATTATGTATTTTAAAGATTCGACCATCTGTTATCAATTTTAGTAACTACAATATTTAATACACAAACAATTTTGTTTTAGTTGTATAATAAAAATTCCTATTCTTTTCCTAAATATTATAATTTAGAAAAACAACGGTTTATGTCTCGGCTATTATTTTTTATAATTATTAAAATAAGATAGTTTCACTATTTTCCCGGTAAATTAGTATATTAAAATATTCAGTTATAATTTCAATAAAAATTGAAAAAATTTAGAAAAAAATTTAAAAAGAAAGTTTATTATACAAAATTATAATTGAAAGCTTCTAAAATTTTTTCTTGAAAATAATTCAAAATATCTATTTACCTATCTTAAATCACAAAAATGAAGGTTTACACCAACATCTTGGCGATGCAAAATTTTTTCAAACTAATTTGTAAAATAGAAAATATTTCAGAATAACAAAATAATTAGGTACTAAAAAGTGGTTTTTTATCATTTTCCGTCGAATTCTATCGAAATAAATATCAATTCAGTCTTCAGTCAAAATATTTGTTTAGGAAAATAAATTTTTTTGAGTAAAAAGTTTCGATGCTTCAAATCAATCGACTGGAACTGGTTTTGTAAGAATTTTCAATTTGTAAACTTTACTGCCAAATGCCTACAAAAGGTATATAATAAAATTTAAAGGTAATTTTGAAAAATATTTTATTTGAGAGTAGAAAAAATCTAAAAAGTTTCAAGACTACTGTTTTTGAATTCAAAAAAAGTTTAAGAACCTCTGTTTAAATTTAATGTTTTGACTTTTAAAATTTGACATTTTTTTTACACCGGTAGGCAAACATGTGTTATTGTTTTGATTTCAAGAAAAATATTATAGAAATTTATAAAATTTTAAAAAGATAAATAAAAATGTTTACTGTATTTCGTTCTTTTGTAATTAGGTAATTTATATTTAAAGTAGAATCTTTTATCTTATTAATTCATAACAATTTTGTTTTAGGTCAAGAATTTCATTACCATTTAGAAATGCAACTTGTGACTGCACTTTATTACCTAATATACTTGTTAAAAATACACAACTGCCTTCGAGATTCCTTTCAACAACAGCTATAAATTTCAAAAAACGAAAAACTGCAGAAGAAAGAGTAATTTAATTTTTTATTAATGAAAGAAATCAAGTAAAAATAGTAAAATGTATTATTTTAGAAATCTGAAAATTCAAAAGGATTTGTAAAGAAAGAAACAAATAAAATAAAACTGCATGGTACAGTTGATGTTTGGCGTAATATTACTGTACAAGAATTATCCAATGCTATTAAACGTAATATAGGTAAAGTTTATTCTAACTCTTAAAAATTGTATTATTTAAAAATTATGGACATTCAATTTTTTTTTAGAGGATGTACAAGAATGTATGCTGTATGTTAAAGGGGCTGATAATATAGAACCAAATGCAAAATTAGAAGATATAAAAATTATAAGAGAAATTATTACAAAGTTGGGTATGAAATGTCGTTTTGTGGCGGCACCAGAAAATGAAACAACCTCCCACCACTTAGAAAGTAAAGACAAAGATGTTTTTCCAAGACCACCAGCACCACCAGAAAATTTAAAACCACGTCCTCCAGTTGTTACTGTAATGGGGCATGTTGATCATGGTAAAACCACTTTATTGGATTCATTACGTGGGGCATCAGTTGCAGCGGGTGAAGCTGGTGGAATTACGCAACATATTGGTGCTTTCACGGTAACCTTAGAAAGTGGTGAAAAAGTTACATTTTTAGATACACCTGGTCATGCAGCATTCAGTGCTATGAGATCAAGAGGTGCACATGTTACCGATATAATTGTGTTAGTAGTAGCAGCGGATGATGGTGCTATGGCTCAAACAAGAGAAGTTGTAAATTTAGCACAAGAATATCAAGGTATTTTATATATCTAATTTTTTTTAAACAAAGTGGATATTTAATTATATGATTTTATGAGAAATATCTTATTCACTTGCCATGGTTTTTAATTTTATTAATGAGACTATTTTTTTTTAAAATATCAGTTTTTTACTATTTACTTACATGGAATTCTTAGTAATTCCAATTTCATATATAAAAATAGATGTAAGCAACGTAGAATAGTTTATAATATGTGTGACAAAAGAAATATGTGTGACAAAACTATTACGGACGTTGATATCTTAAAAATAATAAAAAATTTCTGAATGAATTCGTTACAATGTTAATTGTAAAATTTTTTTCTTTTGTTGTTAGGACAAAATATGCCTAAATTAAAAAAAAATTTGGCAAAAATGATAATTTAAACTTACAATCAACGCAAACTTTTTATCATACGCATATTTTATAGAAATATTCAACGCAAGCCCTAAACATTACTTTTGATATCAGTTCACGCGTTTAAAACAAAAAAAAAACCAAAAATTAAAATTTGTACAATAAAGCCAGGAAATGATGTATTTATACTTCCTAGTTTTTACTTTGATCATTTTTTAAAGTAAAGGAAATTGAAAACTAATTAAAGTTTAAACCAAAATAAAATATAACACATTACCCTAAATAATTAGCATTATTTAAAATAATAGAATTTTTGCAAAAGAGTTTTTTTTTCTATTTTTATTGTGGAAGTTTAATTTAATTTTTTTGCTATGTTTATTTTATCAGAATATATCAATCGTACGATATCGTATTTTATAATTTCATTCAAATCTTTGATTTTAAAATCAATAATCAGTTTTGATTAACATCCAAAAAAATGAAGAAAATTTTGTGTTGGGTGTGTATTTTTACAAACGGAAGGTAAAATTATCAATTTGTAGGTCAAACCTTTTTAAAAAATTCAATTTTAATGTGAATGAATGTAATGTACATGAATGGACTAGGTAACTGTAATCCCTGTTTACAATTTGAAATGTGGAGTGATATTTGGTTGAATGTATGACTTGACGAGTTGTGAGTTCAAGCTCAGTTTTATGAGTTTTAGCCATTATCATATAAATTGCATTTTTTTATTATATTTGATCGGATCAGGGATTGAAAGGCTCTTCGTTTTAAACTCTGACGTCAAATATATGCTATGTCATCAGATAATAAGTTTTTCATATTGATTTAAAAAGATTGGTAGTAACTTACATTTAGCAATTGTTTTACGAAGATGATATAATGAGTTTCTGGTCAAATATAATGAGTAAGTCTAGGATCTACTCTTTTTCATTTGAAATTTAAAAATCAAAATGTTCAATTTAATTTCATGAATTTAAAATTAATTTAAAAGATCATAACAATAAAGTATTGAGAGATTATTTTATTTTGATAATCAATATACAAAAATTATTTTATATATTATTATATTTTAATTTTATTTTTTAAAAATCTTAAGTTTAAATGGCCTTAACTAAATACAAATATTTTGGTTACATGTTTAATTTGACTACATATTAATAAAATTTTTAGCACCTATTGATTAAATGATCCTTGTTTTAACTTTTCCAAAAAAAATTTCAATCTATTTTAATTCTTAGTTTGATTCAGGTTAATTAATTAAACAATTCATTTTGTTGAAAATTTACATATTCAAAAGATATATTTAAAGAAAGTTTGACTTCTGTGTTGTTTGAAGATAAATGTTTAAAAACTTTTACATTTTTGTTCTAGATTACAAAAATGTATGTAAAATTAAATAATAGTAAGGAATTTATTAGGAGTAATGATAATAAGAAGTTGGTAAAAATACATAGAACTTAAAAAATACTGTAAAATCTAGGTGTTACTGGAATACTGATATTCTTTTTTAATTGAGAAAAATATGCTTTTCTTCTGATCTTGTCCTGAAAAAATTTCTTTACATTGAAAAATTTTTTATTATTTTATTTTAATTTTAAAATATTATATTGGATTTTAAATTAACTACTCTTTTAATTTAATTTTCCAAAAATACATTAAATGTTATTTATGATTTAAAACCTTTTTTAGATTTTATATTTTGAAAGCGTTCTTAATGGTTTCTAATTTAATACAAAATGTTGCTTATCTTTGTTAATAAAAATTTTAAAATACATTTCAAATATAAACAAATATTTTTAATATAATTCTGGAAGTAATTAAAAATTAATGAACAAACAACTAAATAAAATATATTTTATTTTCAAGATTTAATTTTTTTATTTATTTTTTAATTTCTTAGTTTTAAAAAGTTAATCAAAAATATTGTTTTATTTTTAGTTCCAGTTATCGTTGCCATTAATAAAATTGACAAACCGGAAGCTGATATCGTAAGTGAACATATTTTTCTCATAATTTTTTTTCTATTTTATTTATTTTTTTACATAAAATGTATTTTTTTTTTATTTCTATTTAATTTCATTCTCGTATTTTTTTCTTTTTATCTAATTTCCATTTTTTTATTGTTATGATTTGTTTATGTAAATATTGTTTAGAGAAATTAGATGTACTAATAATTAGAGTAATGCGCATTCTTTTACATAATTTAAAATTTACTTGATTTGCCTATCATTGAAATTTTCGTCAGTAGCATTTAAATACGTATGTAGGTCCAATTTCAATGTTATAATAAAAATTTATATTTAAGGAAAGAACAAAACGAGATTTAATGCAATTAGGATTAACGTTAGAGGGTCATGGCGGTGATATACAATGTGTTCCAATTTCAGCATCAAAAGGTACAAATTTACAACTTTTAGCTGAAGCAGTTAGTACACAAGCAACTTTAATGAATTTACAAGCTGAAAATGTTGGTTTAATTGAAGGTATTGTTATAGAATCTAAACTTGATTCAAGACGAGGGTAAGCAGAACATTGTTTTTTGAAAAAAATCAACTTAGTTTAAAATCTATCTTCATAATTTCTAGAAAATTATCCTCGGCAATAGTAACTCGTGGTACCTTACGAAAAGGTTGTATTTTAGTAAGTGGTTTAGCACATGCAAAAGTTAGAGCTCTTTTTGATCATAACGGAAACCCAATTGATGAAGCTCCACCTGCTACACCAGTTGAAATTTTAGGGTGGCGTGAATTACCACAAGCTGGAAATCTTATTTTAGAAGTTGAAACTGAGGTAAAATTTGATTACATATATCAACTATAAATTAATAAAATAGTAAAACAAAAAACGATTTTATTTAAAAATTTTAAATTTTTATTGATTTAATAATGACTGAATGTGTGAAATGTCTGACAATAAAAAAAAAACATACAATTCCGAATAATTAGTCTTGTTTATTGATGTACAGACAGGAACATGTACATAATAAGATTTATTTTGCAACACCTGCTGATTTTTTTTTTTTTTACTTTTTCGGATAGTAAAGCTATTACATCTGGCTATAAAATGTAGATTTGAAGGCCAAATACTTTTTTAATTTGGAAAATTTATTATTTGATTTGATTTAATTCCAAACCCAAACAAATGTAAAGAAATTTTTGATTTAATGTAAATTAAAGTTTTTTCCGTTCTCAAAATATTGATCCAGTTGTACGAGTATGTATTGTTTATAAATGGTTTTTATGTAGAAAATATTGCTTTCCTGTTCTATATATTTTTTTAAAAAAAAATTTTTGGTTTTTTTTTTTAAATCTTTGAGTAACTATGCAAAAGTTTTTATAAAATTAAATTCTTTGATAATATTAAGTTCAAGTATTAATTATTTATCTTTTTAAAAAATTATTTTTTTTTTTTAGAAAAAAGCTCATTCTGTTCTAAGATATCGTAATCATGAATCATTAAAAACTAAAGCTGAGTCTGATCAAGAAGCAATCCGAAAGAAAGAAGAAGAACATTTACAACAATATTCAGCAGATAGAGAACGTCGTCGAGAATTAGGTGTTAGAAGATTACGTAAAACTGGTAATAGAACAAAAACATATTTACCTGATGATGGTACACCACGTGTTAATATAATATTAAAGGGTGATGTACATGGTTCTGTTGAAGCTTTATTAGATGTCATTGAAACTTATCACAGTAATGATAAATGCCGATTAGATGTTGTACATTATGGTGTTGGTGATATAAATGAAGGTGATCTAGAATTAGCATCAACATTTAAAGCTATTATTTATGCATTCTCTGTTAAATATCCACCAATTATACCAAAAGATGTTTCAATTAGAGAATATAATATTATTTATCGGTTAATTGATAATTTAAAAGAAGAAATTAGTAAAAGATTACAACCAGTTGAAGTTGAAGATTTTTTAGGTGAAGCAAATGTATTACAAACATTTATGATAACTGAAGGTAAAAAAGAAGTTCCTGTGGCTGGCAGTCGTTGTACTAAAGGTGTTTTAAAAAAGAATGCTAAATATAGATTAGTTCGAAATGGTGAAACTGTTTATGAAGGTATAATACAGTTTTTACCTCAAAAATTAAATTTTTTTTTAAAATAAAAATTTTAGGTGAATTAGAATCAATGAGACATCTTAAAAATGAAGTTGACTCTGTTAAAAAAGATGTTGAATGTGGTCTTAGATTAAAAGATTCAAATGTTATACCAGAAAATGGCGATACTTTAATTTGTTACACAACTCATATGGAACCACAAAGTACTGATTGGGATCCTGGTTTTTAATTTTATAATTGTTTATTATTGTATTATTAGGTAGCTTAGTTGCAATTGTATAAATAATTTAAGAAAAAATCAAAATAAAAAACAATTTTTACAATTTTTTTAAACTAAAAAATAATTTTTATTTTTATTTTAACAAAAGAGATTAATTTCAAGCGCTTTCCATAAGAATAGAACAACAAGAAAAATTAGTTATTTATTAAATGATGAACCATCTCTTACTACTACCCCCATTCAATTAGTATTTTTAAGTCTTTACTCAAAAAAAAAAAAGTTCATTAAACTTTTCATAATTATATAACCATTTTCTAAATAAAAGCATATAAAAGTTATATAATAAACCAGTGATTCACAAACAATGCTTAGTATTCTTTTTATTTCTTTAATATTTTCTAATTGTAAAACTAATTTGTATTCAATTTGTATCAAGTGTTCCCTTTCAACCCACATATTTCCGATAATTTTATCCTTGAAAAGTGTTAAACTTTATCAAAATTATGTCATCTAGCTAGCAACTATATATTATATTATAAGTACATAAACATTTTTTTAAGTTCAGATTTTTTTCGGAAAGTATATTTCGAAAAAAACAAAAACGGATATAATAAAATACTTTTTAAAAATTCATTCATAACTTAAGAATTACATTGTATGTGTGAAAAAACTATGTTCTATATAATTATATATAAATTATATTTTGTTTTTATCTGGAATCTTTCTAAGCTCAGATGCGTATGGCATACTATCATGGCCTAATTTCCATTCAGAAAAGTGTTTTTATCAAAATTTTAAAAAAGAAAACAAAAACAGCCACAATGTGTGGGTTTTTTTCAATTGATAAAAGCTCCCTATTTTATTTGTTACTGGTAATTTGTTAGTTTTTGTTACTAATTAAAATATTAAAATTGGAACTTAAAGTAAAGATTGAATTTAAATGAAATTACAAAAACGTATCAAGAGGGAATTAGATACCCTTACATTTAGGTTTAAGTGTAATTTTTTTTTTTGTAAACTGTAAAGAAAAACGAATTTAGTGTAAAAAAAAAAACTATTTTTGGAATATTTTTGAATGGATATTTAAGTTTTCCTAGAATTGAACTTTTTTTTGGTGGCTTTTTATAGATTAGAAAAAGACTTCCGATTTCTAATTTCAACGACGTTTTTTTATGTAATCAGAATTAACACAATAATTAATAGCAAAAATAGATTTTTTTTATTAATAGTATCCATAGCTTTAGTATTATTGTGTTGATCAAATTCTTTAATGAGACAAGATTGCTCAAAACGTTTTTTATACAATTGATACATAAATGTTTTGCGCTCTTAATAAAATAAAACAAATATTGCTTGTAAGTTAAAAGTATTAAGTTGACAAAAATATTTATTATGTAAATCGAAGTACGATATATTTAACTTAATTATTAATATCTACATAAATACTTAAAAGGTAAGCTGTTTTTTTAAACTTTAAAGTATATAATTGTCAATTAGAAGGCAAGATAAAATCCTTTTTAAAGTATGAGAAAAGCTATTCTACACAAAAAACGCTAGATAGTAATGAACTAGACAATACGTTTATATCCTGACAATAACGGTCATAAACATTTAAAATAAATAGATATCGTCAAATGATACATTTAATTATTTATTGAGATTTGAGACTTATTACATATTTATTTTTTTTCAAAGAGGGTTGGTGGTTATCCATAATAACTTTATGGGGTCGCTCTGGATGGTGTTACAGTTTAACCAATCTAAAGCAATTTTTTTTTATAAAAGAAAATTATAACGCAGGATAAATATTTATTTAAGAGATTAGTTTCCTCGAAGAATAATGATAGAGGATTTTATTAAAATTTGATAATAAACAAATAAAAATTTTGAATGATTTCTTGTTAGCTACCTTAAGCCTTACTATAGGTCCAATGATTCCCTTAATTAATAAAGAGTCATATATATTTAATATAATATAGATAAAATTTATTTACAGAGCTTACAATAAGACCTCCAGAGCTGATAAGATTTACCTTAATGTCCTTTATTAATCATTTAAAACATTTTAAACAAAGTGAAGTGTATGCAGCACTATTTCTTTTATTTATATAGCAGTTTATAAATTTATAGGGTGAAAAGCTTGGAAAGCACCTTTATACAATAAATATCTATTATATTTAATGAATTTTCCAGACTAACACAATAATTAAACATGTGAAAATTGAAATTAACACAGGAATACGGGAAGCAATTCGTTATTATTATAACGAATAAATATATGTATAACTGGTCTATAGTTAATATTATTATTCAAAAGTTTTCCATGTGCTTTTTATATATGTATGTATGTATTTTGCTTTTATTGGTCAAATGGTCAAACTATTGGTATTATTTGTAATATGATGTGGGCGACACAATTTCATATTTAATTTTGTACTAGCATGTATACAATAAAAGTTTTTTACCAGTTTAAATTAAATAAAAAAAAAAATAAAACATAATATTTAAACTTCATAAAAACAAATTTAATCAAAACGGCCAAATGAAATAAAAGAAATATTGTGAATTTTAAAATATTCTTATTTTTCTTATATTTTTTTAGACCGTGTAACCCATGTGAAAACAATTGAATTGTTTTCTAAAAAATAGGGATTAAAACATTAGCTGCAGAAGATTGTGTAGCTATATATATATATAAACATGTTTATTCCGGAAATAATAGCAACCTTGACAAACAACCTAGGATAACAATTTATTTTACTTAATTTTATTTAATGTCAAATAAAATGTCAAAAATAGGGAATTTAAAATAAAGAGACTGCCGAACCTAAAACCCCGCATAACCAATTACTTACTTCCTGATTTTGTATTTTTTTTTTTGTTACGAGGGACAGGTGAGAGCTTTAAGAGCCTATATTTAAAAAGTATTGCAGCTGGTGCTTAGTTTCTATAGGTAGTGTACGACTTTAACACATAAAAATCATAATCATTTTTGAACCAAACTTTAGGATTGGATCTGTAATACAAATTGGCAGTTTTTTTTCGAGTATAGGAATGTGAATGCATTTTTGGAAATCTGGTTTTGGGAAATGTTGTATTTTTGGGATTTTTGAATAATTTGGAAAATTGGATGGGATATTTGGAAGAAAGATGTTAATGCTGTTCTTAAACTAAATAGTATATGCTTTTTTTTTAACATTTGTATATGGCATAATTTGCAACATACTTACATTAGTTGTAATAGGTTTGTAAAACACCATTATAAAGTAAAAGATTTTGGATATTGTTTTCAAAATCAGGATATTCATGTTCTTAATATTTTCTAGGTATATTGCTTAACTTATATATACATAGTGATGAAAGATTTTTTAATACTATGTATAGGTAATAGGCAGTGATGAGCTGCCAAACATTTTACAACCGGTTCTATAAAACCCAAAACTAAAAATCGTTTTCAATAAAATATCGTTTTATTTGAATAGATTTTTTTTTTATTTTTTTTTTTAAATTATTATAATAATTTCCAAATGATTTCATTATTTTCATTAATATTTTTTTTAGAAAATGCTTTTATTAATGAATTAAAAATAAATCATTTTGTTTCCTTTTATTGAAATGTATTTTCTTTTATTTTTTCATTTAATAAGAAAACCTTTGTTTTTTGTTGAAAAAATGTTTTGTATTTCAAAATTATTTTTTTTTAAAAAATGATTTGCACCATGATTGCCACGCTTACCTTATTAAAAATTGTTCAAAACTGATTCAGAAAATAAAAAATTTATATACGATATTTATTTTTATTTTAGTATGCGTTAGCATGTCAATGAAGGTTGTTCCACGTTAGTTATTCTCATGAAGGGTTTTTTTTAAACCTTAATTTATGAATGAAAAGTATACATTGCACTATATTTTTCTTTTACAGCTGTTAGATAAAATTCCAAAATTTATTATTTTATAAAAATTTTTTAATTTTTCTAACGGGAAGTATATCAAAACATAGAAGGACGGTGAAAAATTAAATTTTTCATACAAAATTTAAAAAATTTGGTCTTATTTAAAAAAAAATTGAGAATTTCTCTCTCTACGCGATTGCCTGATAATAACCAGCAGTGGTTGTTTTTAAATATAGTGCCACCTATTAATTAGGTATCAACAAAATTAATTTGTTGATTCCTAATTAACAAACGGTTCTATAAACTACAAAAAATTTAACAACCGGTTCTATAGAACCGGTGCGAACCGGCTACAGCTCATCACTGGTATAAGGGTAATAGGTATTACAGTTGTCAATTAGACATTTCCTACATTCGTATAAAATCTGACGTTTAATTCTAGTCTAATAAGTTTGAATATGTTGCTTAACGAGGCACTGTAGAATACGAACGGCTCTAAGAGGAAGACTCGTTTCCCTCTTCAAAACAATAACAAGTTTAAATATTATAGCCCTAATTGTAGCTAGTTAAATTTGCTCTAAATCCAAAAATGTACTTCAACTTTATTTAATTTGGCCTTATTTCAGATAATCTCTAAAATCATAGGGTTTTTTTTTCACATATACATACGTATATGTACAAAAATGATTCCTATATGTACAGTATTAAATTGAGAAGATCCTATCCACTGTATTTATATGGCTATATATGTATGTATTAAATTGTTACTTTTGTTAATTTGTTGGCTGGTAACACCATTACCAAAAAAAAAAAAAAAATTCAAATGAAATTTTGTAACTTCTGGTGTCGCTTTTGGTCTTGTTTTTTTTTTGTGATTTTGGAATCGCTTATCTAAATTTCAGTTCCGTTTTCTAATTAAAAAAAAAAATTTCATACATAATATAATATTTATATATACATATGTATATAGAAATATTATATTCGTGTCTGGTTTTTTTTTATGAATACAACAAAATTTTTATTTTTATTTTAAGTATTTCCATGATATTAAATTAAAAATTGTTGGTTTTTCCCTTTCTAATTTAAAATTCAAATAAAATTAAATATAGAATTTAATTTTTTGTTTTTTTTTTATATTAAAAACTTCAATTGCATTTTGTCCATATTATAGACTAATTGTAAAACTATTAGATTACAGATCATCCGATTCTGGTACTGCATTTTATTTTAATATTATATCTATAGATATTGTATACATGTAGTCCAGATTGTTATAATATTATCTATAGATATTTATACTCGTATGACTATTAGTCAAAAGGGTATACTAAATTTGCCATTAGGTTTGTGACGCAGAAAGGATGGGAGGTAAATATAAACTCAAGTGTATGGATTGGATCAGAATCGAAAAATAAATTGATTTAGCTATATATGTCCGTCCGTCCGCACGATAACTCAAAAACTAAAGGAGCTAGGACCTTGAAATTTTCGCAAATTAGATTTTTTGCAATAGCCGTCATCGCAATTTAAATCCAGCCATTTTGGTCCATGGGTTTGGGTAGCTGCTATACAACTTCTTTTTTCTGATGAGCATTACTCTGTGCTTATTACAGCTGAGTGTCTGAAATTTTGCCAAAAATAGTTTAGTGTTATGGCCAAAGTTTCTGCAAAATTTTTGGTTTGTCTACTGCCGTGATTTCGAGTACTTGCCATAGAACTCCTTCTTTTATATGAGCATTACACTACACCTAGTGCATGTTTGAAATTTTGCCAAAAGTAATAAACCGGATGATATAATGTTTATATTACGGTCATACGGGTATCCCAGAGTTGACAGAGTCTACTCTACTACACTTTTCCTCGTTTTATCTATAGATATAATACATTTATAATGTAGTCGAGGTGTTGAATTTTAAAATTTTTTTTTTTACCCTATATTTAATAAACATTTAAGATATAAATTATTAAAAATATAACTAAATACCACTAATACAGAGGGTTTCCGTTTTTAAGTTAATTCCTTGTTTTAGGTTTTGAATTTTTGTTTTTGTCTGATGTCTGAAAAAAAAAAATAAAAAAATTGGTTTTAGATAATTTCCGGAAAAAAAATTGAAACGAATTGATTTTCATGTAATATTAGTAATTATTAAAAATTAGTTTGTTTTTTTTTTACCACAAGCAATTAAAAATATAATGAATATTTT
The DNA here is from genome assembly GCA_963082915.1 of Dolichopus griseipennis. NCBI lineage: Eukaryota > Metazoa > Arthropoda > Insecta > Diptera > Dolichopodidae > Dolichopus > Dolichopus griseipennis. The sequence goes on from OY720441.1 coordinate 49,587,605, forward strand.
ATTTCGGATATTATTTTAATGTATATATTTTATGATATTAGTATTTGGACTAAGTAGAATTTATGAATAATGAATATTATATGTATAGTTTTTATTTTGTAAATTTTGGATTTTATGGAACTTGTACTCCATCTCATGTGTTCCCCATAAATTTGGTGGTGCAGATCTCTCTTAGGTCTTTCATATTATCATTGATTTGTAATCCCAACAACCCAAGCTTCCTTTACTAATATCTATCCTGAAAATCTAACTGTAATTTTTTTTTAAAGCTTCATCCTAAAATTTGGGTGACTTTCGATTCTTTCAATGGTCCCTCTTAAACTATATGCTTGAAGCAAGTTAGGTAGGTTATAAAACTAAATTAAATATGCATATACCTTTGTTTCTTATAAAGTTCAGGCAAAATAACATTGGTAACACTCCACAGGATATGTTTACACGAAGAACTTCAGAGGGGTGCAACTAGCAATAAAACTAAAAAGATACTAAAACTGAAAAACAGTGATCTTAGATTAATAACAGAGATAAGAACGGGTCACTTAATGCTTAAAGATCATGTAGCCAGAATTATATACAAAACACAGTCATCTACAAGGCCAAGGAGCAATAGGAGCAAAACAGAGCACAACAATAAGTCAGGGAGTTCCTCTATAAAATTGAACATATTTTACTTAGACAAAAAAACTCCCTCCGAAACGGCTTGCCTAATAATACCTTTTATGGTAAACACATCCCAAGTCTGTTTTAGAAATTACGAGCTTCTTAAGTTTTATAATATTTCTTATATGTACTCGTATAATCGCCTATTCAGCGGTGCATAATAATAATACCTAATAATAAGAAAAGTCCACCTATTAAGGAAAAACCCTGCATATATTGTTAATATTAATTTTGTAGAAAAAATGTGCCAGAAGATTATTGATAAAAGGTTTTGGGTTATTTTGTATGACGGTATAACACTTAGATAAAGAAATATATAAACTCCGGTCAAAAATTATTAAAATTTAAATTTGAAATTCAACTCTATAATCTCTTCTTATCTAAAGAAACTTGCATTTAAAAAAATTTTTAAATGTTCTTAGAAAAAATTAACATTCTGATTTTAAATTTAGCTTTTCATATTGTTTTCTTACATATATGTCACTTAGGATTTTTTTGAAGATGGCCCATTCTATCTTAATTTCGGGAATTTTGTCTCATTTTTGTGGGTCATTGCCACCTACTGTCAATAAGATATTATTATGTCCAAGTAAGGTTGAAGTATTATATGCCACCACAGCTCAGTAGGATATTATGGTTCAAAGCCTCATTGTACGTTCTAACTAATTTAAAAACGGTTTAATATGGAATATTTATTTCAAATTATCAATGTGTTGCAATCTCCACCCATTTGGAATTACTTGTTTTTAACAGTTCCTAATATAACTATAGCTGTTGTAAAGTCAAATTATCACTATAAAAGATGATTTGGGAGAATAGGCTCTTAATTTATACTCTAACTTGCTGTCTGATAAGATTAAGGTTACTGTAGTCTAATAAGATTACTAAGTTATTTGATGAATATGTTAGTCGAATATGTTATAACCTTAAATTAAATCACTAGAACTATACATAAATACATAGTTGCATTCAAAATTAAAAAAAGTTACTCACTTGATTTTTCAGTAAAAAATTTTAGATAGTGATTATTTTAGTGTGCGGTAATTCAATTTAAAAGATTAGTTACACGATTAATAATCAAAGATTACAATTACTTGTAATTGTATTTGAAATATGAAATAATTTAATAGATTCGCTTCTCTTACTTTTGAAAAATTTTCTATTTCTAATTTTTTAAGCAGTAGTTTTTATCTTTAACAATGCTTTCATATCCATGAGATTCATATCCATTCTTGTGTATATATATATGTGTATATAACTTAAGAATATAACTCGTTACTATACATTAACAATTAACTAGTTTGTTACTTGTTTGTTAGACTTATTACTAAGATAATAAATTACTTTAATATTTTTTTTTTGAACTACAATCAGTATTCAATTTTCTTATATTTTATAAATAAACGTAATTGCATTGTAAAACTTTAAACTCTATAATAATTAATTGATTTAAGTAAAGGTTAACGAATCTAACAATATCTTAAATGTAGTTGCTACTTGCTACTAATATTATTGTAATTAAAAAATATTGATTTACTATATTATGTTTGGTATAATGATTCTGAATTTAAAATACATAACATTTGCTTTTCTTCAAATTTGATTACTTTTAATAACTTGAGACTAAGATAGATTTTAATCAAATTAACTTGCAAGGAGTGTATAAACTTTGGAGTGTATAAAAATATATGTTCAAATTTTTGGGTAATACTCGCGATTAAATTAACAAAAAACCAATCTGACCGATGGCGTAGTGGTAAAGACACCGCCAGTCATGCAGAAGGTCTTGAGTTCAAACCCGGACAGATCATATCTAATAAAAAAATATCGTAAAATTATATAATTATATCGTAATATAAAATAATGTTTAACTCATGTATTATTATATTTCCGTTATAGTTACCATAAGTTTTTCATCTTCTAATTACTTATTATATTTCATTGGACTCGGGTTTTGTGAAGACGAATCACAATCATTGTAGAATATTGTTCAAATAATTGTTCAAATTAATGGGACGACTTCCAGTGAGATAAAAACTCCAAACATAAAGGAAGGTTGTTGATCTAATTATTCTCCTTATTGGGAGGAAGGTTTAGTGAGGCAAAACCTTGGAAATTATGAAAGGTTGATCATTTACAGATTGACAAGGATGTGTTGGTGAGGAAATTCTCAAATACCAAGAAAGATTGTTACTTCTAAAAATCTATAAAACTTACATTAAACCAAAAATGGAGTATAATGCTCACTGGGATATCTCGATAAAGTGCCAAATAGAGCTATCCGTCTTATAAATGATCCCAATGTTACCTCATCGCTCACTCCACTTAACTATCGGTAAACCGTTTGGTCACTAACTCTGTTTTATAGATACCTCGTAGAGACAAACACCTGTTTCAACGGAATCAAACAATTAATCCCTCCCCTGAAAGTTTTTCAACGTGAAACAAGGAATCCGTCAGATGCTCATCCCTACACTGTTGACACATCGAATCAATTCCATAATCGACCATGTAATGCTTTGCCAAAGTTAGTAATTTTTATATGTAAGATTCATTAAAGTTTAAGATTAATTCTAACCCTAATTTTCTTCCCAATCCCGATTCTAAAAACCAAACAAAACAAACGTATTTAAGGTTCATACCAAGTTTGGTTTTAAAAAAAGAAGATGTGGTTTAAGTTGGTTAAAGTCTCACACTCCTCAGATGAATCCCGTACAGTGATTCTGGGCGGCTGTCGATGCTTTTCATCAACCCTCGCAAAAAAAAAAAAATTTAGTTGGGTTTAGTGAGAAATACCTAGGACATCATGGTAGGTTGTTCATTTAATTGTTTTGGTAAAAAGATGTGGGTTAGGTGAAGAAAAACAACAGGGATTAAGGAAGGTTATTCATATAATAAATTGATACTCCATTGAAATTCCCCACCACCACTTACTTATTGTTCGAACTTTTATCTAAAATCATTATTAATTCGGTGGATTAGATAAGTTCGAAGATAGAATATCTATTTTTACTGATTATCCTTTTCTGAACTTTTTTTTCGTTCCTATGGTAACGCTTAGGAAGTTATTCTTTTAACCATGTTTACTTTCTTCAATTCGCAGTTTTATTTGATTTAATTAGAGACCCCGATTGTATTCGGGATACAAAAAAAGGCTTGTTTTAAGAAAAGTGCATATATATTCCTATATAAACTCGTTAGATTGTACGTGCACATGTATACCTTATCATCAATTGATTTATCTTTTTACAACTCAAAAGAAATCACAACAACAAAATAATAAAACATTTGTATGATGTTTGAGCAATTTAAAATGTTGCAGAATGTTGCTTTATAAATGGCGCTTAATTTTAAAAAAAGTTTTGCAAAAACCTTAGTTAGAAATTTTTTTTTTGAGAAATTTTAAAAAATTCATTGAAAAATTTCGCATTATGAGTCAGACAAAATGTTCAAAAAACCTGAAATTATGCTCGCGATTAATATCTTATTATCTAATACACTAACATCCAACTTACATATGTTTCAAAAAAAAAAAACAATTTTGTAATAATAAGAGAGAGAGGCCGCAAAATAGAAAGAAGATGAATGGGATTTTTGTTTTTTTTTAAAGAATCTTTTTTTTTTGCTTTTTTGTATTTTTTTTTTAAGTTTCAAGCGAATCTGAAGATATGGATCATGTGTGAGGTTTATGAAATGAACCATTTAACAATTTTTTGGATTTGAAAATCCTTTTGCACATGTTTTCATCTCCTTTGAGATTTATATTGTCTTTTTTTATATGTACATATGTATAGTATGTATATTATATTTTTTGCTTTCAGTTTTTTTTTTTTAATGTCTGTCTAGTAAAATTTCATGTTTTTTTTTACAAATAAATTTGAAAGTTCTTCCGATTTATTTTGGTTTTTTTTTTTTTTATAAATACATTGTTGTGCAAAATGATGCGACTACTGAGAAAGTTGTTTTTTATTAATTAAATTATTTTTAGTAGCGCATTAAATTGATTTGATGAAATTATAGGTAAGTATTAGATTAATTTAGTTTATTAGTTTAGTGTTTAATTAGTATTTAGTTAATTATTGTGATAAGTATTCATTGAAGCATAAGTTTATTTCAACTATTTTTGAGTTTAATTACTTATGTAATTATTTTTTTTATTTTAAACTTTAAATAGATGAATTTTAAAGTTGTAGAGACCTTCACTATAGTCTTAAAATTGGTTACATATTGTTTAAAATAAAGTCTTTTAAAAGTAGTACTTTTATAATATTTTGATATTAATTTATAGGTTGGATCTAAAATGAAATAGGAAAAACCTTAATTTTGAGTTGAATTAAAAGTTGGTCTTAAAAAGTTTACATTTGGTTTTGATAAGTTTAAATTTATTTTGAAAATTTTATAGGTATTTAAATTTGCGAAGGTTGCATTATTTTGCTATAGATATACAATTATTTAAAGCTTGAATTTGAAAATGGTTTTGAAAAGGTTCTATTTAGATTTGGAAGTGTTAAGTTTAAAGTGTAAAGTTACTTATGAACATTAGTGTCCTACTTATATTTTTATTGCTGTTGCATAGCAGCATTTGTATTTTTTGAATTAAACCTGCAGTTTAAATTATTATTTAATAAAATCGGACTTGTATATTTTAAGTACAAGAACTATACCCAATACCATTATACCTGATACTTGTTACTATGTCAAGTACCAATATTACCTTAATTTCGATACTTACAAAATTCAAGTACCTATAAGTTTTCAAAAATTCAAGTAAAAATACTTGTAATCGTCAGAAAATAAGTAAATGGAATGATTGTATGGCACTTCGTGAAAAACCATTAAATTCTTGATACTTAAGTACAAAAAAATAATTACAAAAGTAACTAAACTCAAAATTTAATTACTTTCTGGGAATTACAAATATTTTTACTTGATTCTTGTACTTAGAATTAAATTTTTTTAATTATCGAAATTTAAGTAATACTATGGTACTTGAAAAAGTAATCACTTACCAGGTAAAGATACTTCAAACTGAGCTAACAAAAATTAATAAAGCAATTATATTTATTTTATTGTACGAGTCATTAAATTATATTAATATCGAATCATCAATGGTGGGGCTATAAAGCCCCAATAAAAATTTTTTTGGAATATGTGCAATGTATCAATCATTTTAAAGCTTCGAAGCGTTATGAAACGGAATGATATAGAACAAACTTATTATATTATGCAGTACACTGTATTATAGAAAAGGCCTAAGCACAAGTTAAGAAATACTTATATACTTATATAGGATGAAATTTAAAATTGAGTTTTTATTTTGAAGAATGATTGTTAAAAATAAAATTACTATGGTAAATATCTTCAGATTTATATTTTATATTTTATGATTCTGATCTCCAGTTCGGGTTTTAAGTTTAATTGCTCTTTCAGAGACGTTCTATCTATTTTTTTTCTTCTGAACATAAATTGAATATAAATAAGAATAACTATTAATGGGTTTTTATTTTTTTAATATGCCTTTGGGTATCATATATTGTTCAACATTTATTGGGATTGTGTTTTATTCAAATGAAAGTTGATTTAAAAGAAATAAAATATACATTAAGATTATATAAAAATTTAATTGTGACGTTTATTATATGCTTTAAGCTAGAATAAAAAGGGCCTATAGCGGCGAAGGAGAGATGAATCTGGGAAACAAAGAATTCCCCGGCTCAAAACCAGGCGTAATAAATTTATAACTAGTGTTGTAATAATTATTTCTTTCTATTTTAAAACGTCCAGTCATGAAATGGAAGTTTATTCTAAATCGCGTTTATCATTTTATTTGTCCACAGTTGTGAACGTTCTGTAGACAGTCTGCGCCTCGGAGCGTTCTCTGACCTTCTGCTCTTAGTTAAAAAGGCAAAATATTAAAGATAAATATTAAAATGTTCAAAAGTCATCTAAAATACTAAACCGCCGGGAGTGCACTAAAATATTTCTACTCACTAAGAAATGTAGCTTAAATAATGGGATAAGTATCTAATCTGCATTCGCAGTATAGTTTGCTGAAAAGTAACGATGAGACATATATGTCTACCAAAAGTTGAATGGGAAACTCAAGAGGCATAAGTTGACTTCTTTCTTGAATTTTTCTAAATTATAAGTAATAGGAAATACATATGAGGCTAATGTGTTTTATTTGGAGCTGCGACTTATAAGAGTTCCTATATTTCAGGAACTTTGAAATCAAAAAAGCTCTACTTTATACGAATGAGATTTAACAGCTAACGTGTATTACAGCAGCGGGTTTGATTTTTAGCATAATATTTTTAAATTCTTCATAAGTATTAACAAGTAGATATTTATAAAACAGACAAGTAGGTCCTAAATTAAGGAGGTGGCTTGACTTTAAGCCTTTTGTTAGGTCATTATCATTGATAATACGAACTGCTCTTTTTTGTTTCTTATCCAGATATTGGTGAGCGATGCAGGATGCTCCTGCAAATATGTTAGAGCTATACTTAAGTCTCGGTCGAATAGGTTAAGCAACATCCCGCAGAGATCATCAATATAATATAGTAAAAAACAATTGGTTTACTTTCAACATTCGGCATTTAATAGACAATTGAAAAACAAGAAGAAGCTAAAATAATCCTATAGTAGTACGATCATTTTTAAAAATTAAATGAAAACATTAAATATAGTGCTAATTAAAAAATAGTTTCTTAGATAGTTGAATAAAAAAAAAAATTTTACACTTGTTTTCTTCACTATTTAGAGAACCCGTGGTTTCAAATTGCATTCATATAATTTAAAAAAAAATAAAGGGAACCTCATATTTTATTCCTGTAATTATTATATTCACTTGTTATGGTGTCTTTGCCATTAAATTGACTTTTATGATGTATCTCCTGTGGCGTTTTTCCAAAGAACTTTTTTACAAACAATTAAAAATATAGATGAATGTTTTTTTTTGTGATTTTAAACATGGACATTTAAATTTAAAATGTTTGTTAAAATAAAATTAGAATTTTTCCTATATTAAATTATAAGTGATTCTATTTTAATGTATTTATGTTTTATGATCTCTAGTATAAGAATATAATAGAAAAGGATTTCCTTAAAATGCATAATAAAATGCATATTGTAATATTTTTAGTATAAATTTTGGTTTTAATTAAAAAATTTAAGAACAAAATGTTCATTGAACTTGTAAATTACATAATAAAAAAAAACTTTTTATTTAATAAAATATAAATTTATTTTATAATTAATTTAAAAATGTTCAGTTGAATATCAATTGCAAGGTTGTTACAAATAATTGTTTAAAACAATAAAACAAGCCCTTTTCTAAAGCAAATTTTACGATAGGGCTTTTTAATATTTGTAAGTTTGGTTTTGAAGATAGTAGGCACTAAGGAAAGAAGTTGGGGATTTTATGAATTATGTAGGATAACGAGGACAATATGTTAATGTTCTTTTAAATTTTAATATATGGAACACCAACTCTATAAAGAGCTCTATTAACAGCTCTATTAAAACTCTATTTACAGGTGGGTGGCACGTTGTTGAGTGCCGACGTTTCATGCGAAAAGCCCCGGGTTCAAATCCCAGTGAAATTGAAAAAAAACTTTTCTGGTTTTTCGACTCGACTCAGCTACTATTTGCCATTGGGTTCAAATTAATGGTTTAATCAATAATTAATAATTATATATCTTTAATAAAAAATACATTAATTTAAAAATATAATCAAATACCAAATATAAACAAATAATTTAATTTAAATAATATAATTCACAGATATAGAGTACCATATAACTTAAACACAAAATATTACGATATAAACAAAAATAGAATTTTAATTATTGAAAATCTAAGACGTTTCTACATGTTATAAGGCCTAGTACTATCTTATGTTTAAAATGTATGTGGAATTCATAAAGACCAATTCTAATAACATGAATATAATTAGCCTAACAGTTTGCTAGTTGAACAGTTTGCGCTTAAGAAAAAAAAATAAAAAAAGAATACTTATGAGATGAAATACGATTCCGTATAATTACGAAGTATCCATAATAAACGAATTTTTATAAGATGTGTTATGAGTCTCAACAACTGTAAAGGGTAGTGTGAACAATTCTAAATTTTAAAAGTTATCCGTTAAAAAAAGAAATGTTAGATCTATAATATAAAGTCAATTAGCTATTTACTTACACAAATGTTAAGAATGTGATTTGACCATACGTCAATCAATATCAAGCTGATTATCTCTAAAACAAGTAAATGATATGAAAAAATTGTGAGAACTCAAAATGGAAGCTGGAGGAATAAATGATTTTAAAAATTAAATCAAATTAGTTGCCTTTTTTTTAACGGAAAAATTACAGTTAATTCGTAAACAGTTGGATTGTTGGTATGAAGGTCTTAACATCAGCTAGCTACAGACACTTTAAAAAATCTTTATTTTGAACGATTTTTAAAGTTGAACAGGCCGAGGTAACTGTCTTCAAAATACTTTGAAATATTTTTTTTTTTTTTTTCAAAATATTGGGATAAAGAATTCAAAAAATTTAAATTAATTTATAAATTTAAAATTTTATTAAAAAAAAAAACCTTACAAAATAAATAAATAAAAATTTTTGACGTAATAACTGTAATTTAATCAGTACCTTTACATTTTTCACAATTAATTAAAAATATAAATAAATATATTTTATGTTTTGCAATTAATTTATATTGATTTTAAGAATTTTCTATAATAACATGTATTTTATATATATATATATATGAAATAAAATTGTATTTAAGTTAATATAAAATAAGTTAGTATATAATTAGGGTTTTAAATTTAATTATAATGTTTAAATTTTATGTAAATATTATGAAAAAACGAGGAAGAGTGTAGTAGAGTAGACTGTGTCAACTGTGGGATACCCATATAACCGGAATATAGATATTGAATGATATAATGCTAATTAGTTTTGTAAATTTCAAATACACACAACATATTAGACTTTCAGTTATATATAAATAAAAATATTAGTTTGAAAGAAATCTATTCAAACCTCTTCCACTACGTTGGCTATATTTTATTCAAACGTTGGCTATTAAAGTTAATAACTATTTACAAAATTTAATAAAAGAAGTTGTGAGAGTAATGCTCATATAAAAAAAGAAGTTGTATAGCAACTAGTCTAACCCAATGCACTACCCCTACAAAATTAAGCACAAACTTTGTCCATAAAACTAAACTACTTTTGACAAAATTTCAAATATCTAGCTTTACCAAGTATAGAGTTTTTTTTATATAAAATGAAGTTGTACGGCAGCTACTTGAACCCATAACAAACTGACTGGATTTAAATAGCGATATCTGCATAAAATCGAATTTGCGGAAATTTCATAATTCTGGCTAATTTATTTTTTGAGTTATCGCGGGGACAGACTGACTATCCAGATCTGATCCATATCTTTGAGTCTATATCTATCCCTCCCTCCTTCTGTGACGCACACAAACGTAATGGCAAATTTTGTATACCTTTTTGATCTATATAGTTATACGGGTACAAAAAAGGGAAATTAAAAATTGATTACTCTTTATTCGAAATTTTTTTTTTTGAATTAATTTGTTATTTAAAAAAAAAATAATAATTGTTATTTTAAAAATTTTCAATACACTTAATTCAATTTACATTTAAATGCAAAAATGTTAATTTTTTTTTTTATATTTTGTTTCAGAATTATTTCAAAAAAAAATTTAAACCGAATCAAATTTAATTGTCAACTTATGTATTATAATTTATTTTATTTTAATTGGATTATAAATACTTATGAACTCATACGTCAGATCACATTGAAATTATTCAGTTATCATTGAAATGAAATTTTTAGTGAAAGAATAAATTAATATTAAAAGGGGGGTCTCAAGTGCCCATGGTGTCCACTTGTACAGTGGAAGTTCCTAGATGTGTTCACCTTTGATTTAAAAATATACCATTATACAATTTGTAACATTTCAAAAAGAACTTATATAAGGTCGTTTCTATCCATTCCTTTGCTTGGTGGACAAGCTTGCATATCTTTTAACATATTTATGAATAAAGAAATTTGTTTCTGAGTTTGACTATACTAATTACTTACTTACTTATTAGGCACTACAAACCATGAAGATTCTGGGCCTGATGTAATATCTATTTCCACACCTCTCGGTTTTGTGCAGATTTCTTACAATTGGCGATATGCAGTTTTTTAAAATCTGCGATGTCTCATCTCCCCAACGGAGGTTCAGTCTCGCTCGGCGTCGCTACCCTTGAGTTCTGGCTTCAAATATCCCCTTGACTGCAGCATCGGTTGACGTTCGCTCGTCGTGACCGAACCAATGAAGGCGTCTGATTTTGACTTTCGTGACTACATAAACGTCATTATACAGTTCATAGAGTTTGGAATTATATCTTGTTCGCCAGAACGCGCCATCGTTTACAAGACCATATATTCTATACGTAGATTTTTTCTTTCAAAAATACCTAGTGCTAGCTCACTTGCTTTTGGCAGTGTCCATGATTCTGAACTGTACAGCAGAACTGGGAGTATGAACGTTTTGTACTGTTGCACTTTAGTATTACGCGATAGGAGTTTTGAGTTTGACTATAGCGTGTTACAAAAGTTTGTATTATAAAATTAAAAAAAATTATTCGCATTTAGGAAGCTTCATCTAAAAGAAACACATTTGAGCTCCCTTTAAATCACTTAATTCTTAATACCAATTTTAAATCACCATTCATTATGTAGGTGGTAATATTTTTATTCTTTTGCAAACTTTTAACTGGGATAGTATAGTTCACATTTTGAAGTCTTAATCAAAAACTATTAAAAAAGGATAATGTTTTAAAATTTCTAGGAATTATTTACTATTCTTACTCTTTAATTCTACACCCCTTGTTTTGTCTTTGCAGAATTTTTGCAGTTTCCGTCCATTCAACTTTTAATATTTTTCGATTAATCCAGATTTCATTTCAAGCTTTAATCTATTACTGTTCTAGATTCCTTTTCAGTTTTGGTTAACTTCAAAAATATTTAATCTAGGATTCCATGGATATATGAAATTGTTATTTAAGAAATTTGGTTAAATAAAGTATAATTGCTTGGGGTTGGGTACGTAAACCCAAATCGTAAGATCCCAATCACAAAATCACAAACACAAAATCACAAATTACAAAATCCCAAAACTTTTTCATCTTAGGTATTACAAAATTCCCAAATTAGGAAATCCCAAATTGCGAAACTTTATTCGGGTTGGGTATGAAATACCAAGAGAGCAATTTCTTTTCCATAATACCATTTACATACTTCTATAATTCCAAAAAAAAAAATTCATACTTCCAAAAAAAAACATTTAAAAAAAAAAACTTTTTTAAAATTTCTGTAAGTTTACGTTTAAAAAATAATTTTGTGGAATTTTTTTTATAACTTTAGAAATTTTTTTTTGAAATTGGTGAATTCAGGGTTGGACAAATTTAAACTTTTAGGTTGAAAATTTCTAGTTTTGGGATTTTGTAATTGGGTTTTTGTGATTTGGGATTTTGTGATTTGAGATTTTGATATTTGGGATTTTGTGATTTGGGATTTTGTAATTTAGGATTTTGAGACGTTCCCAATCGCTTATGTGTACTAATTTTATTAATTTAAGTGGGAAAGGAATAAATAAAAATAAGAAGTTTAAGGTTTTGAAAGTAGAATTTTATTTAAAAACTTTAAAAGAATTTTAGAAAATTTTACTTTAGAAATTAGAAATTAAATTTTTCAAGTTGCAAAATCTAAATAATTGATATAAAAATGAAAAATCAATAACTTCAGATCTTCAGACTGAAAAAGAAAATAATGTCGAAGTGATTATTAATTTTTTTTGTATGGATTTGTGGTTTTTAGGCATAGTGGCCAAAGATTAAATTACAGAAAAAAAATCCTACAAGTTTTATAAACAGAGGCCGGATATTTTATTTAGGCTTAAATAAACAAGATTATTGATATAAAGTTATTAAAAACAATATATGTATACATATTTACATATAAATAAATAACATATATATGTATATATTTTAAATATATATATATGCAAATTGATTGTAGCAAAACAATAGATTTAAAAGTTTCAAAAAAAGATCTTAATCAAAATATCATAATAAAATCAGTTATTAATAACTTTAGGCCACCTACAAGTATACTGAAGCTGGATATAAGAGCACAGTTTAAAAAAAAGTCTTAATAATTTTACTTATAACTATGTTCAATTTTGAGTATTTTATATTAAATAGCAGTTTTCATTAAAAAAAAACATTTATATAGTATATATCTTACAAAATAACATCTTTGTAATATTATATTTACATGCTGTAAATATTTACTTTTAAAATCAAAACTTGTTTAGATAATCTTAAATTATTATTTGTTAATTATTTAAATAAACATTTTGTAATATAATAAATAATAATTATAAACGATCATTAGTGCATAAATACGAAACATTTGACTAATAACCATACATACATAGTATTTTCTTTAAATTATTAATTTTCATTCATTAAAAATAATTTTAATTTTGTAATATGTTGCTAAACATTATTAAAAATTTGTATACATAAATTTTTTGATAAACATAATATTTTGTTTGAACTTTGAAACATGTTTTGTGTGTTGCTGAAATACAAAAATAAAAAATTTATTTATTACCACAACATTCAACTCAATTACAAGTCAACTTGACTCAACTCAATTATAACTCCACTTACAATACAATTGATTTGAAACAAAATGGAATTGAAACATTCATCTCTTTGATCTTATTTCTTTGCATTTATTTTTGTATATATGTTTATGTATAGTAAAATAAATGTATCCTTTCCATTTCAATCCATTCCATTTTACTTCTTATTTTTTTTTCTTTTGTTTTTTTTTTTTTACTTCTTTTGAAGTTGCACAACACTGACTGACTGACTGACTTTATATACAGTAAATCTGTGTTTGTTTACTTCTTGCATGTTTATACCGGCTTTTTGATTTTTTTATTTATTTTATTTTGCTTATGAACTTTTGTTTCTTGTGTTGTTGTGCATTGCATTTCTTGCAGAGAGAAAGAAGATCGTATCTTTTCTTCATTTCTTCTTTTTGTCTCATTTTACCTTCAACATTTGATTTTTCAAGTTTCAACTCAATTTTACTCAATTTACAAAATGTTAATGGTATAATGAGACTTAAGAAGATGCTGTTTATGAATATTGTTTATAATATTGCAGCAACATTTTATCTAAGATTGTAAAATGTTGATACGATTTTTGATTTAAAATTTTAGTTTTGTATTTCTTATCAATGAATCACAGTTTTAAATGTTGTGTTGATCAACTTTTTTTTTTTATTGCTAAACATTTTTTTTTGTTTGTAAATAATATAATCGATTTGGGTAAGCATATGTTGCTGGTATTTAAAAAAAAAAGATGTAAATTGATTAAAGGTTTTGTATTGTATGATCACAGATAATTCAACAAAACAGATCATACATAAAACAAGATCATCATATGCAATATTGAAAAATAAAAAATAATTAAAAAATAAGAAGAAAAAAAATTAAATGTGTAGAGCAGGAAATATTCCAGATAAAATAAAAAAACAAAACTCTGATATTTTCTTTAGTTTCTTTGGGTTTGGGTTTTTTTTTTAAAGTTTTTTGTATAGAGTGTGAATATTGTAGTTTTTCTGTATTTTGTTGATCGTTATTCTTGTTTTAATGTTTTATGTTTTTTTTTTTCAATCTGTTTTTTAATAATTTTTTCTTATGATCTTACTGTTGTATAGTTTTATGTATTTTTCAAGTTAGTGATGAATTTTTTTTTTTTTTTTTTTTAATTTTTCCTTTTTCTCAAGAGATAGATAAATCTTCTGGTGGTCTGCTGCTGATATTATTCAGATTTAGTCTTCGAATGGATTTTCAGATGAAAAGTCTAAGTTTGTACTTAATTTAAAAAAAAATATATTTATTTATTTAAAAACAAAAAAGATTTTTTTTAGAATTTAAAAAAAAAATAAAAAAAAAATTTTTCATAAAAAAAACTTAAAACGATGTTTTCCATTTTGAAATATCACATTATAAATTGATCAAATACTACATGATCAAATATTAAATTGATCTAACACAATTTTTTTGAAATTTGAAAAAAATTAGATTTTTTTTTTTTTTGCAATTTTTTTTGTAATTTTTTTTTAAAAAAAAAAAAAAACATAAAAAAAATATAGATGTTTATAATATTTTATAGATACATTTTCATTTAAATAAAGGAAAAATTTCTATATGTAATTAAAATCAAATAATAAGTTAACAACTAGAGTGTTCTAAAAAAGATTAAAAGTGATTTTATAAATTTATGAAAAGGAATATAGAAAGGAATATAAAGAGGAGGAGGTATATAATTTATATATATAGAGAAGAAAATTTATGTACATGTGTATGTATAATAGATTTTTTTATTCATTCATTCATTCATTCATCAAATTGTAATGAATTTGCTATTAAAAAATTAAATTGTGTTAATTAAATAGTTTTTTTTTATTGATATCAAAAAAAAAGATTGTACATATACTTATGTTTGTATTAAATTTAATATATGAATTTGTAATATATAAGTGAATACGATAAAAAGTTCTTGTTTTTTTTATTCTTGTTATTTTTTATGTTTTAACAAAAAAAATCAAAAGCAAAAAAAAAAAAAAAATAAGATAAGAAAGTAAAAAACTTTTTTATAAGCAATTGTAAAAATGATACATTTTAAATGATCGGTCATTTCTAAGATCAGTTGAACGTTAGATTTGAACCCAAAAGGGTGGTTCAAGGGACTTTTCTTTCTTTCTGGTTCAATTTTTGTTTTTAAATTAAATTCATAATTAAAAAAAATAATATTTTATCTTAAGATATTTTTTTTTTTGTTTTTTTAAAAGGATTTTCAAAAATTTAATTTAATTATTTTATTTTAAATTTTAAATTATTAAATAATTTAATTTTAAGGATTTTTTTTTTTAAATTTTTTTAATTAAAAAAAAATAAAAGTATCTTTTAAAATTTTTAAACGCTAATTATAACGGTATCAAAAAATAAATAATTAAAATTATTTTAATATAATTAATAATTATAATTTATTGAAGTATTTTAATATAGTGACTTTTTATTTTATATATTAAATATAAATTAAAAAAAAAATTATTATTAAATAAATTTAAGTGGTTATTAAGATTAAAATTAAAAATATTAAAATATTTTAAAAATAATTATAAATAAATTGATTGAATTAAGAATTAAAACAAGTTTTAAAAGAATATTATTAATTTATTTCATAAACATTTTAACTAAATTTTTAAAACCGTTTAAAAAAGTGATTTTTCTTTAAATTTTAATATTTTTCTTTTTTAATTATTAATTAATTTTTATTTTTATTATATATTTTGTTTTTTACAGTGAAATAATTTTTTTATTAAATTAAATTTTCTTCATGTTTCTTTTAAATTTAAATTTATTTTTAAATTAACAAGATAATTACAAATTACAAAAAAAAAAACGAAACATTAAATTAATTAGCTAAAATTAATTAAATTAATTAAATTAAACAATATTATAAATATAGTAGAAATATACACAATAATATGGATTTAAATAGGTGGTTAAGGTAAGTTTTATTAAAAATTATATAAAATATATCTATTTTGATAGATATTTAGTATTTCAACTTTAATTTAATTTTTTATTTATTTATCTGAAAATTAATAGAAATAATTGTTTTAAATATAAATTAATTTTTTTATTAATAATTGAGAATATATATTTAATATATCATATATTTAAATCAATTAATTCTAGTTAATTATTAATTAATCTTATGTTAATATAGTTGAACATTTATTTCATGCTAATTAATAATATTTTACTAAATGAAATTTACAAATGAACTTGACAATAAAATTTTGAAAAGTTCAAATCATAAATAAATATTTAATATAGTAAAGTTGCAACTAATTTAATATTATTTAAATTAATTACTGAGTTGTTATTAGATAATTGATAATTATATACAAAGTATCCCACGTGTATCTTTAGATACTTCAGATTACGAAGTTATTAACTTTATAGAGCAGTTTATTTCATTAAAATTAGAGAATCTAATTTGTTAAAATTTATGAATTGTTGAGAAGATTGATAATAGATTAATTATACAATTTAGGATTTTATAAGTTCCAAACTTATTCTCAGGAGGTATCATAAATGAATTTGATTTTTTTGATTAATAATCGAAAATCCGGAATAATTTTCCGAAAATCAATCTTTGTAACTACTATAATTAGTTATTCGAAAAATTTAAAAATTAAAAAAACAAACTTTTGGGAGCCTATAAGATAACGTATTTAATCAAATTCCAAATGGTAATGACATGTTGGAGTTTCCCATCTTGTCCTAAATATCTTTATTTAAACTATAGATACTTTTTTAATCTTATGTTAATCTTATTTTGAATAAAAATATCTTATATTTAATAATAATCATAACAATTTTAATAAATCCAAAGTTACATTTTATCATATCAGATATTAAGTATTTTTCATAAATGTTTCAATATTTAATTAATTAATTTAAATAAGCAGATTAATTTAAAGAATTTAATTTAGTCAATATATTTTTATATAGAATTACCAAATTAAAATTAAATTAAAAATTATAATTTGATGACAAATAAAAAATTAAAAATCAATTATCTACTTTATTAATTGATTAGTTACATTAGTTATATTAACTAATTAATTAATTACTATAGATTATGCAGATTAATACTAAAAATAATTCAATTAATAACACTCAAATTAAATTGAAATTAAAATAATTTAAATTTGAAATAAATAATTCTGTAGCTAATCAATATTTTAAAATCTTAATTAGTGAACGATAGACGATTGTTTGAATTAAAATGTAACATATATCGAAAATTTGAGGGGAAGTACTTCATATTTCCATTTGTTAATTCTGTGAGAAAAATAACATTACCCACTTCTAATCTTGATTCTAAAAGTTTCAAATTGAATTAAATTAAACTTATATTCATACGAAGAAAAGCTGAAAGCAGCTGAAGGTTTTATAAAGTAAATTAATAAAATTCTGCAATCTGCAGTGAAGCGACTGAATTTGGCTAGTGTATTCCAAATTAGATCCTGATACAATTAAAAATTATTTTAAACAAAAAAATTTATTTTACTATAAATTAAGTTTAATTAAAACTATTAATTTTATGAAATTAAATACAATATTATTTTAATTTTTATAAATTCCATATTTATAGTAGAATGGGGCACATTTGACCATGTGTTATTATTTTTTATTCACTAATAATAGATAAATTTTATAATATTTGTTAATTTTATAAGTTCTTATTCTAAAGAATTTATGCTGAAAAAATTGTTATAAAATATATACTTTAGAGCTATCCAAATTTTAAGGTGCTTCAAAAAATGCCAAACCTATCCCATTTTACCCTATTATTTTTTTCTACCTTTAATCCAATTTTTATTCCATCATTCTTATTAAATTTATGCACCTTTTTTTCGACAAATTAGTGACTAAAGTTTTAACAAACTATTTAAATTTATTAATATATCTAGTTGTATTATATATATATGTAGTATGTACTACATATATATATTTTTCCAATTAATTTAATTATGTTTTACTTTTTGTATCTGAAAATTTAATTTAACTTTTTGTTAAAATTTCATTAAATACATTTTTTAAATTGTGCGGACAGCGGACGAATGCATTTTAATTTGGATGTCATTCTTGTATGAAAATTATTTAATTTGCATAAATTTTTGATTTTATTGTTCATATTTAAATTTTTCCTCAAAAACTGTATTTATACAATTAGAATGTATCTGTAGGATTTTTTTTAAATATATTAATTGTTTTTTGTTCATTATTTTGTAAATCAATTTATTAATCTAATTCAATCATTAATGTATATATATATATATTTATATATATAAATAATCAGTATTCATAATTAGTTATATTCGATTTTATAATAAAAATAAGGAAAAAGGATATTGAATACTTCAAATCCTTTTAAAACATTCAACTATACATATATAAAACAATTCTGTTTTTAATGGTTTATAATACTATTATGTGAGTGTGTATATGAAAAATGGCTGACAATGGTTTAATTTTTCAAATAAATTTCATAATATTTTGGTTTATTTAAAAAATATAGAAATGGACAAAATTATATTTAATGTTTTATTTGTAGAATTTTGTGCAAACCGCCTTTTCAAAATGAATTTGAATAAACAAATAAAAAATAAATTGTGTAAAATTGAAGAAATATTGGCCAGGAGGACAGTGTAATGAATATTGGGTGACATGACACATTTAAAAAAGTCGATTAACTAAAAGTTATTCCGTCAAGAGAGGGTTTTTTTTTTGAAAATCCTACAGATATTTATAAACTTTTAAAAAATGGATTTTTGAATTAAAGATCCATTAAATGTAAGTCGTAGTCTTACAGTTTTTAAGCCATAGTCTTTGGTAACTAAGTATATTTTAAATTTGATCTTTTAATTTTAAAAAAGTTAAATATACTCAGGTTTTTATAATGTAAGTAAGCCTTTTTTTAAAAATGATCCTTTCAAATTAATATTTACAAAATATACCGTAAAATTAAGGTGAACAGCAGTCTGAATTGAATCAATTCGAATGAATGTTACACATTACCAAATAATTGACTCATATGTTATAGAAAAAAATTTAAGTTCAAATATACGTGGATCAGTTAAGAATTAATGAAATATTAAAAATATTGGGACCCATATATCAGGCACATAGGTAATGGTCGCTAAAGAAATATATAAATTGTAGGTAGGATTAAGTATAATAGTAAAATAACTGAAAAAAATAACTAATGATATTTCAAAAATTGACGTTCCTTTAGGAACTAACAAAGCTGTAAAGCAAGCGGACACATGGCAATTTGGCAATTGAAGATCTCTTAAACGGTAAGACGATCAAAAGATCAGTAAGAAATACACAACAACAACACTAAAGAGGCCTCAAGTGCTCACTTCTACACAGTGGAAATCTCTAGGTGGCACAAAACTTATGTTATGGAAAATCATTTATTGTGAGAACTGCTAGAATATGGAACATGCTTCCATCCAATGTGTTCCCCTCTGATAGAAATAAATCTTTATACAATTTGCAACGTTTTAAACTTAAATAAGTTATTTTTTAACCTACCACCCAACTCTCTTCTTCTATCCTATTTTCCTTCCTTACTCCTTAGCCCCATAGCCAAGCTTACATATTTATTTTTTAGTTATGTATAAAGGAATTCGTTTTCCTAGAGTTTGACTAGTGTGTAAAAAAAAAAAAACAAAAGAGAACGTTAAGAGGATCACTGAATGTACGATATGGATAAGATCCAAATATTATCATATCGAAAAACCTAAGAATAAAACACTAAGTCGAAAAAAGGAAATATGGTCTATATGGGACTCTTCGAAACTCAACTGACAATTTTATAAAACCCCAATAATTTATTTTGGCGTTTAAAATATTTAATACTTATCTTGTGTGAAATGATTTTTGATGAAATGTATTATTAAAATACAGTCTTTTGATAAAGTGTACCATACCCGTTAAAAATTTGAATATATTCTGTTTAAAAAACTGTATGTTTAGATTTCTGATATATATTCCAATATTTGGCAATTTCAATATGTATTTTAAATTGCATAAATTGATAATTTTTATTTTTAATTTAAATCCAGAAAAATGTATCTGTAAATGCGATATTTGTTTAAATTTTGAAAATGTAAATTGAAAATTATAATTTTATTCAAAGAATTCATTTATATGAATGGATTTATTCAATATTTTATACATTTGATTTTATATAATTTATGATCAAAATATTATTATTATCCCTGATAAACTAAAAGAGGTATCAATTAAGTTAGTAATAATTTTGTATCCTTTTTTGTTTATGTGTTATCCTTGTTTTTTTTTTTGTTATCCTTCAACAAAAGCTAAAATATAAATATAATACATATATTAGTTAGATTGTATTTGATAAATTGACACAACAATATATAATTTAAAATTATTTTATACATATACATATACAATTATGTGTGAAATTTTTTTTTTTTTTTCGAATTTTATGAGATTTATGAGAAAAGTATTTTAGACCGAATTTTTATTTGAAATTTTATTTAAAATTTCAATTTTAGAAAAAAAAAACAAAAAATATTGAAAAATTAAAATTAAATTTTCCAAACCACAGAATAAAAATTTACATATTTATAGGAAATGTGTAAAAATAAAAAGTCCTTTTTATTATTTATTTAAAAATTAATATAAATTTCAATATTATTTTATTTATATTATTATATAACTAATTACATATAAAATTACATATTCAATTATTATATAAAATAAAATTTTTAATTTTAAATATAAAATGACTATATTTTTTTTTTTTTAATACATAATAAGGAAATAAATAAAATAATTGTATTTGGAATATTGAAATTATTATTTATATTATTTTTTATGCAACTATATATGTATATAATTATATAAATATATTATGTAATTATTAATATATATTTATGTATAAGTATTTTATAAATATTTTTTAAATACGATTTTTTTTGGAAATTGACTTTAAAATTGGTTTTTACTAATTTTTATTTAATAGAGTTTATAGAGAAAATTCATGATTAGTGATTATTGATTAGTGATTACTGATTTGTATAAATTACTATATTAAATATATTTATTAATTTTATTTGGAATTATATTTTTATTGAAAAATGCTATTAATCACTTGGAGTTGTTTTACTAAATCGAAAAAATATTTGAATATAGAATATTAATTTGTTTATAGAAAAATTAAATTAAATTTTTAATTAAATAAAAATTATTTTTTATATTAAAAGTTATTTAATGTGGATATATTAATTAAATAATTTTAAAAATATATATATATATATATTAGTTATAAGTTTTTATTTTATTGAAATTTTTACTAGTAGTTAAACAATTGTTTTGAGCAGGAGTATAGTTAATTGAATTAGGTAGATCTTTTAAAATAATCAAAGGCTTTGATAGTCATAGTCTTCTTCTTAGTATAAAATACATTTTTTTAAATATGAAAATTATAAAACTCATAAGTTAATATAATTAATTGAAAAAAATAATTTTATATTACAATTTATTCAATTGCTAAAAAAAGGTCAAAAATCACTAAACTTGCGTATTATTTTTACAAATCATTAAGACTTCTATTACTTATCATTAATATTAGTGCATAAATTTTAACAGTCATTGCTGTTCTATATTATAATTTTGAAGTTAATTTAGTCAAGTTTTTATTCATAAACTAACTTTTATTTAAAAATTATCGTTGTCATAAGCTAACTTTTTTTTTAAAAATGGTATGTAGAATAATTAGTAAACTAATCAGTAGTCATTTTGTATATATATTATTTGGGTCTGATACAAAATCCCTTTGTGTAAAACGAGTTTTTGTCCACCAGGGTTCTGTACCGTTCCACACAGTGTCTAACAAGTCTCCTTAAATATACCATTGATAGTTGAAACTAAAGGGAAAGTATTCGACAAAATATTTACCGATAATTAGGATTGGCCAATAGTTACAATTCTATTTATTATATTTGAGCTATAAGATACTTCTTTATCTGGGAGTTATATTATTAAATCTAAATTCAATTTATATAATTATATTAATTTATTATTTCATTAATATAAAATGAAAGGGGATGATTTTAATTACTGTACAACTCAGCCGCTCTTCAACTGTTTTTAAGATCATAAAAATATTGATAAGTTTATGGAAAAATGGTCCCCTTCCCCTTTGTAGTAAAAATGTCTGCTTTCCGAATTTTTATTCCGAATAATTATTTTTATTAAATAATAACTTTCACATCCCTTTTGTGAAGTTTTTCATGTACAATGTATATACATTATACATAAAATACTGAAAATAACATTACATATATATACAACGCTATTTATATTATATAATATATATGCTTTAATATTGAGTATAGTGGGTGCGAGATAAGGAAATTATATTGCAAATTACTATGAAAAAAAAAACCAAAAGATTACCCCGAAATGAATATATTTTAAATAAAATATGTATATATTTACATAAATATATATATAATAAATAATAATATACCAGATTGGTATATTGGTAGTTCCTGTGATTAAAATCTCAGTTTATATAAGTAATTATGAAATTTACTCATAAAATTTTATTATTATATAATATATTAACCACTTATTTATTTATTTATTGTATATATATTAATTTGAATATATGTTTGTTTGTATTGTATAAATACAAATAAAAAAGTATTAAGAAATATGAAAAAAAAAAATATTCATTATATAAAATCAATTGGAAAATTTGTTTTTTTTGGGGGAAAATTTTTTTTTTTATTTTTGAATTATGGTGTAAATGTAAATTGAATCAGCGTATAATTTGATAAAAAAAAACATTATTTATGGTTTTGTTTGTATTTATTAAGCGGATTTATATAATTTTTTATATATTTTAAATATTATATGCGTATTTAATATTAAATTTTATATTTTAATAATTTTGGTATAATATTTAAATCAATATTTGGATTATTTATTTCTAGTTAAATTAGTATGAAAATTAAAAGTGAGATTAAAGATTTGAGATTTAAGATTTTAGATTTCGAAATATACGACTTTGTTATACTTGTAAATTCTTGAAATATCCGAATATAGTCGTATTGCATTGAACTTATAAACTCAAACTATTTAAAAAAAAATATGAAAAAAACCAAGGGTTTTTAGAAAGCACATTTTGAAAATTATATATTGTTTCTAACTGACTATTTTATCATTTATTTTTATAAAAATAATATAAAAATAAATGATAATATTATAAATTAGTTATTTAATCAATTTATTAATTATGACTAATAGTGAAATCAATACTTAGAATATAATCCCAATCAACTCAAGAAAACCTGTTAACAAGTGCGAAATATAATGTTGGAGCTTCAATTTTAACATTTAATTTTGAAAAAACATACATTGGTGAATAAGTTACTGTTTTATAAAAACATAAAAGTTTTAATTTTAAAGTCCTAATAGACTTTCAATGGGGAAGGTTCCTAAATTTTTGCTTAGCAAACTTATGATGATTCTTGAGGATCTGCCCAACCCCTTGTGTCACCACCCTTCCATTTTTTTAGGTTCTAGGAAATTAATTGTGAAAGGTATTCAAGTTACACGCTTGTTATAACAATTTAAATATAGGACTTTTTCAAATTTTGGGGCGCTGTAGCTCCATAACGGGTATGGAAAAAAGTTCAAACGGTGTAAAAGTTTTTGTAAACATGCGGACAGACGGACTGACAGAATGTCGCTATATGGGCACATTTTTACAAAATTTTTTGAAAATGTGTTAAAAAGTATCTGTATCATTATACCTAACTATTTCTCTATTATATACATAGACATTACTTCAAATAAACAAATGTTAGCGGTTTAATACAAATAAAAATAAATTATTATTTTATAATTTAAACTTCAACTCAATTTAGGAAGTCAACATCACGATTAAAAGCTATTAATTCATAAAATAAATCTCTCATGCAATTCTAAAGATCACAATCACAATACAATATCCCATGACATATGTATACACATACTAATAAAATAATAATAAAAAGTCATAAATGATCATTACTAAAAGTAAAGTTTAAAGGTGAATATAAGAAAAAAGCTAATATTTTTAAAGTTTATACTTATTATATAAGTTATACATATACATATGTATATAAAAAACATTAATAAAGCTCAAAACTTCATAATATTTTGTTTACATATTTGTCATTTTACTTTTGCTTTCAAACAAAATATTTAAAAATTGAAAGTATATTTTAAAAGTAAACTTTTATATGTATATTATTAGTACATTATTCGTAATATTTACTAGCAGATACATTTTTATTTGAATAATTTGTTATAGAAGTTGATCAGAAGTGGTCATAATAATATGAGTAAACTGATATAGTCTTTACACTTTTCTAAAAACTAACGGAATATGTTCTTTTAGATTAGATTGATAGACAATACCACAGTGTACATTAATTCAGGCCATTAATGTACGTTTTGGTTAATAAAATCGCTCTATATATGAGATTGTCAATTTTATTACAAAATTTCTTAAGCTCATAATTTCAAAATATAGAGTATATTTTTTCAAAATATCCAATGCCGATTTTGGAACCGAATTTTAGGATCGAATATAGTTTGGCAATCCAGAATGATTTGCGATATTTGAATGCTACTTTAGATAGAAAATTTTTTATTTAAACTGAAAACGATTTTTTTTTTTTAAATGATTTTTTACTTTAAGTGAATATTTTTTTAATCAATATATACATTATATGAAGAGATTTTATAAGTTCGATAATTTGTATATTGGATAATTTATAAATTACGCAATTATATTGTCTAAAGATCCAGATCTTATGGTCTCCAGCTTAATTTCATTTCTTTTGTTTTAAAAAGCCTTTCTCCCTTTAATTTTAAAATTATGATTACGTTAATTTAGAGATAATATATAGTAACTAACTTCAATAATATATCTTCACTTAATGGAAAAATGTCTTCACTTAAAATAAAAACTCTTTAGCATTTAATCAAAATTTTTATACCCGTATGACTATATAGTCAAAGGGTATAATAAATTTGCCATTACGTTTGTGACGCAGAGAAGGAGGGGGGGTAGATATAGACTCAAGTGTATGGATCGGATCAGAATCGAAAAATAAATCGATTTAGCTATGTATGTCCGTCCGTCCGTCCGTCCGTCCGTCCGTCTGTCCATCCGTCCGTCCGTCCGTCTGTCCATCCGTCCGTCTGTCCGTCCGTCCGTCCGCACGATAACTCAAAAACTAAAGGAGCTAGGATCTTGAAATTTTCGCAAATTCGTTTTTTTGCAATCGCTATTTAAATCCAGCCATTTTGGTTCATGGGTTGGGGTAGCTGCCATACAACTCCTTTTTTTATATGAGTATTACGCTGTACCTATTACAGCTGCGTGTCTGAAATTTGGCCAAAAGGCGTTTAGTTTTATGACCAAAGTTTCTGCAAAATTTGGTTGGTCTAGTGCAGTGGGTTCGAGGAGCTGCCATACAACTTCTTATTTTATATGAGCATTACTCTCAACCTAATGAAGCTGGGTGTCTGCAATTTTTCTAAAAATAGTTTAGTGTAATGGCCAAAGTTTCTGCAAAATTTGGTTGGTCTATTGTAGAGGGTTCGAGTAGCTGCCATACAACTCCTTCTTTTATATGAGCATTACACTACACCTAATGAAGCTGGGTATATGAAACTTTGCAAAAAAAAGTTTAGTGTAATGACCAAAGTTACTGCAAAATTTGGTTGGTCTATTGTAGAGGGTTCGAGTAGCTGCCATACAACTCCTTCTTTTATATGAGCATTACACTACACCTAATAAAGCTGAATGTTTGAAATTTTGCCAAAAGAAATTAATCGGATTATATAATGTATATGTTACGGTCATACGGGTATCCCAGAGTTGACACAGTCTACTCTACTACACTCTTCCTCGTTTTACTTAAAATAAAAATGTTTTCACCTCCAATAAAAAGTTTTTACTTAAAATGAAAACATTTCAATTTTAATAAAAAAAATCTTCACTTAATGTAAAAATGTTTTTTCAGTGAAATTATACAAGTTATAAACTTTATGGGCAATTTTACTTGTGGAACTACTTTTGAATTTGATTTTAAAATTTGGAGTAAATATTTTTTAGAACTAAATATCACTTAGTATATGATCGAAAAATTGTCTTAGTAACCGAATTATAAAGTGTTTGTTAGTAAAAACTTTTAGCAACATATTAATTTGATTTTTGCAAAAATTTGTTTATTTTATTAAATGAACAAGCAAACACTTCATAAATTTACTAGAAATATTTTGATTTGGTTATTGATTTAAAAAAATGTTTATTTTTTGGTTTTTCTTGTTAATAATGAAAAATAAATATTTTATTTTATTAAAATATTTTGAATCATTTTAGGAAATATTTAATAAGTATGTTATATATTCCTTACTATTTATAGAAATTCATTTAAGAAAAATTTAAGAATGCGTTTGTTTAAAACAAAATAATTTATAAATGAAATTTAATAGCAAAATATTATATTGCCAGATACAAAAGTTTTAATTTTAGATTCACTCACTTAAACAATCTCCCCTATTCTGGAAGGCGTAGCATACGATGACAATCGCAAAAGTGATGATTGGTTATTCTGATAGGCTTAAAAGTGATATTGACGTAATTTTTTTTTCATATTCAGAAAAATCATATTTTTTTTTATAACTTTTGACATCGACAAAAACTCAAAAGTAAAAACAAAAAAAAATTTGTAAAGTTTACGAACTTTAAAAAAATGATATAACCTCAAAATAAAAGTCTACCAGAATAGCCAGACGTGATAATTTTTTTTTATAGGAGATGTGATGGGTCTGATAGAGTCTATCAGAATAGGGATGTATAAATGCATAATAAACTGCATTCACTATTTATATTGGAAATTTAATCAATTTAAAGTTTATGATTTACAATGCAATTAAATCTAGGGGTAGTTTACCGAAAATAAGCTTTTAAAAAATTTCTAATATGGCTTATCTTAATTGATATATTACTAGTAATTCTATGTTATTCTTTATAAAGTAATTAAATTTTTTAAGCTTGACTACATAAGCCGGCGTAAAACAAAAATAAGTCGCAACTTAAAATTATATTCCTACACCTAGTTGCAGAACTGTGTTATAGTCGAAGTTTGCTTCATTATTGTCAGATTGGCGTCGGAGTCAAAGTCATTTACAAAATAAGTTGTCGTTTTCATTTACACTTAATATAATTATAACATAGGTTCTCTCCTGTTTTTGGTTTACAGCGTGATGTGATAAGTAGTTATGTTTAATAATCTGATCAAGGCTAACTAATTATTTAAAACTAATTTCTAATTCGGGGTCAAATTCAGAGTAAATTTTTCAGATAAAAGAAGGAATTAAAATCGGAGTTGCAGTTGGTAGTTTTAATTCCAGATTCAATTGTTCTGACATTTTTCCTCTAGATTTTGAATAATCATAAAAATCAGTTCAAAAAATAACCCCGCTTTAAAACAGTTCTATATTTAAATTTTTTGTATTACAATTAATCAAAGAATTTATACAATTTTTTAAAAAAATCAGCTGAAAGATCAATTACAGTTTTACTTTATACAAATTTAATCCTAAATAATTAACCTTGTACATATTTTAATGTCTGGGGCATAATTAAAACTGTCTTTTAAACTATATGTAACTGGATCCCAATTAATTAATTTAATGAAAAAAATAATCTAAAAGATACTTTGTTTTTTTCTAATATAGTAATTTATTAATAGATCAAATAAATTACACATAATAATTAAAATATAATATAGAAATTAGCTCGTGCCCATTAATAAAAAAAAATTTAAGGCTTTTGATTTAGAGTTATTAATTCTCAAAGTTAAATGATCATGTCATAGAATCAATTGATTAGTTAGTATTATATGCTAATAATACAATTTAAAGTAGTACTATTTATTTATAATATGTATTAAATGCTTAAACATGTATTTTGTATAATTTTTAAAATTAATAACAAAAAAATCTGTATGTCTATATTAAATCAAATTTTTATTTTTTTTTTTAAATTAATTGCAGATTAAAAATGGCAGAAAATTGATATGCAAAAATTGTATTTATATAAAATTTGTATCTTTTATTTTTTTTTTTTTTTTTTTATTAAAATTTTTAATTATCAATTTAATGTTATTAATTTTTTAAAATAAAAATTCGTATACAATATTATTAAATTTCATATTATTTTAAGATAATATATATAGTTGAGACAGTAATATTAATTGATATGGTATTAAAAATAAAATTTTATCATATTTTAATTGTTCAAATGAATGAAATAAAATTAAATTGAAATAATATTATATTTTATCATTAAATGAAATTATTTATGAATTATGACATAAACCAAAAAAAAAAAAAAAAAAAAAAAATCAACTATATATAAAATTATTTAATTAATAATTTAATTTTAATTCATAATTTGAAATAATTAATTTTGTATTCATTTTTATCAACTTGATACAGTAAGCGCTCGAATAACAGAAACTTTTTAGATTTTAAATAAGAGTTTTAGTGGTTTTCAAAGTTGTTTCATGCAATATGGCAGGTCTGTTTGTTTTTATCCATCAGAACTTCATTCTGCAAGGACTTAAGGGTATTCACTACGTCATTTAAAAGTAAGGTTCAAGTTTAGTTACTTATTATTTTTGATTACTTGGGGCTCTTTTATTTTATACAATATTACATCTGTATGATTATACGTTTATATTTAGGTGATTTAAGAAATGTCCTTGTGCTGCAAGGGCTTAAGGGCATTCATTAAGTTATTTGAAATAATGTCAAAGTTTAGTTACTCATTATTTTTGATTACTCGGATGATTACTATATTTATTATACAATATAATACCTGTCTGATTATACGTGTGTATATTTAGGTGACTTAAGAATTATAGTCAGTCAATTTTTTTGTTTTTAAACCAATATATTAATTAATTATTATTTTGTAATTGATATCCTTAAATGGAAATACTTGATTGAATAATACTTGTTTTATGTAACAAAGTACTCGTTAACAAATAAGTACTTTTTTATTATTATAATAATATTATGAATAAGCTTTTCAGAAAGCATATTGTGCAATAATTCACACTTATTGATGATTTTGTTTGAAAAATGATAAGCTTGTTATTTTTAAAAAAATTAATAAAAATTAAATAATAATCATAATATAATATAATATATATATAGTAACACTTAAATAATAATTTTTTTTAAAAATACTAAAAATTAAAAGGGATAAATGAAAATAATACAAAATTCTTAGTATTTATATTATTATATAAAATATATTTTGAATAACTTTGATTTTATATATATAGGTATAAGTATGTAATTAATGTTTTTAATACAATTAATAATTATGATTATACTTTTTTTTTTAATTATAACTCTTATATTATTTTATATATAATCTCATTTAATTAATTGTCTGTAAAATTTTTATTTAAAAAATTATTTTGTGTTAATTAAATGAAAGGTAAAAAAAATTTATAAATTAATTACGCTTTTTTAAATTATAAAATAATTATTATAAATATGATAATTTAATTATGGTTTCGTTGAAATAACTCCTAACTAACTTATTCCCAATGAAATGTTTGACAATAAAGTTAAAAATAAAGTGTCATTCCTTTACTTGCTGTCAAATTGCTATCCCTGGAAAAATGATTAATTTTTAAATGAATTAAGTCCAATTTCTAATAGTTTTCAACTTTAAATAAAATAACTTATAAAGCAAGTGAAATAACTCCCATTTCAAAACCATCGTATTTATATTTCATTATGAATAAAAATTGAAATAATTTTGCATAATTAAAGTAATTAGAATTATTGTATTAAATCTGAGTTTGCAATAACTCACCTCTGGTACTACCAAATAAATCCGTAATGAAATAACTCCAAAAATACATAATTAACTTATTGGGGATCAAATAAATTATAGTTGAATTCAATTTTGCTGGGTTAATTTTCCAAAAGTAAAAGAATTGAAATAAGTTCCATGAAAAATGAAATAACTCCCAAAATCTGAAAAGTATAATTCCAACTTTTTTTGAAAATATTTTGAAGTTATTTCTTTTCATTGAGCTGATAGTCATTGAATTGGCGATATTTCATAGAAACTTTAATTTAATTATGACATTATTGAAATTTTTTATGGACAAATCAAATTATAATTACAAAAAACAGCCTATATGGTACACAATTTTTTATAAATTTTTTATTCTATTTAAAAAATAGATTAGAATAATACAAAGTAAAGTGTTGTGCATATTCAAAACAAAAAATTATATTCCATTAATTAGAGTAAACATTTAGAATCACTGAAAAAATGTAACTCCCTTTTGTAAAATACAATAATTTTACAAAGCAATTTTTCTAGAATTTTTTACATGTTATTTTAGTATTTTATTACAATTTTAATATTTACATATTGTTAATATATAAAATCAATTATTTTGATAACATAAATTTTTTTTTTGCTTAGTTGTTCAAACGCGTTTTTCTGTTTTTTAACAATAAAAAAAATTTTCAGGTCATTATTTCAGAATTATTATAAACAAAATTTAGAACTCGAATATACAAAAAGTAATAAAATTCTATGTGTGATATTTTTAACTAGGTGATATGTATTTGATTTTAATTCTATGAAAAATTAATAGGTATATACAATAAAAATAAATAGGCGCTACTGAATTAATTTGAAAATCTAGAAAAAACAATTCTGCAAAAAGACAAAAGAAACTAAGAGTCTGGTCATCATCTTTTACATTTTTTTATTTATTTTTTAAGAATAATTTTGCTTACAATTTTATTATAAACAAAAAAAATTTTTATCACAATAATCTAAATTGTAAATAGGTCTAAATAGGTATTTAGGTCTTTTAATATAAATTTTTTCTTTTAACAGTTTCGAAATATTTTGTTTTTAAAAATGGGGTCTATCTACATTAAAGATTCTCTAAGCAATTATCTACTTTTAAATATCCATCTTTTTTTTTTAAAAAAGTCTTCACTGTATATCTAGGATCTGCGAAAATGAACAAAAGGCTGATCGAAATACGAGGAAAAAAAACCTCCTTCGTCCATAATCTTCAACGTCTAACAATGGTGCTGGATTATAAGTCCCAGCGTAATAATTCCCTAATACTCCCTAAAGGACTAATAACTCTTCGAGTTTTGACTCAGAGTGGTGGATCATAACTCTCTTATACAGTTGTCAGCTAAAAAGATTAGTAATATCAAAAAAAAAACATTAATTTTAATTATATAACATCAATGACTGGCATTAATATATACAGCCTTTCTTGAAGCTTCATTAGATTCACAGTTAGCGAATTAATAAATTTATACCGGCTGCCCAAAAATGGGGCCGTAAAATATTAAAACTTCATATAAATGCTCGATTCATTATATAACTAGTTATTTTAGTATAATTAGTTTTAAAGCCAAACAGCTCCCCAAAGCCTAGCTCCGACTTTAACCAAAAACAATAGGGGACCAAAAATTGTATAAAAATTACTTTCGATTCTAGCCATTTTAGGTTTTGAGTTATCGTTCTGACACACGGACGGACGGACAGACAAAAATAGCTAGATCGATTTACTTTTCGATGCTGATCAAATACGTACCCTTGACACTATATGTAGCTCGTCTAGATCAATGCATTACAAACGCAATTTTAATATACCCGATGTCATAGTAAATGGAGTTATAAATTACTTAATAGGCTATAACTTTTAAAAGACTGATGTCTGCTAAAGCTAAAAATAAAAGCTAAAGACTAATGCAAGGTAGTGTGGAAAAATTGGAAAAGGTTTGTGGAAGCTACATTTTCACTTAAAGGAATCACAAAATCTTAATAAGATGTTAAAACACTAACCCCATTTAAGGATATGAAAATTTAAAACGGTTTGTACAAGCCTTATGCCCCCCAAAAGAAATCTAATAATCTAAGGATGAAATTAAACGAATAATGAGAATGATAAGATTGATAGAATTTGAAATAGAATAATAAAATCTTTGTTAGAAGTTAAAAGACTAACTCAAAAAAATTATGAAGTTCAATTTCAGTGGATTTATAAAATTAAACAGAAAAAACCAATTTAATATTATTCAAATAAAACCCCATATATATGAATGTTAATATTCAATTACTAATAATGTACACTATGTGTTTTAAAAGGCATTGTAAAATATACTTTAACTGCAGAATAAAATTTATGAAGGAGGATTTTTAGTATTAAAAATAACAATTCCAAAATATTGAAAAGAATATTTTATTGTTAAATTATTTGCGTTTAACTTCATCTCTTTTTTTTATATGCACATAATAATGCACATATGTATGTACCAACTTCACTAGGTATACACCCAATACTTATTATCTCTATTTCTCTTTTTAACCTTTTCGGTATGGTAATTTATTTTTAAAATTTTCTATTGTTAAAAAGCGTTATAAATAACTCACAACATGTGTACAAACATAAAATAAACAAAAAAAAAAAAAAACAAAAACAACAAAAAATTTCTTGGAAACCAAAATCTAAATAAGCCGGTAAATAGGAATGCCAAATACGTTAAATGTATATCGTAAACTGGCAGTCCACACGTAGTCCTCACTCTTAAAATAATTCTGCATATGAGAAACAAAAATCGCACATGCTATAATTTCCTTTCCTTTCAGAAAATTGTATATTTTTATCTCTTTCTTTTTTTTTTGTTATTTTTATTTTTTTTTTTTTAGTGTTTTTCATAATTATTTGTTTATTGTAAATTTCATTTTTTATTTCTGAATTTAATGCAGTTGCAAGTGTTATGCATATATGGTTGCATATATATGCCGACTGTTGCATATAATATGCATGTCAGTTTTATTAGTCAGAATCTATCTTAAAATTTCTGTGTAAATGGCAAAGGAAATTGTAAATATAAAGAAAAGAAAAAATTAATATTTTTCCGTCTAGAAATGGCTCTTAAAACATGGAATTTCCAATAAACAAAAAAAAAAAAAAACAAAAAAAAATAGTGATATTCATTAATCGCAGTAAATAAATTTTTATGACATGTAAAATGATGACTTTTGAATCAAGGTTGCCAATTTCAATGATGGAATCAATATATATATATATACATATTTATAGATATTAATACATATATTTACTTTGAATTTTAATCAAATTAGAAAAAAATAAACCAGTAGAAGATATTCAAATATTTATTTATATACGATAAAAATGACAGCAGCAGCATGTAGATGACAGCCAGCAATCTGCAGAAGGCGTATATTAACTACTAAAAAAAAATTGACAATTCTCTTTCAGCTATAATCTATACACAATAAAATACGAGTGTAAAATATAAAAATACTAAATTCATATTTAAAAAGTTGATAATGGCTTCTGTTATTATTGCACATTATATGAATTACACTACATATACCTACATTTTTATTTCTTTAGAATTTTGACCAGACATCTGAGGATGAATAAGATTATATTCTTAAGATTATTGTACTATTAATACTACATATCTTATTTTGACTGCACTTTTTTTTTTTTTTTTTAAATAAATTTTTTAAATTTATTTAAAATAAGAATTTTATTATCTTTTTTTATAGTTTATATAGTTCAAGGGAATATTAAATGTACAAATTAGTTGTTCCATGTTTAAATATTTTACATTTTGAAAATACTTAAATAAAAATGTAATTTTAAAAAATATAAAAATTTGGCATGCATATAGTAATAAATGTTCATATTCATCATGGTGCGTTTTTATTAGATTTATGGTAAGAAGAGCGTCAATACTAGTGTAGTGTATAAAATTATAAATAAATGTTTCAATAATTGAAAATACCTTTGATTATCAATAAATGTTCTAGATCGGTACCCCAATCCTAGAGACGCACCTGAATTCTCTTATAAGATATTAAAACTAGTCGTTCCGGACTAACAAATAATTTTAATTAATAACATTCCTTTAGTTTACTAATGGAATTTCTCTAAGAAAATCAATATTTTGTGCGGAATTTAAAGGTCTTGTTCTTTAAAGCTTCCTTTTTGTAGAAATATTTTTTAGAATGTGAGACGCTTTTACATGTATGTACGTGGACGCCTTCTAGACGTGTTTAACATTTATACCATACTTCATCATAACCTTAGGGATATTTAAATCTCTATGTAGAATTTTCATTTCGTACATACCAGGGAGCATTAATTATGTTGCGCAAACTATATTTGTGAAGTGCTTGTGCTTGTACTATAAAACCATATATTTGATTGTAAACTAACACTTTATTATAAATTGAATAAAGTTTTATAAATAACTAGAATATTGGAAGTTCCTAATAAAATCAATTAGTACTTATGTAAATCTGAACCCAAGAGGTCAACCAAGAAGTCAACCAAAGAGGTATAAGTTGTGCAATGATCAACCCAAGAGATATAAGTTGACTTCCTTCTTGAATTTTCCTAAATTATATGTATTGGCGACTTAAAAAAGAGTTCCTTAATTCCAGAGTTCTTGTTCTAAAAAGCTCTACTGTATATGAATGGGATTGAGCTGCTAACTGTGTGTTATGGCGGTAGGGTTTGATTTTGGCGTAATTATCACATAAGGATGTGTTCCAAATGAGAATTACTTTTCCCAGATATGTCTCTGTTTTCTAATAAAATGTATTATAATATTTCTGAATATTTGGAATATCGAATTCGATATAGTCTTAAGTTTTCATATATAGCCGATTAAATCAGTTCTATTGCATTGTAGTTTCCATCACTTAGTGTAGCTCTAAAATAAATAGACTGAAAAAAATATTTATATTAATATACACAAATAAGCTAATTGTTTTACTTATAAGACCCGCGATTATCAAAAGATATTTCAATTCCATTAAATTAGATTTGATCTATTAAGCGCCCACCAATTATTTATCTATATTAAGCCATCAAGCCATGGCTAACAAAAATCAAGGCCATGATATGTTATAAAATAAACCACTGAGTAATATTAATTAATTTAATATTGAAAATTTTAAATTCTTTTTAAACTTATACTTAAAATACCATCATGGTTTTTTATTTCCTAGTTTAAGTATCTTATAGTTGCGCTCAGTTGGACATATATTATATCTTTTATTATTTCTTATTTTTTATTTTTTATTGTCAGTTAAATTAATTTTACATTTTAAAGGTAATTTTTTTCTGAACTACGATTCGTTTCTTAAATTCTTATTTTAATTTTTATATTTTTTAAAAGGCATTAAAAAAAAGTTATTATTATGGTTGGATTATAAATAAAATTTTACTTTTAACCTTTTTTATGAGTACATATTATATGTGTGGATTGTATATGTAGTACATATATGTTTGGATCATAAATATATATATACATACATACACGCATTTTAATGCATTTTAATAATAATATTTTGATATTTATATGAATAGAACTTGATAATAATATTTTATATTATGTACAGTTTGTGTTAATAGAATTTATCATAAATTAAGTACTTAATATATTTTAAAAAAAATTTTTAAAGAATGGTTAAAAATTGTTAATCGTTTCTTAGAATGATTTAATAATGTTCATTGACTTATTTAAATTATTCCTTTCGCTTAAAATTTTTTTTTAATAAGTACAAGTACCTAATATACGAGTATGACTACTTATATTAAAAAAGATTATATGACACGATTACAATTCGATTAATATTTTTCATTTATTCTCGATTCTAAACTGTTTTTTTTTTGTTTTCAAACCGTTTTCTATATCTCAAAGTAGGTGCAGGGTCTGATTTCCAGCAGGATCCCTAAGGGACTTATGAATCAGTTAGTGGGACATAAGTCCTTAAGAGACTTATGACTCATAGCAGTGAGCCTGAACACCCTACAGTTCTCAGCCTAATAATTATTAGTAATATTGAAAAATATACTATTAAATATACTATATAAAAATATAATATATTTTAATTATATAACACCAGTGTGTGTACCCGTCATGTTAGGGTTGGATTCGAAATCAGAGTATTCCCTTTTTCCAAAATTAAGAAAACCACAATAATTTTACATTTAAATTACATTTTGAAAGGTTATTTTGCAAAAAGGGTAATGCTGCTTTTGTAACCAAAGTCTCGCATGCATGAATTCATAAAAACTCTGGAAAAAGGATCTAATTCGATTTTTAATAAACCTAAATATGCTTCCTAATATAGTATCTCGCAGGGATAAATATATAAGTATATATTGTTGTACATCTAATACTTTGCTTATATTTATTTTTATATTATCATACTTTAAATTATAAAGATCAGAAAAGACTTTCAGATTTTATTTCGAAATTTTGGATTTAATACATTACGCTCTCATAATTCTAAATTTAATAAAGGGAGTTATAACTCACTTATTGGGTCATAACTCCCTAAAGGAACTAATAATTTATTAAAACAAGTTATAACTCAATTAATGGGTTGTAACTCCCTAAAGAAACTTATGACCCTGCACACTCAAAGTATACTACATACAAAGTTTTAATAAGTCTATCCATCTGGTATACATTTTTCATTTTTAATATATCTTTAGAAAAAATCTACTAGCCTTCATTAAAACTTCAATTTCAATTATTATTAACTTTACAGGATAATTACAATATTTAAACTTCCTGAAATCCCCTTTTCTGAATGACCAGCTGATTTAAAAAGTCTAATAAAAAAATGTATATGTAATATTTAAATATCGTTTCTTTTAAAAATTTATTTAATATTAAATCTCACGAATATAAATAGGTATATATAAAGGGATTCATTCCGGTTATTTAAAAAAAGTACTTGTACCAAATTATGAAATTTGATTTACAAGAAGAATTCGTTTTATATCTAATCGATTATAGTTTTAACAGGATGATGAATTATTAATAATTACATATACATATATACAGGAGTTTTAAATATATATATTAAGAATAAAAATAAAATATTTTTACAAAATTAAGAATGATTTAGTGTTATAAGGAAGGTATAAATGCAAATTAAAAATTAATATACATTTTTTTTAATAAAAAAAATCAATTATAAATAGGTACTGTGTACATAATTTAAATGTGCATAATCTGTAATACCTGGTAATACTTATTTTATGTATAATAGCAAATTGTTTAGAATTATTATTATACAATCATTGACACTTTTTATATTATGAGTTCTATTGAAATAAATTTGACTATTAAATAATTTGCATTTAATCACTATGCATATATATATATATATTTATACTTATTATTTATATTATTATTATAATAGTGACATGGAACACAGAATAGCAAAAGCTAGAAGTGCCGTCAGAAGGCTATGGGCAGCATAGAAATCAACACACATAGCACGTGGAACTAAAATAAGAATCTTCGAGGCATGTGTTAAATCCATACTGCTATATGGAAGCGAAACATGGCTTGTATCAAGAAATAACATACAAAAATTACAAGTCTTCATGAATAAATGTCTAAGAATAATATGTCGCATATTATGGTCTAGGCGAATAATGAATGAAGAACTCTGAGTAATGACGAGGCAAGAGCCGACATTCTAAGGCGGCCAACAACATCAGTAGCACGTCAAGCCCTAGATTGGAACTCGCAGGGTAGAAGAATGGTGATTACAACCTGGAGGAGATTAGTCCAAAGAGAATGTGACCTATCGGGAAAAACATGGTCCAAGTTAAAGAGGTTAGCGCTAGACAGAGACTGTTGGCGGGACTATGTGGAGAACTTATGTTCCTATGTTATAGGGATCCTATGTTCTACTTATTATTTAAATACATATATATATATATATATAAAATAATTGCATATTTAATGCAAGAATATTTTGGATTAATACTTTGCATGAATACTTTGCATATAAATACATGTACTGTATATATAGTATTACCATATGTATACTACTATATTTTAATGTTAATGTCATCTTGGCAAAATGATCATCAATATTTCTTTTACCGCTCTGTAATATAATATTTTGACGCATGATCATCATAGTGTTGGTGGAGAACTTTGATAATTCATTTTTTATTTTTATCTTATATTATTTAAAAGGTTTCCTAGACTATAGGTAAAGTAGAGTCTCTCTGGTAGTAGGTATATCATTCATTTTATTTTAACTGACAATGTAAAAAATAAATGAGAAAAAATAAAAAAAAAAAAAATATGATAAACTGGTTTTAATTTTTTCTTCTGTTTTTTTTTTTTGTTTTACTCCTGAGTGTTGTAATGGTGCTGTGTACGTTTTTTTGTTTTTTTTTTTTATTTTAAAGTGGTGGCATTTAAACGATGTAATAAATCTGGACCTCAATGAATTTTTAGTTTTTATTTTTTTGTTATTTTTCTTAATCATGAGGTTTTTATTAAAAAAAAAAAAACCGGGTAGAAATAAAGAAATATATTAATGTCATTAATATATGTAAATATATATGTATGTATGTATATTATATATATATATATGTATATAGGATAGAGATAGAACTATATTACATATGTTATTAAGAGTGGTTTTTATTTTTGTAATTCTGAAGAAAAACTTTTCTTTAATAAAATAGTAAATAGATTATAATATAATATGTATAAGTATAGGTTGTGGTACAAATGTTCGAAACTCAATATATCGATTTTTTATTTAAATCAAGTTTTTTATAGTTCAGTTTTTTTAAATATCTATCTAATATTGAAATAGAAAGGAATTTAGAATTGGTTTTGAAATCAGGGTTTGACAATTTCTTCACAAGGATATCAGGGTTCTAATGAAATTTTAAGCAGTAATGACTTAGGAGTAATATATTTAAATATACTAGGTAGCTGTAACCCGTGTTTCCAATTTGAAATGCGTTGTGCAATTGTGATATGACCTATATTTTTATTTTATGACATGTGATTGTAACAGAGTTTAAACTCGAGGAGCCCAACATTCGTCGACTTCATAATCAGTCGAATAAAAAATGAATTAGAAATAATTTTAAAGTTGGATTCAAAATCAGGGTTTTTTAAATATAACCTTCATATACAGCAATCCTCTATGGCGAGTGGTAGCTAAACCGAATCGAGTCATAATTTTTGGGATTCAAACCCAAACCTCCCGAATGAAAATTCGGTGCTCTAACCATTGTGGCAATCAGCCGTTATTTTAATAAATTTTAACCCAGCATAGTAAAACAAATTTCGGATTTCAAACAGAAAATTTTGATATAATATGATTTTAAGATACGAGCATTAGTACCCTACCCGTTTATACATACTTGAATATATTTTAGGTAGAATTTTACAATAGTTGTTGTTTTTGTTTTATTTTTTTTTTGTAACTAAATTGTAACTTACTGAATTTAATTTTAAATTTATATGATTAAAAATTATTTTGGATGGAAAAACTAAAAACTCAAAAAAAAAGAATATATTATTATAAGAATAGTATATATTATATTAAAAATTCCATTAGTATTTGAATTTAAATGTGACATTTTAAAAAAAAACTTGTCATGATATTTTCTATATTGTGTGACCCCTTCAAAGAGGATATACGATTACAATGCTGCGGTACGTTTATATACGTACGTGCATCTTTGTAGGAGACAAATTAATATTATAATCTGATACCTACTTCTTAAAAAAATTTCTTAATTATATATATATTTTTTTTTAATATTGATTGCTATAATCAGATATAATTTAATTTATTAGATATTGTCTAATAAATTACTGTGTATTGTATAGAGTTACTATCATAAGATGGTATTTCAGTTGCCTGCTTTAAAGTGTTATTTAAAAAATAAATTCTTAGATTTTAGTGAACAATTTTAGTTTATGGTATTTAAATTGTTTATTGAATGAAAAAGAAGATTAATAGCTTTGAGAA
Organism: Dolichopus griseipennis; assembly: GCA_963082915.1. Classification (NCBI taxonomy): domain Eukaryota; kingdom Metazoa; phylum Arthropoda; class Insecta; order Diptera; family Dolichopodidae; genus Dolichopus; species Dolichopus griseipennis. The sequence goes on from OY720441.1 coordinate 49,628,005, forward strand.
TACTTTAAAGAAAATTTTATATAATTAATTAGCATCGACACCTAATATTGTCAATTAAAGATGATTAATATTAATTTGAAGTCTGCCGAAACCGACTTAATGGAAATTGATTTATTTTTAATGTATTATATAATCACTTGTAAAAGATATATCTTAATTTATTAATATTTAAAAGAATGGAAACTTATAGACCTACTAATTCCATCAGGTTTACATATACCTACGATCACTTAAATAAACTGATGCGCTTTGCTGAATAGTTCTTAAGCATTATATTTGTATTAATCAAGAGAGTTTGAGTTTAAGTCTCGTTATTGAAAAAAGTTATTTTAGTGACCAAGATTTAATATAAAATATATGCTTAATATAAATAAAATAAAAAATATTACTTATAAATTAATCAAAACTATTTCTATAACAACCCGTATGTTAATACAAGCCATGCTTGACTTCTTTATCACATTGTATGTCGTGGAACTGATAGGGAATCGCTTCAAAACTTTTTCTAATAAAATTTTTATCAATATTCTAATATTCTCAATTAATTTACAATAAGTTAAGATACTGTGAAATAACTTGTAAATAAGGTAGATTCGTTTAAGCACACCCTCTATATAGTAACGCCTCGTTACAACAAGAACGTTAGAATAAAGCATGACCTGTAATTGTTAGGTATTAGCTAGCCTGTAATATTTTATGAAGAGATTTTAAGCTGCGATTTTTAGATAAAACATTTAAAATGATTCTAATGCTCATTATACAATTTTGTAATCATATAGGTAATTTAATCAAAGCATTTATATTGAATCTAATAAAAGATGTACTCTAAATCTGTGATCAAATCTAAAAAATCAACTTTATTTAGTTTATGTAATTTTAATTTTCACTTTTTATATATTTATTTATATAACAATTGTTATATCATTTATTACATTAACAAACTAACTAACAACTATAAAATAAAATTATCAAGTTCCTGCTTAAATTAAATCTGTATTATTATCGCACTTGCAAATTATTGTCTTGCGCTTATATTACAGATTCAAATTATATCGTTCTTTATTATACCTATATCAATCGTATATATATGTAATATGTATTGATTAATCAGACATAATATTCATTGTTATAAATTTTTTACCTTGACGCAAGGCATTTCCTTTCATGTATACAGGTACGTACATCTTTTATATCCCAAGATATTTAATTTTGAGATCATTTATTTCAGCGTTAAAAGCGTTCGCTGTTTTGCTTAAAGGTGTTGTAAAAAATCATATATAGGGACTATTTGAATTTTTAATCAAAAACATGCCAGATAAAAATCATTTATATGAGTATATTTTAATATATATATATATATATAGATTCTTATAGATTCGAATATAAACTTATCTCTTTGGTGAAGTTTTTGAGTATTTGATCGATGTTCGTTCAGCTTCTGATCGTTATTATTAAAAAAAAAAAATAAAAAAAAATAAAAAACTCAAATAAAAAAATAAATGAAATAAAATTCCAGAAAATCCATTTAAAAAGTGGTGTGATCCACCTGATGCATAATAATTGCCTTTAAGATAACCCTTAAAGCATATATGTATATCTGTATATAAATAAATTGTTAGGATTCTTCAAAAAGATTTTTTCTTTCTTTTAGATTGAAATTCCCCTTTTTTTTTGGACCTATAATTTTTTTTTTGGGTTTTTATTTTGTTTTGGACAAAAGAGACATTGTATTGTGAGATTTGTGGTGCTTGACTTTTATGTCAAAAGATCTTTTTTTTTGATTTTTGGGTTTTGTATTGTAGTTTTTGTTTTTTTTTTGCTTTGAACGAAGAATTGCGGCTTTAAATCTTTGATGTGTAAATAATGTTTATGAAAATGTTTTTGAAAAGTGCTGAACTGGAAGACTGATGACCATTGATTTGATATTGTTTAAAAAATCATTTTATATGCATACGAATGGTTATTTTATATTATATATGTACATAAATATATATATATATATATAATATATAAATATGTATACTTTGGTTTGAATACTTATTGTTATATTGCAATTATTTCTTTGATTAATATTATATTCATGATAATTAGTTACTTTGATGTTCGATTCGTTTAATTGATCTTCAAACGAGTTTCCAGATTTAATTATGTATATTTGTACCATCATTAGCTTATTGGGTCATTAACTTAACTTAAATTATGAAAAGAAGGCGATTTGGTTTTTTAACAAATACATAAGGATGGCACTTATGAAATGCTTATAAGAAAGGTCGAATCTGAATCATGACTACGTTGATGAATGATGACAAATGTTTAAAATTTACGAACCAAAATTGTGAACAACTCATTAAATCAATGTTTAAATATTGTATTAGACAAGTGTTTTGAAAGTTACAAATTAATTAATATTTAAAATTTATTAATATTGAATATATTTCTTTAAGAGTATATACTAGTGATTTTGGGATATTTGTTTGACGATAGGACAAAAGTCCCGAAGTCAAAAGTTGCCCAGGGACTAACGACTCAAAATATAACTCAAAAGTCCCTGAGAAATCATAACTGCGGTAAGTATACCAAAAGTTCCTCCGGGGACATATGACTTCATAAACTAAAGTATTTTAAATAAGCCCACGGGGGACTTTTGTCTTATCAACTTTTTGTTTTAAAATATTGTGAGGTTGATAACAAACAGGTTGGAGCTAGTGATTTTTTTGCCTATTTTTTCTGACAATTGTTTGTTGCGTAAATCGAATCAATTTGTACTTTACTGCTTTCACAGTTGTGTTACTCTATTTTCGGCTGTAGCAACTTGTCTTTCAATTTTCCAAAACTGGATTCATTTGGATGTACGAATCAGTTTAAATCTCTAGTTGTACTCTCGATGCGGTTTCTTTGATCTTCTCTTCAACTACAACTGCGAATTCTGTTGTAACTAATAGGTAATCAGCTATCCAAATTAGCTAGGACATTTTGTTCGAACTTTTTTCTATGATTGTTGTAACATTTTTGTTGGAGCAATTCCGCTTTCAGTTCAAACAAAGAGGTGAATACTCAATGAGGAACTGAATTGGTTTGTATGACTCCTTCTTTCTATGAGTGTTGTAATCGTTTTTCGACTGCATCCTATTGCGTATTTGATTCTGATTATCTTAGAATCGCTCGATTTTAAGAGAATCTAGGTACAACATTTCGGTACAACATTTCAACAAGTCTGAATATCGAATGTTATAATGATTTAACAATTGCTTTCATGTGTTCTCAAAAACTAAGGATATAACAAATCTTTTACTACATATTTTATTTAATTAGGAAATTTTAATTTCTTCCGTTTACAGTTATATTATAATTTTTATCTCAATACATTTCAATTCTCACCTATTTCTTTCTTTTTACAATAAATTCCAAAATCGATGAATCAACAAATCTAATTTCGATATATACATAATCTACAAAAAACGATTGATTTAATTCTGATGAAAATAATTTATTGCAAAATATTCTGTTTTATTTTAATTTTTAGTTTTATTTCCAAAATTATTTTTTTGTAATTTATTTTTTCCGATTTTGTAATTTAAAATTCATGTAAAATAATTGTTTATTTATTTTTTTTTTTTTTGAATGTTAAAAATAATTTTTGAAAATAAAAATGTGTAAATTTGTTATGGCCTACAAAATATAAAAAAAAACATTTATTTTAAATACATGACATCTAATGTTTAAAAAAAATCAATTTTATTTATTTTGAATAAAACATTTTATAATGGAATAGGTCAAAGATCTAGAATCTGTATGTGTAAATTGTGAAGATAGAATAATTGAAATTATTTGAGATGAGATATAAAAAATATTGAAATAATATTTTATAAATTTAATTTTAGTAGTAATAATTATACGTTTCTAATCCAACATGTGTTTAATTTTAGGTGACTATAAAAGGAGACGTGATTTTATGTCTTTTTATAAATTTTATTTAGAACATAAGTTTATTCTGCACAAATTAGAGTTCGTAACAACTTTACTATAGATTATTAAAAAAAATTTTAGGATTTTTAAATGTTATTAACTGGGGCAAATGTTACTAATGAGCAATTTAGTTTAGATATAATGAAATTTTTTATAATATGTGAAATGAATAAAATTAATAAATAAAGTGCATTTTTTTTTGGTAGTCTTTTATAAGACTTCATTCAGAAACAAATGATTAGGTATAGTAATGTTTAAAAAAATTTAAAGAAATGCGATATGAGTTTTACATATTTAGGTTAGTTTAAAGCTTAAAATTTTTGAAATAGATAGATTATTGTTAGGACCTAGGACTATCAAAACGAAGGCTCTCAGGAATGAATCCTGGACGGATCAAATATAATGAAAAAATAAAATTTATAATTTATATCATAATAGCACCCGATATTTCAAATTGAAAATAGCAGGTGCCTGACTATGTCGTCCATTCATGAATCATTGTTCCCAATAAATACACAAATAGGTAGATTGGAAATTCAGAATCAATTCAGATGTAAATTCAATTTTATTCCATGTAAAAAATGAAAGATTAATATAGTTTTCTACAAAATGAAGCAATCATTTTCATAATGTGGTCATTTGACGGATGGTTTATGGACTCGAAATTTATTAGAAGTAAACTAATCTATAGAAATAACTTTTAATGTAAACTAAGTATTACAGAATTTACTTTGGTAAGAATTATTGAATGTATATTTAAGAAACATGAGCATATATTTTTTCGAATATACATACACCTATTAAAGTAAAAGATTTTTTTGCGAAAACTTACTATTGAATATAGAAACTTATAATTTCATATTTGGCTCCTTCTTTTCATGTTAAATTAAAGTATTCATAAAAAGATGTTAAATATTAACTTAAATTTTTATAAATAATTTATTTCTAGTTGTCTAATTTTAGCTAAATTATTTTTATTTAAAATAATTTAAAAAATAGGTTAATTTGTTAGAAAAACCAAAAAAAAAAACGAAAAACTTAAGTGAGGAACTTTAAAAAAAAAACTAAAATTAAGAAAAAATTAAATTTCTATTTTATTGTGATAATTTTGGAGTTTTAATTATTGTAGTTTAAACGGCTGCTGTTAATTAAGATTTTTGGTAATACCATGAGATTTGACTGATTGATATATGTATGTCCACAGTCCGCATCACATCTTCCACTAATCTCAAAAACTGAATGTAATATAAATATCATTGAATATTTCCCTATTTAAACTGGGATATCGTTGCTTGAAAATCAAATCTAAAAATTAACAAAAATATCTATTGTGAAGGTAAATATAATGAAAACCATTTTTTTATCAAACAAAAAAGTAACAAACAATTTAAACCTTTTATTGGAATTCTATTGGAATTTGGAACAAATAAAAAATAAACAAACTATTTGTAAGGTATTAAATAACTGTTCATTAAAATAAATATAGGATTAAATTCCACTTTGAATTTTTTTTTGTTTTTATCAATTGCAAATAAAAAAAATTTAAAAAGTTTTATTTTCATTTCTCTATAGACATGTTCGTTTTTAATTTGTTATTTATTTTTGGTTTTTTTATTTTTTGCGCAAGTTTGTTACAATTTTTTTTTTTTTGTTTAGTGGAACAACACAAGAGATTATTGAACTTTGAAATGAAATTCCATGTAAAATTAATTGAAAAAAAAAACAAAGTAAATAAAAAAAAAAAAAAATTAAAAATAAAATCCCCAAAAAAGGAACAGGGATCAAATATTTGTAATAGCGTGTATCATCATGATTATATAGGGGGACACCAAAAGAATGTAAAAGTTATTCTTGTCCATTTTAAGGTATTTTTTAAGGCATTTGCAATTTGTGCAGTATTTTAAACACTTGCAGTATAAAGTTATTTTGGCAAAATGAACATAACTCATTTATAGAGCTGGGAATTTTAAAGTATTTTGGTATATAAATAAACTACTAGTTTTTTTACAGTACATTTACAGGCAATTTTTTAACGGAAACAGGGAACCAAACACCCAAATTGCAATACAAATCAAAGTTTTTAAAACTAAAACCATTATAACCCTTTATATATTTTATATATGTATACATTATTTTATACAATTTTGAAATTCCATTTAATGTACCTACCTTTGTTTATTTTTTTTTTATATATATGTGTTATTTTGCAAATTTATTTTTTGTGATGTAGTTGACATTTTATTTTGATTTTAAATGCAACTTAATAGTATCTGATATTCATTTTTTTTTTATTTTAATTGAAAAGTTATTTTAATACGATTTATCAAAAGATTTATTATTTCTTTGTTATATATAATATATATATATATATTTTTTTTTCATAAATGAAGAATTATATCCAAAATAAAAGAATACCCAAAAAAAGTACTCTTGAAGTACAACTGTAACTATTGGTCTAAAAGTGAAGTTTAAGTAATCAATCGTGCAAATTGGAATCAGAGCTGGAAATTTTCAAGTTTTTTGGTATCTATATAAATAAACAAAACAGTAGAGGTACCGATACTTGACACGAAAAGACACGTTATAATATAAATAACAGTATTAGTACTGGAAAAAATATAACTACCAGTAAAATATATTTCTACCGGTACTCACCAGTATTTTTCCAGTATTAATCAGTACTTTCCAGTATCAACAAGTAATTACCAATATTACATAGTAAAGTACTGTAATTGAGAGAATTTGTTAAGTATATGTATATATATTTTTTACGCTTTGAATTAAGAAACCATTACTTTTTAAATATATTTCAAATATTATCAGTAAACGATACTGTAAAAAAGTTGATACTGGACGGTATCAGTATTTTTGACTGTCGCCCATACGGAAATCGATTATTTGGTACTTTATAAAAATTGATCCTCACCAGCGATAATTTAAGATTAAGGGCCTTACAAGTTTAAAGATCTTAAAATAGGCTTAAATACATTAAACCACACTTTGAGACAATGAGATAGAATAATATATGAATTAGGTACCTAAATTATGGGTGCATAACTGATGTTAAAAACTCGCTACCCAAATACTTCCTTTCCAAATACTTCCAGCGAACTTCCTTTGTATTCTTTTGAACTTACAAATTATTCGTCTTTCAACGTTTTATCTCAAAAATTGCATTTATTTTGTAGGTTATGTCGACTGACATTCTTTCCAATATATAATCTATTTATGCAACTACTTATATCAGTCATTTATAAAAAACAGCTTCTGGTTGTTAGCTTTTGAATTTCAAGGAATTTCTTTTCTGTTTTTTTTTTTTTTGAATAAAATCTTTTTTCTTTCAATTTCAAGTTTTCAGTTGCTGAAAAAATGAAATTTTTTTTATCAAAGAACGAAAAGAGAGAGAAAGAAAACAGAAGATTTTATAAAATAAAAAAAAATACAAACGAACTTAAAAAAAAAAAAATTAAAAGAAATCAGAATTGCATTTAAAGATGTTTTCAATGAAAATGATATCACAGAAAACTAACCACAAAATCGTCTGGGCACGACATTTACCCAAAAAAAAAAAGAGTCTAAATAATTTCAAAGAACCATCGTAGAAGTTAAATATCTCAAGTCAAAATGAATATAAAATAAAATTTTATAAAGCAGGACAAAAGCAGAAACAGAGATAGAATTAAAAAAATAAAATTTAAAGAATAAGAAAAAAGAAGAAAGAAAGATAAAATAATAAAAATAAAAAAAAATTGCAAAAAAGAGATGATGAAAATGAAAGAGAAAGAAAAAAAAATAAAACAAATTCTGATGGACACAAAAGAAATTGGCTTCGGTCAGAAATTATAAGAATTGCCCTTTAAACAATTTTTAGATTTGTAGATAGGATAAAAAAATAAAAACAATGTCTGCAACAACATGTATACCTTACATATTTATACATATATATATTATTTATTAAATGTTTATGTAATTTGATGGACATTTATGTTAAAATGTAAATAAATATACAGTTTTGTGGTTTTCAATTGATGTTTACGGACTATGGACAATAATGAGTTCATTTTGTATATATGTTCCAGTTTAACAATCTAACTGGGTTGATTGTGATATGCACAAATATTTTTTATTTTATTTCTTTTATTTATAAAATGTTTAAACTGCAGAAACTGAAGGATATAATATTTTAAACAATATAAACATAATTGTGATTAGTTTGAAATAATATACTTTTAATTGTCTTTAAGTATGTAATATGCATACATATATACCTAAATAACACAAATAAAGATTGCCCGTCAGAGATTTTTGTAGCTTGAAGTTTTGGTTGAGATATTTTGAAATATGTAACACAGGTTCGTTTTGTAAATATATCAAGTTTATTGAACACATATTCAAATATTTATTAGTCAAAATTTGATGATGATGCTCTACAATCAATCGCTGACTTTTCTGTTAAAACACTTCTGAACACATCTAATTGATATCAATTCTGTTTTCTTATAAAACTTTGAATATAAACTTCAAACAATATATCTAATTTTATAATGATCTGACAGTTAAAGAATGATTTATTAAAGACTATCCGAGAACATATTTGCCAAAATTATGTTCAACTTGACTTTTTTCACATCAATAAATCAATGAGAGAAAAAGTTGTTAACTTTATATATACCTTAATAGCCTATTAACAATGAACGCTTTCGTTTCGCTCTGTACACGTGGCTGTCTGTCAAACTAAGTTAAATGTATTGAATTATATGAGTATCTACAATAGACGCAGCCATTTCAAAGCCATTAAAATAACGCATTGAAAAAGTTGTTCAACTTTTAACTTTTTCGCTTTCTCTACGTATTCAAATGTCAAATAATTGAATTTTGAAAAATATTTTTTATTTTTAAATAAAAAAATATATTGTCAGAATAAAAATTTAGTAAAATTATTAATTTTTATTTCTATCTTAGGTTAAATAATATTAAACCATTATTCAAAATAGTTATACAATAAACTTTAAACTATTGAATATTTTTTAATTCATGAAATTTGTAAACAAAAATATGTCAAAAAACGCTGTCATGTACATTTCATTTTAGACACTCCTTTGTTGACTACGTAATGAGAGCGAAACACGCGAGCAAAACGAGTGCGTCATTGTTGATAGGCTATATGGATAAAAGTTCAAATGTTTGCATTTTAAAATTTAAATTATAACGGTCAATTTATAAACTCAGGGTGCTGGGTTCGGCGATTTATTAATTAAAGAAAATTTTTATTTAAATAAAAATATGTATATGTATATGTAAAAGAGTATATATTCCTATACATTTTAGTATTTTAGGTTTAATCGAACATTACTTTAGTTCATTTAGTTGAATTCTGATGCATACATTCATTTTTAAAAAATTTAAAATTTTCGTTTAAATGAATCAAAGGGCCTGTATTGACACATACACTTTTACTTAAATATAAATAAAATGATAACAAAATTATACTAAAAATTAAAAAAATTATTACACGGCAACTCTATTTTCGAATACTCATTTGATATACAGTTGACAATACCACAATTGATTTTCGCAACTATAAATATCATATATTTGGGTAGCGAATTTTCAACATCAGTTATGCACCCATAATGTAATTCACATATTATTCTATTTAATTGTGTCAAAGTGCGGTTCAATGCATTTAAGCCTATTTTAATTACTTTAGACTTGAAAAGTCCCTTAAACTTAAATTTCAAAAATTCTTATTACGGTAATTTAGAAGCACTCAAAGTTATAATAAAATTTTATCACTTAAAGGATAAATTTATTCACTTAAATTAAAAATTAATTTAACTTTCAGTTTAAGTAAAAATGTCTTAAGTTGAAGTAAGAAAGCTTTCAGTTAAAATGAAAATGTCTTTAATTAAAGTAAAGACTTTTTTTCACTTAAGTTTGAAAAATTTTCAGTTAAAGTAGAAATGTCTTCAGTTAAAGTAAAGATTTTTTTTCACTTAAGTTATAAAAGCTTCACTTAAAGATCAAATGTCTTGAATTAGAGTAAAGACTTTTTTCACTTAAGTTATAAAATTTTCAGTTAAAGTAGAAATGTCTTCATTTAAAGTAAAGATTTTTTTTTCACTTAAGTTTTAAAAGCATCACTTAAAGTAAAAATGTATTCAGTTAACGTAAAGATCTTTTTTATTTAAGTTATAAAATTTTCACTTAAAGACTTTTTTTCATTTAAGTTATAAAAATTTTCACTTAAAGTAAAAATGCCTTCAGTTAAAGTAAAAAAGGTAAATAATATAAAATACTATGCAGTATATACGAAAGATCTTTAAATTTTATATTTTTTAAAAATTGTAATTAATATGTTGTAAATAAATTTCATTAACTTCATTTTATTGAAAACAGTGTTGTATGCAGTGTTGTAATTCAAAAGTTTGATTTGTACAACTTTGTTTATTTTGTTGTATTTTTTTTTTGTTTTATTTTTTTTTTTTGGTGTTCTGGAGTGTTCCGAAGAATTCGTTTTCTTCAATAATGCATTTAGAAATTTTGGTTTTTTTTTTTAATTCTGAAATTCTTTAAAACTTTTCATCATTAATATCGAATGAAGAAGTACAACATATTCAATTTTCTTTATTTTTTTTATTTTTAAAAATTTTACTTTTTATTGACTTTTTGTTTATTTTCTTTTAAAATTTCTGTTGTTTTTTTTTCTTAATTGATTTTCATATTATGTTGTTTTAATTTTATGCACTTTTTTTCATATTTTTATATTTTATGATGTTACCTAATATTGATCTTATGGAGTATAGAGTTTCTGTTGTTAATTGAGTTTATACTTGGATTGCATTAAAATAAAAAAAAATATGCTCAGAATTCCGATATCTTAGAATAGAATAAAAAATTAACATATGGCTTATGAAAAGTTTTGTTTTTTTTTTCGATTTTTCTTCCGAACAAATAAATTGATTATTTATTTAAAAGAAAATTAATATGAAAAGTTTTATAAGTCATTCATTTAAAGATGACTGTGTATTTTAAGAGAGTTCAGTATATTTTAAAATATACAAAATGAATGGAATAGATTAAATAAATGTATTTTAATGTTTATGTATATATAATATTAAGTTCCGAATTCGTGTTATATTGCATTTTGATATTCCAGATAAAAAATATTGGGTAAAAATTTTAAGAGGCAAGATAAAAAGAAGTTCTGGTGCATTTTTTTTTTTGACAATAACATTCAGAAATGGTTTATATCAGTTTAATTATTTATCTTTTGTTTGTTAAATGATTTATTTTATAATTAGGTCACATTTATTTTTAAATTCCAATTTTACTTTTGGTTTGTTTTTAATAAAATGTATTTTGCATAATAGGTACTTGGGGTAATTATATTGGTTTTCTTTTGCTTTTAGAATTTATGTTATGTGAACCGTGGGTGGATTGAATGGTAAAAGTATCTTTTTATAAAAGTCTTTGTGATAATAATAATCATTTAACTTAGATGTTAGTATAATATGACTCCTAGGGATTTAACTTTCCCCAAGGAGTCAAATAGTGGGAAACTATTGTGTGTGTTGCAGCTATGGGACCTTCATGTCAAAGTTAATTTATTACATACCTAAGTATATTTAAAAAATGATTTTTAATGTATTTTTTATCCCATAGGCATGTTAATTAATAAATATTTATAGTTAGTTAAATATAAATAGTTATTAAATATTTACATTTCATAAAATTTATAAAGGACGTTCCGAACCTTACTCTGTACTTGCATTTGATATACGTACTATGCTTGTAAAATCGTACTAAATTTATTTCGAAACAAATCCAAAAAATTATTAGAATGTTCAAATGTCAAATACTTGCACTAAATCTGTCAAATCGCACTTAATTTACTGTCAAAATTTAGTGTATTTCCGATATATTAATAAGTAAAGAACTTATGTAAAATAAAATAATATTTTATTCAATATCTTATTACTTAAGTTAAACTTATTTTGTAGAAATGTAAAAGGAAAACCCTACACTTGATATAGAATGATGATATAGTATATGATTAACTCGCTAAAACTCGATAAAAACTTCAATAAACGAATGAAAAAAATTGTAACTAAAAAATAGAGACTTCGTATCTTGAGATCAGAATTTAGATTGAAGTGATTAAAAACCTAGTGCTCGATTTTGGTATAAATATTAGAATAGTGATGAATAAGGAAATGCTCAAAAAGTGATTCTATAGTTTTTGCGAAATTTTTTTGGGGGTTCGCTTAAAAGTGAAACTTTTTTAATTTTTGAAAAATCAGGAAGTAACTTTTTCAAATCATGTTGATCCGATGGATAAAACTTGAATTAAACAAATAGTGCGATCACTTAGTGTTTTATAAGTCCGTATTGTTCCATAGTGACTAGCGATTGCGCGACAGATTTGGCAGATTTTTTTGAATTTTGAAAATATTGTTATTAGAGTTTTGTATGCCTAAAAATATATCACTATTGACAACTCAAAGATGTAGCTTCCGTCGGATTCGTCATTCGTCAGGAACGTAAATTTTTCTGCTTCTTGTCATTCGTACTCTATTGTAATTGAACTGATTGTATACCGTACTAATTGTATTAAAAATTCATAAATCGTCATTTTAGTGTATTTAGTATTACCAGATTGGTATAATCCCATTTAATAAAAAATTAAATTAAAAATTTATTGTAGATTTACAATTTTCTTGAATATTTGAAAATCCATTGTTAATTGTTTAATTTTTGAATATTTAAAGAAATTTACCTCAATTTCTTTAAAAATGCAAAAATTACAAGTTTTTGTATTTAGATTTAGTGGGTCACAAAGTATTTGTATATAAAAATGATGCAATTCATATAACAATAAAATGATGGTGAATTTAAAATTTTAAAATCATTAGAATAAGTTTTTTTTTATACAATTCTGTACTACTAAACCAATAACTAAATAAAAAAAACTTAAAATTTGTATATAAAACTTGTATAAATAAAAAAGTATCTTGAAATATAATTCTTTTAAGTGAAAGACAATTTTCTTAAGAAAATACAGTTATTTTGAACACTATTTACAAAAAAAAATTGAAAAAATGTGCTTTTTAGTTTAAATCAGTCCGTCTGCAATGTTTAAGTTGAAATAAAGCAATGAAATATTAACTTTGGATAAGTGTTGCAAGAGAGTTAATTTTATGAAATAACTTAGTTTGGTAGCCGTGCCCATACTAGAGTCCCCCGAAATTCACAATATCAATATACAAATTTTAAAACACAATTAAGTTCTGAAAGTATATATTCATTCAAGAAATGCCAAATGACAGTTGCTTTTATAAGCTTTAAATTAAATAAATAAGTATTGCCATATAATATTTTAATTTACCATTTTTTGAAACTCAATTTTGAATAATTTTTGGCCCCTTATATCTTTTAAACAGTTTAAGTTAGAAAATTAAAATTTTTAAAGGTGCTAAATATTTAGAAATAAATTTGAGTAATATAAGAAAATATTTGTGTAGCCACTGTTTAGAACTGTAAGGCTTAAAAAACTGAAGGTGTTTCTTTAAAGCCTGTATAAATGTGAGCTTGAAACTACAGTTTCAAATTACATTTTAACATTACATTAACATCAAGTTACATTACAGCTGGGTGGCACAGTGGTTAGAGTGACGACCTTTTATGCGAAAGTCCCGCGTTCGAATCACAGTGAAAGTGAAAAAACTTTTCTGGATTTCGACTCGACTCAGTTACCATTCACCATTGAGTTCAACTTAATGGCTTAATCAATAATTAATAATCATATATCTTTAATAAAAAGCACATTGATATAATGATATAAAAAAATTCAAAATATAAACAAATAATTTAATTGAATAATATAACTCACAGATACACAATACCATATAGCTTAAATACAAAATATTACAATATAAACAAAAATAGAATTGTATTTATTGAAAATCTAAGACGTTACTACATGTTATAAGGTCTAGTACTATCTCATGTTTAAATTGTATGTGGAATTCATTAAGATCAATTCTAATAACACGGATATAATATGACCCCCTATTCCAACATGTACCTATGGTATAGACAGGCTTATTAGCCTAACAGTTTACAGTTGGCGCTTAAAAAAAAATATTGTTTTAACAGTAATATATTTTAACAACGCTTGTTACAAAACTTGTATAATTTTGTAAATATACCTTCTTACAAAACCCATAGTTTTTCCAATCCTTGTTTTATTATAAATTAATTTCAAATAAAAGATACTTTATTTTTTTATATGTATATAGAGAAAGTTTTCTGTTTTTTTTTTGTAAATTAAAAAGAAAAATATTTGTTAGTACTTAGTACACAATATTTTATTCAAATTCAAGAAAAAAAAAACTCAATTTTTAATTTGTAAAGTTTTATTTGTGGTTTAAAGAACAAAAAAAAAAATAAATAGAACCAAAACTTAAGATTTAAGAACTTTCTCAATTTCTAAAGAAAATTTTCTTATTTTCTTAAAAAAAAAAATTCAAATTGAAACTTCTAACCTCAAATTAATATATACATTTTTTTTAAGTATATATATATATTATATACATATATTTAATCTTTTGAAACCAAAGTAATTTACAATTTATGTTTATTTTTAAATTAATAATTGAGTTGTAAAAAAAATATAAGTAATAATTTACATGGTACTAAAAGATTGGTAGTATAATACTTTATTGATTTTTATTTTATTTCTTTATTTTCAACTTCCTGTTTGATTTTTTGTTGTACATTTTCAGTTTTTTTATATACATAGGTATTTTTCTTGAACAAAAGTTAATATTTCATTTTCTATAATATTATTATTCTATTTTTAATAATATTCTTATTTTTTCAATTGTGGTTTAAAGTATTACTTATGCAAAATTTATTCTTTAAAATTTATACATTCCATATATAACTAGATATTAACAAGTAGTCTTTTTAATAATAAATACGGTTTTTGGAAGTTGGATCCCAATGAACTATCGCCAGAAAATTGTTTGCGGTAATTATTCATTTTTAAAATCAAAAACTCAAAAAAAAAAAGAGTTTTTACAAGAGAATACCAGAATTTAATGGCTGGGGGACATAGTGGTTGGAGTGCCGACCTTTTATGGGAAAGCCCCGGGTTCGAATCCCAGTGAAAGTGAAAAACTTTTATATTTAAATTAATGGCTTAATCAATAATTAATAACTATAATATATCTCTAATAAAAATACATTAATATAACAATATAAACAAATACAAAATATAAAATTAAACAAATAATTTAATTGAATAATATAACTCACAGATACAGAATTTAGTTAACTCAAATACAAAATATTACAATATAAACAAAAAATAGAATTGTATCTATTGAAAATCTAAGATGTTTCTACATGTTATAAGGCCTAGTACTATTTTTAGTTTAAATTGTATATGGAATTCAATAAGATCAATTCTAATAATATACTGTAGATTCCCCCTGTAGCAACAGGTATACCTATATAATTTAGACAGCATTATTATACTTACATTTGAACAGTTAGCGTTTAAAAAAAAAAAAAATGTTTACTGGCAATTAGTTCATCAAATTTTGTTTTGGTTCTTTATTACTCCCTTGGGAGTACAGAACTTCCCCAAAGTCATGTCTTGCTGTATTTTGGACTGCTGTTTTGAGTTCTACTCTTTTTTTTGCTTTTATTCGTATTTTTTGTCTATCGTTCTTTTTCAAGTATCTTTAGGTCTGCCTACTCTCTTTTTGGCTGCAAGATTCTATCTATTGCTTGTTTGCATCTGTATTTATTTTTTCTTATTTGTATCTTGATAGGTTTTTATTGCCTTAGTAGCCACAATTCATTAGTTTCAACGGTCATTCTCTGTGGTCAGCAGATTTTCCTCACAATGTAACGGAAGAAATTTGTTAATGAAAACCTACAACTTGCTAATATGACAAGCTCATCCAGTTAAGGCAATAAAAATCGAAAATTTCATTAGAAGTAAATCCATGCATGCTTCTGAAGAAATTTTATTCTGGTGTAAATTCACAGAGCCGATTGTTAAGGAAAAAAAAGTAGGCAATTAGGTATTTAATTTTTCTATATTTTACCTATAAAAAAAGCAATTTCGAAAAATTTTAATTTTTATATACATATATATTATACAAAATACATATATATCCAAAATCAATATTAGTCATAAAATTAATATTTTGTTCAAAATGTATTTTTTCTATAATTGGATTTTAAAGATTTTACCTCAAAATTATGACATTGATACCTAACATTTATAGGTTTTATATAATTTAAAGTAAATAATAATTTAAATATAATAATATAAATTCTTAAAAATCGGTTATCTTAAAATAATAATATCAAAAAATAAATTTAAAAGAAAATAAGAATAAAAAAAAATTTATATGATATCTATCAATTAATATTGCAAAACTTAAGATAATATTTTAAATTTGTATAACATTTAATTTGAAATTTTTGTTTCATCGTTGTTATTTTTTAAAAAGATTAAGTTCAACTGTTTGACTGTTGATAAATTTATCCAAATATTAATTTAATAGATATAGAATTTGATTTTATTCTAAAATAGTTTTAATTGGACCGATGGCGTAGTGGTTACAACATTAGTGGTTTTTCAATAAAAGGGGTTCAATCTGGGTTCAATCTGGGGTTCAAACCCTGGTCACATCATCTAATAAAAAAAATATAATTTTTAATTTATATCACGAAGCCTATATTTTAATATAAAATATATATCTGCCATACTGAGGTTGAGAAGGAAAGACTGACCCACACGCTTATCACATATATAGAAGGGGATGGTATAGCAATAAACAAATAATTAAATATTACTTATAACTTATTTTAATTATAATATTACAGTTCTCGCCCTTTATCAATCTTGCCTTTAAGTATAGTTTTCTTTAAGTATTAATTTGTATAACATTTTTGTATAATTGTATAATTAGCATACGACATTGACTGAGTCGTTTAAACTTTAGATTAAATTTTCTTTTAAAGAGTTTATTTTTAACTATTAATCAATAAACTAAGAAAAGATTATATAACTAATAAGTATAAAATAATAAACAAAAGTGATCAAATAAATTCTATAGATAATAATTAAATTAATATATTGTATATAATGTTCTAACAACAAATTATATTATGAAACTTATGCTTGTAATTCATTTTATTTAATAATATTTTATAATTCTTAATTATTTTCAAATATGACTGCTAGAATTAAATTTTTTTAGATATTATTTTAAAACTTAAAAAATATTTAAATATATAACTAATTAATATTAAAAAAAAAAATATGATAAATTAAATAGAATTTTAAAAAATTTAAATTAAAATTAAAGGCTATAACCTAATTTACGCGTCGCGTCAAGTGATTCCTCTATCGTTGTTTTTCATATAAGATGACGATCGAATGGAAGCGTGGCTTGTATGCTTGTATTGCATTAGATAATGAAAATTTAAACTATGAACATAATCTGTATAAAATTGATTGTCAAATTAAAATAGAAAGTTGCCCAACTCTAGCGTCAGAATTTTTCAGTGCTTTTACTGACGCTTTAATTTTGGTTAAGTCGTATTTAATTTAATCTGTTTTATTCAAAGATAAAAGCGGAGCTCTTTTTTTTAATGGAAAAGTATAGTGAGTTCACCAATTCATTTGGACAAGGCTTCAGTTACTTTAACTATCATATTTACTTAGCCGTTGATTATTCGGCTGTAGCTATTGTGTAAGATTATGTATAAGATCAAATATTAATTATGTGTGCCATCTTTTATCCTATACAAGAGTTTTATATATTTTTATATAATCTTATTTTATATTACGATATGAGCTATTACAATATAATTATATAGTTATATTTTTTTTATATATATGATCTGACTGGTGTTTGAACCCACCTGTTCAAAGCTTGATGTCTTAACCATTACTTTGTTAATCAGATAAAACCAAGTGGAGCTCTAAATTTCTCAAAATAAATTCAAATGAAAAGGAAAAAAGCTCCACCATATATATTCTGAGGGATCTCATTATCTCACTCACTTCACAGATATTATAACTGTAAAAACTTCGTGTTGTGAAGCAGTAAAACTTCTTTTGAGATATTTTTAAAAGTTTAATATTAATTAAAATTATTTTCTTTTTAATAGACTTATTGTATATCTTTATCTAATCCTACTTTTATATTTCAAAATAAATTTTAAATAAATCCATCTGAATATATACAGTTTTTTCTTACTTTTAATAAAATTTATATTTCGATTTTAAATCAAAATTAAAATAATAATAATAATATATTTAATATAGATAAAATATTAATATTTATTATGTGATAGTTTATTGGTTTCCTTTTGACATCCTTTCATATGTTGAAATTGATAGGATCTACATATGTAAAAAAAATAAATATAACACTTTTTATACGTATAGGTAAATATAACAACATGTATATATATATAACTACATTTAGGAACTAATAAATATATTAAATCTTCTAAGAAAAAGATAATATTGAACTTTCAACTAGATTGCATTTAAATGTCATGGATTATAATATTATTTAGATATGTA
Organism: Dolichopus griseipennis; assembly: GCA_963082915.1. NCBI lineage: Eukaryota > Metazoa > Arthropoda > Insecta > Diptera > Dolichopodidae > Dolichopus > Dolichopus griseipennis. The sequence goes on from OY720441.1 coordinate 49,646,594, forward strand.
TATATATAATTTTAATATGATATTTTATAAGTATATATGTACTCGTATGATATATTACATTGTATAGCACATATGTATCATTGACTAGTTTATGAATACATAGTATGTGCTATAATGTTGATTCTAAAATGTCATTCAAATAATAATTTTATTATAATATTAGATAATATTATACACAATATTATATTGTATATTAGATTTATTTACTGAGATTTTGCATATTAATGTAAGTACAGTGACGTATTATGGAAAACCTAAATTAGAGTTACCTAATATCTCTTGGTTATCTGGTAGAATAATTTATAATATATTAGAGTTTTAAGCAGGTTTCCGGAACGAAACGATATTGGAACAAAATTATTTTTATAAATTTTGATCCGAAGAACGAATGTATATTAGGGAAAAAATAAAGTTCTTTTCGGAACAATTCCGATTTAAAGTAGAAAGTTCCAGTACTCGTATTTTGGGAATCAGAAATCAAAAAGAAAACCTAGTCTCAAATTCTGTTGTAGACAATAAAATGGCGGGAAAATTTTTAATGGGGTATTTGTTAGGGCGAGCTTAAGAGTCGAACTTTTTCAAATTTTGAGGCTAGTCTTTCCCAGCTTTTCCGCTAAGCCATGGAATAGTGTTTTATATAAGGGCCTTAATAAACTTATCATCACATATTAGATCCTTCCGACACTTCTCTCTGTCACATGGTGCTGATTAGATATTTTTTTATTGACTCTTCAAGAATTAAGTCATCTTCAACTTTTTTTGTGTATGAACATATAATAGAGTATTATATGAAGCTGTTATATAGGTTATTGCATATAAAATAGTTCCAACACTTACCCCCGTCATCTGATAGTGATAAAAATAGAATATAATGAGTGATTTAGATAACTTCATTGTTCAAGTCTTCCTTAGCTGTGGCCTGGGGTTACGGAATATGAATAATTTTAACACCCTTCTTGAATCCAAAAAAGCTTTAGTTGACAAATATAACAAAGACTTTTCTTTCAAAAAGCTTTAGTTGACAATTATAACAACGAGTTTCTTTAATTTTGGCGGGAAAAAATCAATTATAATATAAAAGGTTAATATTTTATAATAAAGGCGTATTTAAAAGGTTCATATTTAATTTGAACATAACGTTTTGAAAAATAATGATTATTATACGTTTTTTATTGAGCATCACTGTATATTTTTAATAATAATATATTAAAACTATAATTTAATAAAAAAAAACGGAAGGAATTTCTTAATAATCTTTTGTTCAAAAATATATTAGAAAATTTATAAGTAAGTATGATAAGTTTTTTGAAAAATTTTTTTAAAGAAAAGAAACTTATTCTATATTAAAATCATATTCTTTTTGTATTCAATCATTGAATATCCTATTTATTCAGGATATTTAAATATAAAAGCTTTTCAAATTCTTAAGTTTATATATGTACATAATATTATTATATGATTATAATTATTTATATATTTGTCTAATTTTTTTTTTGTATTTTAATATAGTTTAATTTAGTTGAAAATAAACTAATTAAATTGTAATGTAAGATAAGTTTAATTTATTAAAATAATATATAATTTAAATTATTATTATATTAAATTATATTTATTTTAATTTTAGTTTTTTTTTTTTTGTAAAAATAATCAAAATATGATAGTTTTTTTTTATTAAATGAATTAATAAATAATATTAATTAATTATATTATTACTTAAATTATGTTAATTTAAATACATACATAAATGTATGTTTATGCAAGTTAAAAAATTAACTATTTAATAATATTAACTATATTTAAAATTATAATTAAGTATATTTAAATGAGTTTAAACAATTTGAACTTGCAAAAGCTTATAAAATTTAAGTAGATGTTAAATAAAATGGGTTTCCATTTAATGAAATTAAAACACTTGATTTTCGGTTTTAGTATTCCGAACTTGGGCAGGGCCTATTGTACCAACCACTTATCACTAATCAAATAATTATATTTTTGATAAACTTTCGTTTCACTATAAGTATTTGACAAAAAAACCAATGAAGTTTGATTAGTAAAAAACACAAACTTATCAAAATATGATTATCTGATTAGTGATAAATGGTTGGTAAAATAGGGCAATGATCTTATATCAGGCCTTTACTTTCGGTGGTTCTCGAATTCGAAATTTATTCGGAATTCAAAAATTTATTTTATACAATTTTAATCATTGATTAGACTTCGATTGGACTAATAAATTCGATTCTAAATAAAAGCTATTAAATTTAAATTAAATAATCTAAAAAAAAAACAAAGTGGCATTGCCCGCTCCTTTAAAAATTAGTTATAATTCTACTTAGTTTAACTTATTTGAAACTTCATTTTATAAAGTTCAATGGCTGTATCAGAATTTTGATTAAAATAATATTAAAAAAAAAAAATGTATTACAATTTTTATTATTATTATTTATTAATTAATTTACCTTATACTAATAAGTTATTTATATAACAATAGAAAATATGAATCAATTGTTTATTAAATCGTTTAATTATCTTTTATTTTTATATTTATTTTAAATGGTTTTTTTTTATAAATTAATTTTAATTATTTTTTTTTTGTATTATTAATTGATTTTTTTTTGAAACATTTATGATTAATAATCTTATTAATTATAATTTTTTAATTGAAATTTTTAAATAGGTTCGATTAAAAAAAAAACAATGAATTTTAAATTGATTATTTATATTAATTGTATAAATATTTTAATTATAAATAAGTTAGGACATTGCCCATAAAACATTTTTTAAATTAAATTGACTGAAAAATTTTTATTAATATGTAATTGAGCGTTGGTTTAAAGTCGTAGTGTGTTCAAAATCTTCAAATGCAGCTGGAAGATGTGGGGAAAAGTTTTTTAAACCAAGGTATTATGTCTTGTACTCGATTATCGATTGGAAGGTTAGAAATAGATGGAAATTATCACAATTAAATTTGTCTTTTAAAATTTTAACACTGAATTTAAACGTTTTAATCTGCTTATAAGATTGTAATCTAAGAAAAGAGTTGGTGATCTAAGACACGATGAATACTTTTTTAGAATTGCAAAATTATTAATAAATGAACTGATCTTTAATTTATTTATAAAAATGAGATTGTATACAAATACACTTAATCCCCTGCGCAATATATTCACTTGGGAGCAGTTATTAGGAATAGGTAGGGAATAGGGTAACTCAAAGGAAGCTATGTAATTAATTTTAATTTTATTGATTAAGTTTGATAATAGTTTTGAAATCAGCAGTCAGTTAAAATACAATAGTACCTATGAAACCTTCTTGGTCTATGTAATTAATAAAAGTTTATCCACGATGTATTATAGTATATTTTACGATACGAGACTAGTAATATTATAACTGAGTTTTCACACTTTAAAAACACTTTATTTATTTTAACAGTTATTTTATTTTGAAATTCAACTTAACTTATTATTTTAGGGCTTCGATAGCCAGACTGAACTTTATAGTGATTCTTAGCTTATATTTATACAAAGATTTTACCAACTAATTTTGCATAAGTCAGCTTTATTTAATATGATTCTTAATAATTAACATGAATTCTTAATAATTATAATTATTTTTAATAATTGATTATATAATATTATTGGTTTTAATAAAGGCTTGTTAAATCATGTTTTACCTTGAAATTGTTGCCGACTTAATATATATTAGTAATTTACTTAATAATATGTTAATGACCTTATGGATGTAATGTAACTTTAATATATAGCGGAAATCATTTAGACATAAATATAAATGTTATTATTTCCGAGAATTGTTTTTTAAAAAGAATTCTTGGAAAGTATGGCAAAAGTGCAACTAACATGACAAAAGTGCATTACAACTAGTCTCCTCCTCTTGGATTAAAACTTCAAATCAAATCCTTAATTTTTAAATATCATTCTTAAACCCAGCTACATTAATAGTCAGATAATTAAGTGCTAGAAAATTTACTATTGAAAACTATTGAAAACCATATGTGAACCAATTTTAAATTTTATTAAATATATTTTAAAAATTCTAAGAGATCAGTTTTCCAGAAAAAAGTAGTTTCTTACCATTAGACACTTTATTTTATATGTATGTATATGCTAAAGGATTTTTATATATAAATGTCAAAGGATTAAATTTTTAAATATAAGAATATCTTTTAAAAATTGCAAAAACACTATCAAAACTTTTTATTCATAAATGCAATAATTTAAAAAATAAACAATTCTTTTTATATTTGAAAATCAAATATAACGCAATGCAGATGGATTTCTTAATTATATTAAAGTCTAAAATTAAAAAATAATTTCAATACAAAACTATTACAATATGTAGGGAATCTTAAAATATGTAAAATATATAATCTAATATTAAAACAAAAACTATTGTTATGTGTACAATATAAGCATATAATCTCTTATCATTGTACAAAAAGAGTACAAAAAAGTTTTTCCAAAAATGAATAAAATAAGAAAAAAAAAGTTTTTGAAAAAATTTTTCTACTTCATTTCATATTGAAAAGAAAGATTTGCTGCCTGTGGTTACTAAAAAGTTTTAGTTCTTTTACAATTTTTTTTATATTAAAATAAAACCATATGATGTTCGATAATACATTATTTATAAAGGTACCCATATTATTATTCTATATATATATATAAATATTTACCCATATTGCATATAGATTTAAAAAATATAAAAATAAATTTTAAAAAAATACAAAAAAAAGTTATTAACACAAAAGAAATAAAACAAAATTAATATTGAAAATATATTTCTAAAAATATTGAAGTCAGAAGGCGCTTATCAAAATTTTATTTTTACTAATCAATATACAAATAACATAAAGTAATCTTTTCTTTTACTTCTATTTGTTTTTGTTCTTATCTATTACAAATTTTTTATTGTTTTATATATATGGATATATAATATATATAAATAGTTTTATAGATTTTGTATATATAGGGTTTTTTTTTTTATAATCAGAGCATATTTCTGAGCACACTGTGAACAGATCATGAACAGAGTACGCTCAGAGCGCTGAGATTTAATATAAAAATACGATTTGAAAAAAACTGACACTTTTATTTTAGTTACGTTTTAAATTGTCAAAAAATTAAATTAAAAATGGGTAACTTAAGTTAAACAAAACATTTTGACATTAATTTTAATAGTATAATCTTAAATAAACGTCAAAATGTCTATGTATTTTATTTTGTCCAGACGTACTCCAAATATTTGAACTGAGCACGTATAGCAGACACTGAGCGTGCTCTGATTTAAAATTAAATATGAATCACAAGGTCTGAGCAGTCACGATTTTTTTTTTTGACAGTTCTTCTCTGTTCAGATTTCAAAAAAATCAAACGCCTTATGGTTTTAACTAGAACAATTTGATGGTAGAAATGTCAAAAATATATAGTTTTTCTAGAGAAATATCAAATAAAAGTGTAGGGTTAACGAACAGACATAAATTATAACCAGAAGAACTTAGAACTGAAACACTGTGTTCTGTTTTTGAATTAGACACCTGAAGGCACTCACAACACGACCCTCAATGACATGTGAAGCAAGTTATTAAAACTGTCAAAATGGAATAAAAAAATTTAAAATTTCTAAATTATTAAGAGGTTATCAAGATTTTATATATTAATTTCTGATTCCGAAATTTCCTCTCTTTCGTTAAATGAAACACTATCAATGTTTGTTTGTTGCAATGTTGTTACTAATGTCTCCTGTCGCAAAAAAAGAAAACATTAAACATTGTATTGACCAAGTTTGAAGTTTTTTAATTTTGTGATTTACTGTAGGTAAACCTACAATTAAATTGATTAGTGTTTGTTTCATTTAACTTTTAACTTCAGTTATTACACATGGTTTTATAGTATAATATTTTGTTGCTTTTATTTTCTTTTAAGTTTTGTATATATTATATATTTATATATTAAATATAATATATGGATTAAATGCAAGTATATATAATTTCAATTCTTTTTTGGAACCATATGGCTTAAGAATTTTTGTTTTTTATTTTAAAAAAAATATACAAAATGTAAACCTTTTTTTTAAAATATAAAAAAAAATAAATAAGTTTTAAAACAAATAAAAATTATAACGTATAATAATATATTATTGAGATTGGAATTGAAGCATAAATCTTAAGTGATATAGATCTTTTCTTTTAAAATTAAAAAAAAAAAAAATTAATATATATATATATACATATTATATATAAATATATATATACATATAATATAACTAGAAAGCTAACAAACCTAAAATCCGAATTCAAAACATAAATATAATAAGGGTATGATTTTTGGGAAAGGGTTGAAAGGGTTATTAATTTTTAACTGTTTAACTTTTGTTTATTTTATTTTATTTGTGTTTATTTTTTTGTTTTTGGAAATGATACAAGATATCGTTACTTCTTCTTAAATTGTTAAACATAAGCTTCTAAAGTCCCATATGTTGATTACAATTAAGAACTCTTAAGACTTCCACTTTCACCTGTCTCCATAATCTTCTCTAATTACATAATTAGTTTATAGTTGATTCATTTTGAAGCTTTCTCTTGAATTATGATTCTGAACAGATCGCATCTACCATTTTTTTCTAGGAAAAAACGCTTCCATGTCATTCTGAGTTTACCTCTTACTCTAGAATCTCCATGTGGTTCCAACATAGTGAAATTTCAGTTATGCCACTTTCGTCTTTTTTCAATATGTGTCCGATCAACTTCTTCTAGTTATTTGTTTTACGAAAGATTCTCCGATCTCTGTTGCTTATTATACTTGGTCAGAAAATCTGCATATGATTCTCAAGTTTTTATTTACGAAGACTTGCAGTTTATTTTTGAAAAAGTTCCTTAGTAGCCATGATTAACTGCCACGTTAATAATACCTTAATATATTAACAACTTGATTGTAATATATTATAAGAACCTCGGTTTTATTTACCAATCGTTGCATTCAGATAGTTCGATATATATATAATATTGTTTAAGCTAAAATATAGCTGTAGCTATACGGAATCAAAGATAATGAATACAACGTTGTTGAATACAACATCTTTGACGGAATATAACAAAGTATTTGTATAAACTCAACAATTTGATATGAAATAGGATATACATTGTTGCTTAGAACGTGAAAAAAATTTTCTGGTTTTCGAATCGAGTCAGCTATCATTCGCCATTGGGTTCAAATTGATGGCTTATTCAATAATTAATAATTATATAGCTTTAATAAAAAATACTGTAATATAACAATAAAATACAAAATATTACAATATAAACAAAATGAGAATTGTATCTATTGAAAATCTATGACGTTTTTACATATTACAAGGCCTAGTACTATCTCTTGTTTAAATTGTATGTGGAATTCATTAAGATCAATTGTAATAGTAAAAATATAATATGGTATAGACAGACTTAATAGCCTAACAGTTGAACAGCGCTTACAAAAAAAAAAAAAAAATTTAAACCACAGTTTGATTCATTTCCATTATCACCAGTCTGAACACAACCAATTATAAGGAAAAAATCGTTTCTTATTTAATTTAAATTTCTTAGAACTGTAAAAATTAAGAAAGTTTTTTTAAAATTTAGTTTTTTAAAATCTGTTATAATTATTTTAATCTGTATAAAAGTTTTTTTCAAAGTTCATACAAAATTGTCTAATAATAAATTGGAAGATATTAATTTTACAAATAAATATCAAAGTTTAGCTGTAGAGCAAATCTTCAGATAAAATTAACTAAAATTTATGAAAAATTTAAAAATACAATTGAGTAAAAATAAAGTGAAAATAATAAAATCTTATTCTAGTGAAACTTGTAACAAAAGTCAAAAGTGTTCAATACACTTTAATTTATAAATTAACTGTATCAAATGAATATAACTATTGTACAGGGTGGCGCAAAACGATCGATATGGCACATTCGTTCTCTTTCCAAAATGTACTGGATATAATCCATATATCCAAAATATACTTTCCATAACTTTTCGTAATTTTTGATCGCTGTTCTGTTGTGAACTGTTCCATTTCCAAATCCCCAAGTTTTCTTCACAAAATTCTGAAATAAAAATAAAAAATATAAATAAATTTAAAAAGTTATTAAATATTCAAACTATATCAGTCGTTTTGCGCCACTCTGTATTTCTACTTATTTCTAGTAGTTTTTGAACCCTATAATTGTCTTAAGTCAATATGGTTCAACTTACACCCTTAAGATTGTTAAAATTACTTAAACGATATCTTAATATTTTGTATTAATAAACACAATACACACACACAAGTATACAATTTAAAATTGTATTTTCATGTATTCGAATAAATAATTTTACTTAAAAAATAAATAACAATATCTTAAAGATTCTTTTTCTATTGAACTATTCTATAAAATATAAATATTTATAGGTATGTAAGTTTGTGTACAAATTTTAAAAAATAACTTTTAAAGGTAAAAGTTTTTCTTATCGGTTCACCTTCAATATTTTGAATAAGAAAAAGAAAAAATCAAAAATTCAAAAAATGTTTTAATTTTTATTGAGTTAAGAAACATGCATTCGTAAGACTCAAATATAAATAATATACACGTATAAATTTGAAAAGGAACATTTTAAAAAATGTTTTTCTAATTTTATTATCGTAACTGCAATTATCATCTCAGACTCTACATCTACTACTCTAGCCTCAATATCTACTACTCTAGCCTCTATTTCTACTACTCCAACCTCTATATAGCTTTGGAGTTAAAACTTTATTAAGACTTTATTACTGAAAATACATAGTTTTATTCATTAAAGTTTCAAAAAATGTTTTGATAACATTGCTCTAGGTCTATCTCTGCAATTTGGAATCTGATTTTTTTTATAGATTTATAGATGTTTGTGATAGTCCCCACTTGCTAATGAATACGTTATTTACAGATTGTTGTACTTAACAAATTTATAAAGTTATATGTAGTTGAACACAACCCAATTGCCTAGTCCTGATTCGTTATAATTAAAGTAATTCAAGCTTAGTATTAATTTATTGACAGTTAGTTTATATTCTCAAAATTCAGAAGGTGAGTTTATGTTAGATAACTATCTTTCGCTAAATTGACTCAAAGCTCCTATAGCTTATCGAACCCTATGATATTTTTAATAATTTAAATCTCTTAAAACTCTTAAATTTCTGGGTTTTCTTTAGTGTGTTTTTCTTTAGTAGGGATAATAGGGTTGCCGCACATAAATTACTAAACAAATAAAATGTCCGCTACTGAATTGCGTGACTAAAGCGAAGTCAATGATCAATAAAATGAATTAAATCAGGAGAAGTTTAATTACAAATCCTTCCTAGTTTGCCTAATATAAACATTCGTTACGGTACTTATATAAACTTGACATAAATTATTAAGGCCTAGTATAGTGTAGGTAATGGGATGATGTTTTGTGAAATATTGGTTTAAATAAATTTAAATGCAGTCGAATTTAACGCAAATTTGACAGTTACTCAAAGTGGGACAAATTTTAAAATAAATTTGTTCAAAAAAAGTTTGTATTTCAATTTTTTTTTTTTAAAAGGAAATGAAACTTATGAAAATATTCTAGTAAAATATGCAGGATAACCTAAAATTATGTTATATACAAACATACATTCTTTTTTATTTTTAATTTTTTATTTTTATTTTCTACCAGCTAATACGCGGTGCGCTTTGTTTCATTTCTCAATGGAATTTTAAATATTACACGTCCTGGTGTAAATGTTAATTCAAGTGTTTATTAATGTCATTTTTTGGAGAAGCTACAAGGAAATTCTTTAAAAAATGTTGTTGTGCAGTAGTAATAGGTAACGGAATTCGACAAAAATATTTTCAAGAATTTCTTTTGGGTCAAAGCAGTACTTTGCAAATTGGTAATAATTAATAATTCGGTTCCAAAATCCTTTTTGACGAATCATCGATTTGGGTATAAAAAATTATGCATCTTAATGTAATCGTCATTGCCACAGAGCAACACGTAAACAAAATTTGAAGTCAATTGATCAAATTGTGCCAACTTCTCGGTCCGTAAGAGTAAAACATTTAATCCAGAAACTCCTTCCGTACCCAAAAATCTTTATATACAAATTTTCAAGATTGATGAACAGAATTGATGAACCGATTGGTTGAGCAATTTAGGCGCCTATACGCCACAAACATACAAACGCGAAAACAAACATTCGCTTTTATATATATATAGATGTTAGAAAAAAAATAGTTTTACTTAATAAAATTCTTAAAAATCGATGAAACCAATTTACGTTAATTATACACAAATAAAAAAAATAAAAACAAAAAAAAATATTTTAAAAACCAACTTATTGGTACCTTTCAATTTTCATACTCAATTTTTAAGACGGTAAAGTTTTAACAATCAATATTTTATTTTATTTTTTTGTTTTTATTTTTATTATAATTTTTGTAGTATTAAAGTTCAAAAGAAGTCCTAAGAAAATTCTGTTGATCCTTGAAAACAACTTGTAGATACCTTTCATACATGTTACTTAAAAATTTTTTTTTAAACTTTTGTTCAACTTACAAGTTCTAAAGAAATTTTTTCAATATGGAAAGAAACACTCTCATAATTTTCCTTTCCTGTGTTCATGATAAGAGTTGTGGTTACCAGAACTCTGTAGAAACTATTAATGAAAAAAAACAGGAGGGGATGAACTTTTTTTTTTACTTTTTGATAATTATTGAAAAAAAAAAAAAAAAGAAAAAACTATAGTATAAAAATAATAATAATTGTATTGTATAAAAATGGTTCATAGGTTAAACTGTTGGTTCCAGGATGTGAAAAAATGTTGGTACTCAAAATTAGTTTTAATATATAATAATTAAGTTTCTGGAATATTGCCAGTAATAAAAGTTTTTTTTTAAACAAAAGGGTTTTTTAAGTTTATATATATGTATATATGTGTATATGTAAAAGTTTCTAATGAATATATGTATATTTTTATAAAAAAAAAAAATTGAGAGAAAAAGAATGCAATATAGTGTAAAGTTTAAAAAATTTTTAAGTTGAAACGAACAATTAGGTTAAATTTTTTTCTATTGAAGATATTCATTAAATGAAATAAGATCTGAAAGTTTGTAGAGTTTGTAGTGCAATTAATATAGCCAATAAGTTAAATTTTAATAGAAAGCTTAACTACTTCGTTAATTGCCTGGGTTTTTGTTTTTCAATAATTACGTATATAGTTTAAGTTTTACTTTTAAAGTTAAAGGAGGTCTAGTATTTCTTCATTAACAGGTTTAAATTAGGGTAATCGAAAAGTTTTTAGATGAAAGATGATTGAAGTGTTCTAGTAAAGGTTTGAGGAGGTGATATTAAATTATTATTGGAATTAAAAGCTTTAGAAATTAACTACCAAGTTAAAATTCGTTAGTTGTGAGTTTGGAAGTCACTGAATCTTAAATATTTTTCAAGATGTATAGGACTTATTGTATTTAGTATCTATCTATGAACCCTTCTATTAAATATTTTAATAAAGATATACAAGAAAAGAGTATTCAGACTTTCATTATCTTGAAAGCTCCCGGTGTTATACTATAAAAAATATGACCATACATTAAATTTGGAATTTGGTGATCTCAACAATTCTTCAACAATTTTTCAAAAAGTTATATTAGGGATATTTGAAATTTTTTTTCCACATGGAGTACTTTATAATGTAAATTTTTTGGGAGCGGTACAAAATTTCGACATTTTTAATCTCTTTCTTTGAAATATAGTTTTTTTAAAATCTCGAATCTTAAAATTTCCCTTTTTTAAGAATTTAAGAGTTGGATACAAAACTAGAATTATCAGCTTTTTTCAGAATATAACAAAAAGAGATTTTCTAACACGAACTTATGCAATCTCCTGAGTCCTGATTAAGCATTGATTGATTTTAATGATTTATTGCAACCTCCTAAATCCTGATTAAGCTTTGGTTGATTCTTATGATTTATTGGAAATTTTATAAACATCTGCTGTAAGAATCGATCCAAATTTTTAATCTAAATTTTTTTATATAATTATACCTAAGTGAAAATCTGTCCATTAGAAACATAAAAATCTTTTTATTTAAAAAAAAATTTTAATTTTATTAAATAATATATTATTTGGTATTTTATATTTTAAACTAATTTTTTTTTATTTTCTTTTGTTACAGGTAAGCTCAACTATTCAATTACAATATAAAAGATCAATAGAAATATGGTTTGTATTATATTTTAAATAAAATTATTCAATACAATAATATAATTTAAATTTGGGATTCAAATACAACCTATACAAAGCTAATCTAGGCTCCAATATTAATTAATTTAAAGGGCTTACAACAATATTTGTGAATCAAAACTTAAATATAAATTGTGCAAATATCATTAAAAATATTTAAAACTGATGCACTTAATAAATTTCTAGTACCTAATAAAATTGTAGTAATAAATCCAAGATTGATTGTATAACCTCTTCTTCTTCCATAATGTGGTTTCAATTGCACAGTCTGCAAATTTTGTTAATATGTTTTGTAAAACTTAGTTATTTGATAAAGAAGCTCTGCCGGTCTCGGGGTCCAATTAAGCTCATCTGTGAAGTCGTTCATTCTTTTGGAAAAAAAAGCATTGATATCAAATTTCATTGAAACCGTTTGAGAATAAATAGAACATTATGTTACAAAAGCTCATAGAATTTCTAGACACAATGTTAATAGAATCATTTTTTGAAAGCTAAAAACTTATGGATCCCCACCAATAATCAATGTTCCAAATTTGAACGCATCCAACGGTTAGAACTCAAAATTTCTCGAAAAGTCTGATGTTTTTGTGTGGGGGTCTACTGATCCCGTGGGCTAATTTGACTCATCTACGAAGTATAACCTAACTATTTACAATAAGTCTTTTTTTTTTATAGGAGTTATTGACTTGATTAGGCATTATAACATGGAGTTTACAAAATTATTAAATATCTTAAATGTGTATTGCAATAAAATTAATTAATTCTCTTAAATGTGTAATTGAATGACTTATAATAATATCCAGGCCATGTCACAAAGAGCAAAATCGTTTTAGGAGGCATATTTCAAAAATAAATTACATTATAGTCTTTCGGGAGCTTTCAATATGAGGCATTTTAAACCTTTTAATTCGAAAAATATTAATTTTTTTGAATTTCGTTCAAAGGTGGCCTCAAAATTTGATCTTAAAAAACTTTTTTAGTGCATATTGAAAATAACCATCATATTTTGTACCACTACAAAAGCGTTAAAGAAATTTAAGAAATTCCACTACTCTAAAGTCTCTAATTTATTACTCTTGAATGGATCCTGCAAAAATCATCTCTAAAGGCTTAAAAGTTAGATATACATCACACTCAAACATTGAATAATAAATTAAATATTCTTAAAAGTTGGAATGTTAAATATAAAGTTAAAATTTTGAATACTTATTTCAAGTTTCTAATTCATATCTTTTAGTATAAAAGAAGAAGGTACTTCCCTCATCCCATCATTCCATTTCTGTATCTTTCTTAAGATCACTAATTCTCTCTTCCATTTAATAGGCAATACCTCCTAGTAGCTTAATTTCATCCAATATAATAGTTCTTAAAAATTAGTTAGGCTTTAATAATCTTTATTTTTAATCATTTGTTTCAATTTAACACTTTTATACTAATCTATTATATAACTATATTTTTTATTTTATACAAAGTATATTATAGTTTAATTACATAAAAACTTTCCATAAAATTTCCAGGAATAGCAAATCATTTTTATTATAAGTATTCTCACACTCTGTGTTCTTTTAATACGAGTGGAGTACCAGTATATTAATTTTTAATAAAAAATTCAATATGATAATGCCCATATAATATCTTAAAGATATTAAATTTTCTTCTCTTTTTATAATTTTTCTATTTTTGTTTTTTTTAAGTAAAGAAAAGAGATAGATATATTATAATATATAATATATGAAAGATACATATTATATAATTTTATTTTAATTTAAAAAAAAAAAAAAAAAAAAAATAAGAAATTTTTATCGTATCAAAATTAATGTGTCATTCACCATGAAAGGGTTAATAGCTTTCGGACATTATAAACATTGCATACATCTTTATAATTAAATGTATGTAATGTGTGTATGTTTTCATTTAATGCACAAGAGATAAAACAAAATTTTAAATATAAACATTATTTATATTTTTTGTTTTATAGTTTTCATAATTTTTAAGAACTTCATTTTAATATCTATTAAATTTTCTTGGGGGTATTGTTCCGAAATTTGACCTGGTACCTAAATGCAAAAATTTATTAAATATTAATAATTAAACTTTTTGAAAGTAATAATTGTGTTAAAACATAACATAAACCACAATTAGAAGTTAATATAATTTTTTGGAAAATTGGTGGAAGTTAGAAGATTTCAGGATTCAAATGCTAAATTAGTGATGTCACCAATGTTTAACATTTGAAAATCAAGATTATTATTGAAGAATTATACCTATACAATATTTAAAGATTACAAGTTTCAAAATATACCAGCCTATAGTTTACAGCATATAACGCATATTCTAAGTGAACACTAAATACTTAATCAAAATCTACAATATTAATCTAAATTGTGCACTTTATAATGTACTTTTGTCTTAAGGGTTTTAAAAGTATTTAAAGTAATTATTCTCCCTACTTAATAGTTTTTATATTTAAAACCTCTAATCGCGCACTAATGCAGCTAATGGGATTAGTATTCTCGTTATACTATCTAAATGTCAATTCACTATATACTCCTTTAACCAAATAACGGTATTACAGTATTCTTACAAATCACTATACTTTTTACCCTGTTTAATGACTTCAAAGCACTCCGTATAAGGTGGGATTGAAGTAAGTACTCTGCATAAAAGTAGGATCTGCATAAAACGCAACTTTAGTGCAGCTAATTGGATTAGTATTCCGGCTATACTATCTTAATGTCAATTCACTATATACTCCTTCAACAAAATAATTGGATTAAAGTATTCTTTCATGTTCCTATACTGCAAATCCGGTATAATGATTTCAAAGTACTGCATAAGGTGGGATTAAAGTAAGTACTCTGAATAAAGGTGGTATCTGCATAAAACGAGTACTAAAAGGAAATACGGAAAATTGGAAATATAAAGTTGGCTCAAGTTGACTTAAATAATAATTTGAGTGATAAACTATTAATTACAAAGTACTAAAGAACTTCAGAAACTTGATATAATGAATTTAGAGTCAGTACTGAAATGGAAGGAACTGCAAATACGAATTCAAAAGATCGTACGTTGGAAAGTCTATCTTAAATTTTCTTTTGGTTCATACTGATTCTGACTGATTCTGTATAATTACTTCAAAGTACTTTGCATAAGGAGGGATTGAAGGAAGTACTCTGCATTAAGGTGGGATCTCCAAAAGTGTGTATTTTAAGGAAATATGGAAAGTTGGAAATATAAACCTTGGCTCAAGTTGAATTAAATAATAATCCGAATTATAAAATTATTAATCACTAACTATTAAACTTCGGCTACTTTAATGTATTTAGAGTCAGTACTAATTTAGAAAAATCTGCTATTAGTATTTCAAAATATGGTATATTAGAAAGTCTATAAGTATTCTTTTGGTTCAGGTTCTTAAATTGATATTTCTTTTGGTTATTATTAAATAAAATTTAATTTAATTTTAAGTAAGTTCCTAACTATTTTGATATGTTAATCATGTTCACTAATAGGAAGTATAAATTTTAATAGGCATTATATACAATATAAAATAAGATAAAATATATATTTAAAATATATTATCTTTTGAAAATAGTTGTTGTGATAAAAAACAAAAATTTATAAAATTATTTTATTACTTAAGTATTTTATATATATATATATATTATATATTATATTAAATAACAATTTAATAATATTACTTCAATCATTTAATAATAATATGTTATAATATATACATAATATACTTTAAAAGTATAAGAGGTGATAAATGATAATTTTTCAATAGTTATTGTTTTTTTTATATTTTAATTATATTATTATTATTAATTTTCATAATATTTTAATGGTCATTTAAATGATTCTTTAAAATATTTTATGTTCTTCATCTTCTTCAAAAAACAAAAAAGGTATTTTTATAATTAATTACTCTTGTACTCCTAGTACTTTGGTAAGAGAAGATAGAATGATATAATATTTTAATAGATATTTTGTATAATAAAATAATATTTATATTATATGTAATTTTTTTTAAGGTTGATAATATAACAATGTTGAAAAATAGTTAAATATTATATACATGCACATATATATATATATACATATATATTTTAATGTATATATTAACTAGATAAATTTTAAATGATAAAACAAATTCTATTGAAATTTTTCATTCGGTCATTTTGTTATTAATTAGATACATAATATATATATATATATTTACATATATATGTATATAATCTTTAGAAAATTAATTTTATCTTATATTATTATTTACGGTAGGTAACTTTAATATTGTTTATAGTATAGATAGTATATATTCTTTTCACGTGAATTTGGTCCTTTTTCACATGTAATTTGTCTATTTTCAAATTATATTGATCTTTTTTCAAAACAATTTGATATTTTTTTAAATTAAGTTGGACTTTTTTTGATCTCAGGCAATTCGATTAAAGAATTTATTTAAGGAAATTGTATTCATCGATTTTATACTTGAACCTGAATACAGCATGTAAAATTAAAAAATTTTAACACTTGATATGAATGAAACTTGTCTATTTTTCAAATTGATTTGTTTTTTTTCAAAACAATTTGATCTTTTTTTAAATAAAAATGATTATTTTTTAATTAGCCTAATTGATCTGCAGCAGTCTGATTAAAGGTATTCACCTACTTTATAGTTGAACCTGAATACAGCATATAAAATTAAAAAAGTTCGAAACCTGGAATGAATGAAACTTGTCTATTTTCAAATTAAATTGATCTTTTTTAAAAACAATTTGATCTTTTTTTATATTAAGTTGGTCTTTTTTTAATTAGCCTAATTGATCTCCAGCAGTTCGATTAAATAATTAATTTGAGGAAAAGGTATTCACCGATTTTATATTAGAACCTGAATACAGCATGAAAAATTAAAAAAGTTCGAAACCTGGTGCTGCCAATGTGCCATTTTTTAGGACTTATCTTAATTTTTTTTCCTTTTGTTAGCTTCTACTATAGTTTTGGGGACTAAGTTCTTTAAAATATGTCTTTTCGACTTGTGGGTACCAAGATTCGTAGAGATTGATTTGAAAAAGGACCAATTTTATTTGAGAAAAGTTCAATTCCATTTGAGAAAAGACCAATTCCAGTTGAAATTCTGAGTTCAATTTAATTTGAAAAAAGACCAAAATAGTTTGAAAATATACAAATTTGATTCGAAAAAAGGACCAAGTTCATATGAAAAGAGTATATACAAGGACAGCTCCAGGATACTATTATATAATATACATTATATACTTGTATATACGGTAATATAATGAAACAAAGCTTATTATTAAAATTATTTGTTTAAAAAAAAGAAGGGGAAAGAAAAAAAAATAGCATATAATTAAGGTTACCAGATGATTTGATTGATTTTTATTAAGTTTTGTTTATTATATGTTTATTATACTGTTAATTATGTATATACTGATATAAATTTACAGTTATCTTTAACAGTATTTTTAACAGTAAAAAAAAAAACTTATATTAAGTAGTAATGATAGTAAAGTAATTATTATTAATGATTTTAAATGAAGAGGTGGTAATTAATCATCTCTTAGAAAAATTGAAATGAAGTTTCTTTTTTTTTCAAACTTTAAAAATTTTTTTTTTCTGAAGATAGGAATGGAGAATAGGAAAATAGAAAAAGTGGAAAATATGATAAGACTAGTGGTGTTTTGTTATTGCAAAATATAGTAAAATTTTCTTGTTAATTTAATTTTCTGAAATTTATTTAAGAAAAAAAGATATTAAAAATTGTAAAAAATTGGTTTTTTCTTTAAATTAATAGTTGGTCATTTAATTCAATCAATAATAAATTTAATTTAATTTTTTTTAAATATTTTTTGGTTTAAAATAATTTTTTATTGGTTTTAAAGTTTTAAATAAAATATATATTATATATATATATAATTTCTATATATATTTTTAAAAATATAAAGTATGGTTAGTATTTAAAAATGAAAAATTGTGTAATTTTAATTAAATTTTTTGAAATAATATTTTAAAAGATCAATTTTTTTTGGTAAGACATTTGTATTGAAATTGATTAAAATTCAAATATTTGAGGGTTTTAGAAAATAATATATAAATATATAATATATGTAAATGTAGGTATATGTATATTTAATAGTTTAAGCTAACAATTTAATAGTAGTTTATTTTTTAATCACTGATATTGATATTAAGAACTGAAACTGAAGATAATTTAAAAGAAAACTATAGGTATCTTAAACTGTTTTATAAAACAATTTTCAAAAGCCAATTTCTAGATAATTATCTCATTCAATTTGAAGCTGAGATTTGGGCAACATTGCACCAACATAACATATAATAAGCCCCAACCAATTCCCCAACCAATTATTTTATGATTTTAATGACGATTATTATACGATAACATTAATGATTTTCTGATTAGCTGAAGACTGTTGGTGCTTACTAGAAATACCACCTGCCCATTGAAAAATGCAATAGTATTAACTACAAATTCCATTCGATAATACAAAACTAATCTATCTAGAATAGATAGTACCAATTCTAAATTTTTATAAAACAGCCTTTAAAACGTTGCCAGACATAAATTAAACATTATGATGATATTAGTTTCTTTCGAAGTATCGTATTTCGAAGTATCGTATTTCGAAGAATTGTATTCTACACATCTGATAAAAAGGGTAAAAATTATCTTCATTACCGTCAGAAAAATGTTATAACTTCGGGGGAATAAAGCTCTAAAAATAAACTCCCTTAAGTGTCGGGTAAAGTTACCAAAATTTTTTTTCCTGATTTATTTTTTGGAGAAGCATATGGGTTCCTCAAAGCTTTCGTCTACATTGTACTATGTTTAGTGCCAGTTGCTAAATTTCTATCCAAATTTTTTCACAGATTCAAATTTCCTTTGCAACTGATCTTCTCCAAATTATTTTTGGTCTATCTACATCTCTCTTTCTCCTGAATTAGGGGCTTGAAGAGTAATTCTGTCTGTTTCTGTCTAGTTCTTCATTCTAAGGCCAAATTATACTTGTAGTTTGTCGGTTTTTGAGTGCTTGAGTTACCAAACATATGATTTTTTGACATAGGGAAGGATTGATTTAACGCATGCTTCTTGTTTTTTATATACTTGTTTTTGTTCCTCTATATAACTGCAGAAATCTCCAGATTGCCCAAAATCTCCCGAACACCCTTTTTGCTAATTTCATACAGATTGCAATATCTTCTTCAGCTCATCTGCTTATGGTAAGGATTCACTAAAGGTTTACTAAAATATTTCTTATTTGTTTTCTTACTAGACGACAGATGGACGCCAAAGTTTGACAATTAATTTAAATTTTCGACGATAGTTTGTAAGTATTTCTGAAACATTTCTGAAACACAAAAGAATATTGATTTTAATAGAAATGAATTAAATTTTAGAACAATGTTTCAGATGCATAAAAAAACTTAAAACATATGTAAATGTTGCAATTCGATACTATTAATTATTTTTAAGATTTTAATTTCAATTCGTCTCAAATCCATTCTTTGTATTTTCCAAGCTCTTATTAATACCGTCATCAAGGCCCTCAAGTACTAAATGATTTTAGAAGTTTTTTTTTGAATTAAGTAGGGAAGTTATTATTTAAAAAAAAGATTACCCCCGTCATATGATGTATAAAAACTTTCGCAATCCTGTGTATTGGAGGAGAATATTTCATATCAAATCATTTCTTTACAGTGATAGATATAGAAGTTCAGAAATAAAGTTTTCCTGTGAGGCAAATCCTTTCATTAAAAATAAATGAACACGATATTTTCATTATCTATATTATATGTGTATCTTCTAAGGGTTAAAGCCACACAAAGTTAAATTTCTAGAAAAAAAAACATAAACAAATATTAATATATATATATATATACATAAAATATTTTATAGTAATTAGTTAATACTTAATTACTTTGATCATATTTACCTTTACATATTTCTATTAACTAAATAAAAGCTAACAGTTAAATTATACAAAAAAAAAGAAAATATTATTTCAATGAAGATAGAATTCTATAGATACTTTTTGTTTTTTTTTTGTTTTATTTCTATAAGAGGTCATCCATCCATTATAAAATGGATAAAAAAAATACCATCAGTGGTTAACTTTCTGTTTGTTAAAACAAAGTTTAGTGTAAATTTTGTTTTTTTTGTTTTTTTTTTTTTCATTTTTTCATACCTGGAATATTATACACATTTTGAATTTAATCTAGCATTAAGCTAAGTATTGTATATATATATATATATATATATACTTCAATTTTTATGTAAAGTAATTAGATAACTGTCGTTAAAATTGTTAACATTAGAATATCAAAAGTGCAATGTTAAGGTCTTTTAATGCATCATTTTATGTATATAATTGTGTGTAATTTGTTACATATTTTTCTAAAAATATATAAATATACATATACAAATATATATGTATATAAATATATGTGTTATTATTAGAATTACACTTTGGTAAAAGTATGTTAAAGGTATTGAAAGTATAAAAGAATACAAAAAAATAAAAAAAAAAACAAAAGAAAAATATTATAAAAAGTATCAAATACCTTTGATACTGGAGGATTTTGTGGTATTCACATGTACTCTACTCTGAAACTCTTAAAATAATATCTTTTTTCTTTTAGATATATTCATATTCATGATATTAATGTGAAAGTTTATATATATTGATGATTATGATGATTTTTGTAGAGAATGTTGATGATGATTATGATGATGATGATATGTCTTTTATGTATGTATGAGTAGTAAAAAAAAAAAAGAAGTTGTAATGTTTCCTTCTCTTTTTTTTTGCAAAAATATAATATGTTAAGCTAAGCATAACTTTTATGTATTCCTCTTCTTTATATGTAATATTTTTTTTTTATATGCATATATTCAATATGAACACAGAAAAAAGAGACCATTGGGAAGTTGAATAAAATAGTTTTAATCAAAATTTAACTATTAGTAGCTATGTTTATACAATTTCCATTAGAAATAACTTTAGAAAAGAAAATAGAAAAGGAATTAGCATTACTTCATGAATATTTAAATTTAAAAACAAAGTACTTGTGGTTGAATTTTATCGTCGAGGAAGTACCGCTATTTTGTTTAAATTTGAAATTGATATACATATGGTCACCGGATTTTATTTCTCTACTTTTACATAATATTCCTCTACAATCCCCAGGTTTTAAGTAAGTACGTACTTAAAATAGCTTTTCCCATAATTCGGTATAAGAGTATGGTGTCGAGTTTAATGAGTTGAAGCTTTCAACTATAAAAATGAACGTATCTGTCGTAAATGAAAAATAAAAGCCCAATCTATAGTAGCAACAATAGAAGATCCTGTACAGAACTTCTAACGGAATTTCAAATGAATAGAATTTTTGTAGCAAGATTTGTGATCTGTCTGAAGTGTCTATACTTTAAACTGTAAATTGTAAGAGATTAATATTAGTGTAGCACAATTGTTATTTTCAAAATTTTTGGAATCTATGGTGGATTTTAGGAATTTTGGTGTATGGAAAAACTAAATTTTTCTATTGTGTGACTCTTTGGACTTTAAATTTTTAATACGCTATGGTTTGGAGTCTCAATCTCGAATTTAGTTTGGGGTATCAATACCCAAATTGTGGTTTTTGGTGATTTCAAAAATTTGTCTATTAATGAGCTAAGAGTAAAATGCGAAAAACTTGAGGGAGTTCTCAGAGTGTAACTCATTCAAGTTAAAAATTTTAAGAATCTAAGGGGAATCGTTTATTAAACTTGGTATTTTAATTCAGTGTTTCACTCATACTTTTAACTTGTTGCACGAAGATTTAAATAAAAAATTTGGGTAACGGAAGCTTAACTTTAACTGATGAAACACTTATGCATTACCAACTTACTTTCAAATATAATCTCGTTTAAATTGGCATATAATCAAACGTTTCCTTGGAGTTCCTAGTTAAAAATATTCCATTTTTTGATTTTTAATATAAAAAAAAAACTACATATTCAAAATCTACAAAACTAATAAAATAGAAATTTTCATACAATAATATATAAAATAAAATTCAAAGTTGGATCATGTTTTTTTTTTTTTGTTAACTTTAACTACTTAAGATATTATATCTAGTATCTACAGATAAAATAAAAAAAAAAACAACATTAAAATAATGGTAAAAGTTTATTTTTTTTTTTACTTTTTATAATGCATTTATAAGAATTCATTTTCTTTTTTATTTATTTTTTTTTTTTTAGATTTTGCCGACTTTTTTTTTTGACAATTTATGTTCAAAAATTGTTGAAAAACTTCAAAGTGATTAAAAGGTCGTAAAGAACTTTTTTGGCATCTTATATTTTGCTTCTATTTTTTTTTTTTTTTTTTTTCAAATTTAAAGCTCTCTTTTTTCTATAAGTAGTATATTAGTGATGTAAAAATGCAATGATTGCATTTAAATTATAGCAATTGCACAACTTTTCATCACTTCTTTTGTTATGCAAAAGAAAAAATTTATATCTGGGTTTTTTTTTTTTTGGAATAGTTGAAGGAAATCAATTCTATCTAATATTTAATTCTTAAGATAAGTAATAATTTTTGGGTGATTTATTTTATGAAATTTTTATGTAATTTTATCTAACAGTTATTTTAAATTTGGAGGGATACTCCCCGTAGCTTTAACATTTAATAGTAATGGATATTTATTTGTTAAAGAAGTTTAAAGATAAGTGAAGTTTAATGAATGAATGAATAACATTAAAGTTTTAAAAATTTAATTTTTCATTATAAATTAAGATTATTTAATAACATATGATTTACATATTAGTAAATTAACTTAATGAAGTTTTTGTAATAGTAAATGTTCTTATATAGTTACCAATTATGAAACTGCGTTATGTAATTAAAAATAAGATGTTAAAATAAAATAAAATAAAAAAAAATATTTTTTTCTATATATACTTTTATTAAAGTAGTACTAGCCCCCTAAAATGTAGAAAATAAAAAATTGAAGGTAGATCTTGGTAATTTTTTACTGTTTTAATATAAAAGTAAATTGCTGGTATAAGAAACAGTTCTTTTAATGTTTGAAAACTTTTGAGCTTAAAATATTTAAAATTTTCATTAACCAAAAATTGATGGTAGATCTTTTGCATTTAAAAGTATTTTAGTATAAAAAAAAAATGGCTGAAATGGGAGACAGTTCTTCTTTCAGTTAGTTTTAATCCAGCAATTTATTTTTATATTAAAACACTTTTAAATGAAAAAGATCTTCCATCAATTTTTGTTTAATGAAAGATTTAAATATTTTAAGCTTTAAAGTTTTCAAACTAAGATATAAGTACCTATACATAGTTCTATGTTTATGGTCTTTTATAATTTTTCTGTATACATATTATACATACATATGCTCATAATAATGTATAAATAAAATAACATGGTTGAAAATCTAATTAGAAATAATAAAGTCATTAATGAAAAATATTCACTAAAATATTTTTTGATTATATTTGCATGTATGAGTATATCAAAAAAAAAAAAATCGCACTCGCTTATTCATATAAGATTATTATCTTACAAAATACAAATAAACTTACAATTAGACACATATTCAGCCAAGCCACATGGCAATTTGCATCAGTTGCATTGACGTCATACTGACGTAATCGGTTAAAATCCTTTATGCACCAAACCGGTTTTCGTAAATATTGTTGTAATAAAAAACCGGTTTCATTGCAACCAAATTTTACTTGTAAGGTTCGATGTACTAACCAACACAAACAAAAAAATGATTTTTTTTTTCTTTAATTTTTTTGTTGTTTTTCTTTTTTTTTCATTATTTAAAAATTTTTGAACTGTGCGCATCTTAAACAAAAAAAATTTGAGACCGGACAAAATATAAAATATTTCTGGTATTGGAAATTGATAAAAATCAATATAAGATTACCATATTAGGTTTTATTTCTATTTGTTATTTTTTATCTTTTAAACTACATACTAAAAAAAAACAAAAATGAGCAAATATATGTATTTGTATTATATTAAATACAATATAAATATATTTTGATTGATAAAATATAAAATTTAGTTAAAATAAATAATAGCAAAAAATAATTAATGATATAAAAGACAATTAGTTTAAGGAACAGATTTAGAACCTAATTTTAAAATTGTATAATTATGAATGTTTGCTCAGTCCCACAGATGTTAATTAAAATAATAATCCATTTTTAAATGACCTTGATATGATATAAGTAAAGTAAAATTACCTACTTACTCAATGTAAAGAAAAAATTAAATTTCTTATATTATCTATAAATCCATTTTTTTATTTAGGTAGATATAAACCTTTTTTTTTGTATATGAATAAAAAAATTACAAAAACTTTCCGCTTTTGAAAAATCAGTTGACTAAACATTCTCCGACGATAACTATCTTCGAATGAACTAAATTTTACACATACATTCGTAAGTTCATAAATTGATGATAACTGACAACAGTTGAAACTACAACTTACAACACTCTCGTGTGGCCTTGAGCAATATTCATTTACGTTGGAAGATTACGTCAATGCAACTGTTTATCACCACTCATGTGTGGATAGGGATTCATACACATATATTTCATATCGATACAAATTAATAAAATCCGTTTGTAACCGTTACGAATTTGTGTTACGCAGATTATACTTCGATTCTAATATACACATACAGATAAATTAACAAAAACAAATGACTGATAAATTTTTGTTGTTGCATATTAAAAATTTGAAGATGAATAAGTTTATTTTATAAGTTCGTATTTTATAAAATATTGGGGTCGTGGGTTCAAATTCGCGTCGTGGTGAAATTTTTTTTTTAATCTCAATTAAAAGTTTTTTTTTATTTTAATTCCTACTTGTATAAAATTTTAAATTAATGAACCAAAAATGTACGACTGACTTAAAAAAATAAAAACCCTTAAAATTTTTTATATGAAACTGATTGTCTATATAATTATTTGGTCTATGGTTTTATATTATAAAAGTGAAGTATTTTAGTTTTAAAAGTTACAAATTTTTAAAGAAACTATCCAAATAAATTAATTTTATTGGTAATTTTTTTTTATTATTTCTGTTGAAAAAAATTTTTACCTTTTAAGGACGATCGAAGCTAGATCTATTTACAACCTAAGCCTAATTTGCAGCACATGCTTTATAACATTGTATTGAATTAAAGGACATTTCAAAAATGTTTAAAGACACACCAAATTTATTCAACATTTTAATACCCTAAAAACTTGAATATTATTAAATTTATTTATTCTAATTTTAAAAAAACTTTCATTAAAAACTTTTATTCAAAAATTAATTCAATTAAAGCCTTTTTCATAACCATACAACATTATTTTTCAATCAAATTGTTTTAATACACATTTTACTACATATATATATTAAATTTTTTTAATTGAATATTTTTAATTACCATTTCATGTTTTATGTAGATTTTATTTATATACATACATATATATATAAATAGAAAGTACATTATTTTGAGTTAAGTGTTTTAAAAAAAAATTTAATCAACTTTATTTTTAAGTTCATATAGCTGTTGTACAACAGAAAACAAAAATATCAAATTTATTCAAAAATTTATCATTTAATTTTTTGTTTATTTTCATTGCAATAGAAAAAATCTGAAATAAATTGGTGCAGATCAATTAAACATGATTTTATTCATTAAATTTTGTATTTTAAACTATTAATTAAATCATTTTTTTTGTTTTGAATAAATTTTTTTTTTGATTTTCTAAATTGTTTAATTCAAAATTTTACTGCGATTTTATAACCATTCAAATTAACTAATTTATTGTGAACACTAAAAATTGTTAGCAATTAAATTTTTTTTTATTTCTTTATAATGTGAATGTATATAATAAACAATAGATTTGATTTGTTTAGAGAATATGTGAATATATGTTTTTGTTAGTTAAGACAAACTAGGTTTAGAATGCTAGTATAGTGAATTATATTCATTTATTAATAAGTTTTATATTTGGTATTATTAATGCCATTTATTGGTTATCATACCCTATTATTTATTTTACACTTTATAAGTAAGATGGATTTTAAAGTAACAAAATAATTAGGCCTATGGAATATCTATAGGGTACACTTTAAACTGATTTAGAAGGAGGAACACAGCTTAGAACGGGACGATTAGGATGGACGAATACTGATTAGATTCTATTGAAGTTCTTTTCAACGACTCCATTAATCAAAAAGTAATAAAATAGAAGTGGACAAGCTACTTAAAATCAACGGTTTTTTCGCAAGTCTCAGTCCTGAAATATCCTACTTAAATAAAATGGAACTAACTGTGAGATGGAAAATTACAGATTCCGTCTGAGTCTAAATAATGAAGAAACACCACAGAATCTACTTTTTCAATACATAGCCACTACATAAAGCAATGATAAGAAAATTTCCCAATCATCTAGTAAAGCTATTCGCTCTTCAAGTCCTTTTAAGCTTTCATTATTCTTTTAAATTGTTGTAGTGAAAAGTGGAAAACAATGTCGTAAATGAAGATCTTAAAGTTGACACTGCTATCATGTGTTTCCCCAATTTCTCAGCTCAATTATAAAACAATTAATCTATTTAGTTAGCATAACTATGAGATACCTTATAAAAGAATTATCAACTACTATCAAATTTTAAAAAAATTTAAAAATAATTTTAATTGTAACTTTTGTTATAATTTTAAATTATGATGATTGTAAAAATTAAATATAGAATCGAAATGTTTTCAGCTTATAGTGATTAGTGTCCTCTCTGGATTTAATTTGGATATTTGTTCAGCTAATGATGAATATATAGTTATATTTGAAGGTTTCAATTCTATGCAATTTGTTATTTACTTAAAACAAAAAAAAAAAAAACAAAATAACAATTGAAAATTAAAAACAAGAAAAACTATAACAGATGAATTAAATATTTTTCACTCAAAAGAATTCAAATCTGATTGTTAACTATATATTTATGCATTAGTTTAATAATATTATAATGTATATATACATACTGATGAGGTTTTTAAAATCTATAATTTTGTAAACATAATATTCAAGTCCTAATATATTATTTAGTTAGTAACTAAGTGTATAATTATTTAAGATTATATTTAAAACTAATGGACTTAAAATAAAGTTTTAAATTAAATTTAGTTTGTTCAAATGTTTAATATTGGCATTATATAAACTGATTGGAGGCCTCGATTGTCTAGTATGTAAGCATTTGGTTTATTAACATAAAATATTTAATTTAAAAAACCGTAATAACTAAATAAATAGTATTACTTATCTTCTTCTCCTTTTGTTGCATATTCATTATTCGATGTTAGCGATCATATGATACTGTTGATCAACTGTTGATGATTTATGCGATCCTTGGCTATGTACATTAGTTCTCCTATACCTGAAAAGCCTGTCCACCGTCTGAAATTTCTTAGCCATGAAATTTGTTTCCTACCTTTGCCCCTTCTTCCTTCAATTTGGCCTTGGATAATAAGTTGAAGTTTAATTCTTAGAAGTAATTCTCTATTTGCACCAATTCTACTCAGGACATCCTAATTTGAAAAGTACTTTCAAAAGCCTGTTGTTTTCTCTTCAAAGATTAAATTTAGATGCATTTTCCATAAAATTTACTATAAACGAGTATAACCAAAAAAATGTTAGATATGTACTTTTGCTATCCTGGGAAAGCTGCATCTGCAACTAAGTATAGTATGGAATTTTTTAATTAAATTTTGCACCTGGAACATGTTCTAGTTTTTGAATTTCTTTTTCATAGAATATAGTCCCAAAGGTTGAATCAATCCATATAACATGATAATATGTACATCCCCAATCAGCACATGAGTGTATCTTATGAAATCTAAAAAACTTAAAAGGGCTTCAAAGCCTTAGTTTTAATTTATTTATATATCGAACCTTTCAATTCAGCCAACAAATTTAAATAAACACCTCTTCCTTCCCAAATCTATTTTTTCACCTCTTCCTTCCCAAATCTATTTTCGGATTAAAATAATAAATTTCAATAGACTGAAGTTATGACTAACATAACCTGAAAATCCATTGGGTGGTCATTTAAGAGAAACGAATAAAAAAAAAAAACAATAAAAGAATATGCTGCATAATTTAGATGCTTTATTCATCAATGATAATGAATTGTTTTAAATGTTAAATTATTGGTATTTCTAATAATGATGTTTCGCGATGGTGATAAATATGAATAAATAAAATTTATCTATGATGTTTTTTCAAGTATTATCATTTTAAAACAAAGAATTTAAATAGACCGTATGTATTTAGAAAATAGAATAACATAACGAAAGGGTAAATAAAAATACAAATTAGAAAATTATTATCATAGTTGTATACAAGAGAATTGAAAAATATTTTCCTAACAATTATAATGAAAATTTATTAGAATTTGCTTTCAAAATGATAATAAGAGAATTTTCTAAAAATGAATTCAAAAGAATAAAACTGTCATACCCATATTAACTGAAATGAACATGACATTGGATAAAAATTATCCATTAAATTAGCTACGACTAAAGATAAATGAAAAAATCTCTTGAAATATTGTTGTGCTAAAAAAAATGGAATTTCTAGAATTGCTTTGTTGCAATTTAGAATTCGGATTTAAAAATGAATGAGGCGAAACTTAAAAGAAATTGAAAAACCCTATATCTGCTATCTATTATGTTTTATATTCTGTTATATTGATTTATACAATACTTTATAATTATGATACATGAACTATTTAATAATTATGAAAAATTAGTTAATAGATTCTATAAGTAAATTTAAAAGATATTTTGTTCTATGCAATGAAAAGAAAATGAGTTTTTTTTATGAAATTAATTAAGTTGAATAATAGAATAGAATGGAGTTTAATAATTTTGTATTCTGTATATATGCAATAATTATTTTTTAATTAATTGAAAAATATTGTTTTTGAAATTAATGTATGTACTAATTTACAATGAAGAAGTTCAACATTCATATAATAATAATAATTTATTTTTTTAAGTAATATTAGCTATAAAATAAATTGAGATTTATTTGAACTATGATTCATTTTTTAAATTATGAAATTTTATTTTTAAAATAATTTATTAGTTTGTAAAAGATTATTTTAATTCACTTAATTTATATCTATCTATCTATATAAATTGAAAATTAATATATTAATATTAGTAATATTTAGCTTTGCTTAAGTCAATAGGTATAAAAATTAATATTTTAACTATTCAATGTAAGTTCATTTAAAAATCAAATATTATCTAGTGTTATTTAGTGTCAAACTACCGTTAGTAATTGAGACTCTAAAATGTCCACCTAATAGAAAATTTTACAGATCAAATTTACAAAATATTTGACAATTATTATTGCAACAACATTTTCTATCATAAAATTCCTCAAATCATCTGATCCTCCGATACATCACTGTTTGCAGTTCGACGGAGAGAATGCTTGTGCAGGCTTATCATAGTTTGAGTTTTTAGTAGTAGCAGCTGTGTTTTTTCATTAAATATTTTTACATAAAATTTAAATAGGTATTTGTTACTAATGTTTGCTATGACAAGACACTATCCTACCTGTTCTTTGTTTAGAGGTCTCTTTAATTTTACATTTTATTCTTCAACGCCTTAATTAATTTGAAAAAATTAAAAAAAAATAATTTCAAATTTAAATTTACTAATGATAATAATTTTATAAATGACTTATGTTTTCTTTGACATTATTGTGTGACGTTTGACGTTTAAAGCTTAAGTTGACAACCACTGATAATTTGTAAAACAAAAAAAAAAAAATAAATACAGTAAAATGAATATAACTTAAAATTTATCAAAATGGTTGTTGCAAGTATTTGAAAAAATGTAAAGTTATTTTCATAAAAAGTAATAAAAAAAGTAAATAAATGTTGGTATTTATAAGCGCCGCCTTTAATTTGGAAAGTCTCGGGTTCAAACCTCGGTCAGTTCATATCTAATAAAAAAATATCATAAAATTGTATAATTATATCGTAGAATAGAAAAGTAATATCATAATAAAATATAAGATTTAATATAAATATAAATAACTCTTGTGTAGGATAACAGATGGCTCACATAAGTAACATTTGTGTTTTCATAATTTTATACACTAGCTACAGCC
This sequence comes from Dolichopus griseipennis, assembly GCA_963082915.1. Classification (NCBI taxonomy): domain Eukaryota; kingdom Metazoa; phylum Arthropoda; class Insecta; order Diptera; family Dolichopodidae; genus Dolichopus; species Dolichopus griseipennis. Next base: position 49,677,089 of record OY720441.1, read on the forward strand.
GAGTAATCAACACCCAACGGCTTAGTGAATATAACGATTAAACAAACTGAAGCATAGTTTAAATAGACTTGGGGAATGCCCCATAACCAGTGTTCTTTAATTTAAGAAGTATTGAAAAATAAAAGTAATTATTTAAACCAAAAATAACCAAATTATCATGCTTGTTTTAGTTTTTTAATTACTTGAGATTTCATGTAATGAATCACAATCACTTTACCAATTGTATTGAACTCTTCCTTAATAAACCTCATGAACTCTTCCATAACAGAAAATGAATCTCTCAATTTTTAAAAGGTCTAAAATATTATAAATTGTACGTTATGTATAACTTTCAGATAAAATAAATACAATACAATAAAATACCTTTTAAATTCCATTTTCCCAGAAAATAAGCTTATATATAAATAATAATATCTCAGAACTTCCTATAAATTAATAATAAATTTAATATTTCGGTAAAATATTAATTTATTATTGTTTTGAATTGTTTCAAGTGAATTTTCAATTAATGAAATCATAAAAATTTTCTTTTGAAATATTATTAATTATAACATTAATTTAATTGGATGAAATTAATAATTCTTTATTTTAATTTTTAATATTTAATGCCGAAAAAATGTTTTGACATAAGTCAATAAGCTTCTGTTAAAGAGAATTAGAGAAAGCAGAAGAGAACCCTACATAAATAAATAAACAAAATAATTGTAATAAATTATTGAAATATTATAAACATTTTTTTTTGGATATTTTTTTAAAATTTTTAAAAAAATTTAAAGAATTACAATCTCAATACAATTAAAGTTAATTACTATAAAAAATTTTTGTTTCAGCAACATTGTTGCTTATTGTTTATAAATATTTAGAAAAGTTAATAAAAGAAAAAAAAGAAATTAATATACTTATTCATTTGTATTAATGGTTAATTGTGAATACATATGTGTATGTTATTTATTTATTTATATATTTATTTTATGAATTGGTATTTTTTCATAACTATAAATATTATACTGCGGGTGGATTTAAAACTTTAAAATTTGATATATATGTATATGAAATATTTCAATTTGATTGAATTAAAAATGTTTCTATTTTTTTCCTGTCAATTTTGAACCAAATAAATTTTGAGAAAATTTCTGGCTCCTAGGACGTAAGTCTAAATTAACAATATATAACAATATATAATAAAGTTATATAAGGTTACATGGTATTCAACTTTGTGGTTGTGTATATTAAAAAATATAAACCTTTCATAATAAAGTCCTACGTAACATAGTAAGTGCTCCCTGGTATGTACGTAATAGTGATATTCATAGAGATTTACAAATTCCCAAAGTTATAGATGAAATAAGTAGATTTGCCATAAAGCATAAAGCTCGTCTAGAAAGGCATATAAATATTGAAGTTGCTCAGTTAATAAATAATCAGAATATAACAGGAAGGCTTAAAAGAAAAAACCTTTAGATAATTATAGTATAAAGTTCTGATTTCATAAGGGAAAGTACACACAACCTATACTCAAACCAAAGATAGCAAAAAGTCAATGGTTAGTCAGTTCGGCTAGTTTTAATAAGGGAAGGGTGTGGTTTAGTCGGTAAGAATCTGACAAACACTTCTGCTACAGGGCAGTTTGTATCTTTTAAAAATTTCTTTCAATCCACGTAAAATATATAAAAAAAAAAAAAAAAATTGAACCTTAATAATTAAAATGAGGCTTTATAAAAGAAGGTCTATAAAAGAGGTGTGTTTAACTCGTTTTATAGGTAATCAATATTTCATAAAATCACATGCACCCTGTAAATTATCATAAATTACAAAATATTACGTATCAACAACTTCTAAATAAATAAATGAAATACTGATTTTTTTTTTTATTAATGTATTTAATGTTAATTTGCAAATAATTTTTAAAAAAAACTAAACATTTTTTTTTAATTAAAGATACAAAAAAAAAAAATTAAATTTTTGCATTTTAATTTCTGTTTAATCTCTTATTGAAAAGAAAATTAGGACTGTTTACATTAAAAGAAAAACTAGGAATTTTTTTTTTTTTTTATAGAAATTTTCCAGTACCTGTGTACTACATATTTTTGTATACTTGTACAATATTATATAAATTGTGCTATTTCTGTTGTATCTATAGATAAATATCTAAAAGTTATGATAATAATTTTTATTTTTAGAAAATTTGCGTCAAAAACTGTGTGATAGGGAAAATGTATTTTGTTTTTTTATTTAGTTTTTGGAAAATTTGTTTATAAGCATAAGTTTCTTTTTTTCTGATTTTTTTTTGGGTTAATGATCACTCATCAGGTGTAAATTTATTTATTTTTATTGTACATTTTTTTTTTGGAATCGATTTTATTTATTACCTGTTTTGTTTGTATATATAAGATAGTTTGAATAGATAGTTTTGTTGTGGGGTAAAACTCTATTCATATTTCATGGAAAAAAGTGTGTAATAATTTAAAATTTCTTAAGAAGGTAATATACTTTTTAGGAAGTGTGTCTAAAATTTAATACCAATCTATTCCAAATTTTTAAGACAATCTGATAGATTTTTATTACGTCTTAGGATTAAGGGAATCAAGCTAAATGGGAATTCTTAAATTTGAAATTGATTCCATGGAAATAATATTATGTATATTATTGGATTTCATGTCAGTTGGGAGTTGGGTAAAGACTCGAAGATATAATTGAAAATTTAATTATAAAAGACTTAAATTTTTTAATTGACTTATCGTAACTTATAATAGATTTTTGATAAGATATCGATAAAGGACCTGGAAAAATTTCAATCTTGAGTAATCTGATAAAATAATTTTGTAATATCTTAAAATTAGATTTACTAAGAAAAAATTTTAATAATATGTTAGGTACCTACAATTTCCTATGAAAATATAATGAAGAAATATTAAATTGATTTTCTAAATACCTTTTACGAGTCCTTCAGATTGTTATTTCAAGTGTATATATGAGATATCTAATGGTAACATTTTTGAAGGGACAAACAATAAGGTTAAAAAAAAAATTTGTAAAATTTTAGTACCAAAGTCAATTTTTCAAATTTCCGTCCAAGAAATGAATGTTTGTTTTTTAATTATTACTTTATATGTGCAAATAAATTTTTTGAAGTAACCATATATAATAGCAAATTAAACCAAATCAATTTAAATTCTGGAAGCTATTTTTAAATTCTATCTTTTCTTTGGGGCTACAATTTGCTCTTGATACTTATACCATTTGTCATGCCGATGTATGCCAAAACCCCATCATTGAATGGCCATATGATTTATATGAATAATAATTTTAGACTTTGTCATGCAATGATCATAAATTTTTATATCTATGGTCTACTAATGAGACAACTGAGGTTACAGTACATATTTATGATTGAAAGTACTTTAATTACTTAAAAAAATGTTTTAATTAGTTAAATTTAAACAAATAAGATAACATTATACATACTTAAAAACTCAAAGCCAAATATATTTGATTTATGTTTATGTAGAACTTGGATGTCAAACATAATAAATCGATTAAAAATAATAAAAGAAGATTATTTTTAATATGAATTATAACTTTAAATGAAATAACAACTATGTTGATAAGAATTGAAAAACGTAGACTTAACTAAAATCGATGCCGCAAATACCGTATGTATTGCATAAAATCCGATATATTGGTCACTTTAATATTTTCATATTGAAGAAAGTAAAGATAAAATTTTTCATACATATAAAAAAAATATCTTATATCTTATAAATTAAAAAAAAAAAAAAATCGAAAAAAATGTGTTGAAAAATGATATACTTGAATCTTGAAATATATGTGAGTAAAACTATCTTTAGATACTTGAAGAAATCGAAATGAATTTGAAACTACAAAGTGAAAATTATAGAAAAGAAAATATGATTTATTTTAGTTTTATATTTTGTCGAACATTAATAAGTGTTTGAAATTTAGCCTTTTAACAGCAACAGACATAACCATTGATATTTCTATTATGTTTGTTTAGTTGTTGACACTCAATAGAACAACATTTAAATTTATAAATAAATAAAATAAATATTTAAGTGTACGTTTTATATTTAATATGTCTTCTTTTGAGTAATTGTCGTCTGATGATTGTCTTCAGAAGACAATATTTATTTATAATTGTTTTTTAATTTTCATTAAGACTTGCCCCAGAATTAGCCTTGATATGCAATTGGTGTTTAAGTTCAAGACAAGTTTAGTGTTGCTATTTTTGAAATTTAATGAATGTAAATGGCTCATGAAACTGCTGCATCCTTTGTTGAAATGAACAGTTTCACGTGTATGTAAAACGACTCAACGAATTTGTATAGGACAGAAAGATATTTGAACAAAGAAAGGCTAACAGTTTATGTGTTTTATATTTGACATAATATTTTTTGTTATAATTTAGTACAACACTCACCTAATTGTTTGGAGGGTGTCGTACGGATATTATTATTTATCTTCATAAACTTTTTAATATCTAATTTTTAATAATAAGTCTTAAAAACTTAAAAAAAATTTAGTTAATTAATTATTATTAGTAAAAAACCCTTAAATCTATCCAAAATTTTAAAAAAGAGATTAAAAAGTTAAAACCCATTCGTATTATTATGTGGAGCGTCCCGAAATTCTATAAAGACGCGAGCGTCTGAAAATAAGAAATAATGAGTCCCATTATTTTAAAAATTGTATTGTTGAAACCAGATCTGTATAATACTAAGTAAAATAGTACTTAAATACAGTTTGCAAGTACAATTCATAAACTCCAACACTACTAAAATAGAAAATTACACAAATTTCAATTCAAATCCATAAAATATTTGCAAAATACTTGAATACTTGAAAAATAATTGAATTCTTAATGCATAAGTACGTCTTGGTACTTAATTACTCAAAAGTATTTAATAATTGCTAAGCATTGAAATAAAATTACAAAAGTAATTAAACTTAAAATTTAATTACTTCTTTGAATTACAAGTATTTTTAATTGATTCTTTTACTTATATGTATTTAAATTTTGTAAGTATTGAAATCTAAGTAATACTGTTACCAAACTAAGTAATGAATATCAGGTAATGGTATTAGTAATTGTACTGGTACTTGCAATATACAGGCCTGTTTGAAATCAGTATGAAAATATAAATTAGGGGAAGCTTGTAATTGGCTGTAAAATATGAATGATACTCTTTTTTCAAGTAGATCTTTAATGTTTTCAAGTAAACCTTCTATGTCCGATAGTTAGATCTCGTCCTACACAGTCCTTATTTATACTAGATAAAAAAATTAAACTACAAAATTTTGAAATTTAAGGCTAAAGTTAATGAAATATTCTTTCAACTATTTAGAATTAGGTCAAACATTACTTATTAATTTAAAAGGCTTTGATATCACATATCGCACCTAGTTTTATCTGTAGCCTTTTGGTAGCTAATTTTCTATTCAAAACATTCTCAAGTCAAATTATAATTACGACAATTATATCTTATAGTTGCCAGATTTATATTATTCCTTAAATTTTTTAATTTATATATGTATAAAGTACTCTACAAACAGGTAATCAATTTCTGATGAAAAAAAAAACTAATAAATTATAAAAAACGCGAATTTCTATAAAAAATTATAATGATAATATTTGTTTTATTTAGTTAGAATATTTTAGTTCATCTTGTTTTAATTTAGGAAGAGTTTTTTTTTTATTTATAATAAACTTTGAAGATAAAAGTAAATTTTCTTATTTTGTTTATAAAATGTTTTTTTTTCAGTTTTTCTTGTAATAAAATTGAAATTAACCTAATTTTGATTTAATTAATATTTAAAATATATACATATAATGTGTAGGATGTATTAAATTATATCAAAAGTTGAAATTGATTTTATTTTTAAGTTATAAATTATGTGTAAATTATGTTAAATAATTAAGATTATATTCTAACTTAAATATGGAGTTAAGTTATCAAAATTCAAATATAAGTGTAATTAGTACCTATCTATTAAATAATATTATTTTCAAATCTTATATTGCATAAATTAAATAAATATTTAATATCAATTTTTGTTACTTTTCACTTCAAACGTCCATCTTGTAAATGTAAAACTACGATCTTTTTAAGGCACAAACAAGTTTAAAGTTTGATTTTAGAAGATCAAAGAATTTTTTCTATTAAATTTTTTCAAAAAATACTAGTGCAAATAGAAGATATCTTGCTGTAGTATCAATATTTTATTCTATATGATCAATAATGGATCAAATTTATTTCAAATTAAGTTTAAATTAAATTTATTTATTTCAAATTTTTAATTCTTATAATATATAGTTAAAGTTATCAAGGCCTTCATAGTAATCATTGATTTCCAATATCATCTCTTAATTGCAACTAATTGTATTTTTCAGAAGTCATGCTTTAAAATATAGGCCAGGGCAAATTACTGCTTTGCGGCTAAAAATACAAAGAAATTTGTCTAAGAAACAAAATGCTGCAGTTCCATCATTCATGATATTTTTTTAGAATTAACTCACAAATTACTTTAAGTTTTTTTGAAAACATCGTTTTTAAGATTCATTACTTAATATTTTGAGTAATTGGTTAACAAACGTGATATGGATCATCCTTTAACTCAAAATTGGGGCCATTTCAAGTCGAATATTATTTTATTATACGACATTCCTTTAATTCGTTTTTCCGTTTGAATATACTGGTTTTTGAATCTTCTAAATGTTAGCTTAGTTTAGAAATTTATGTTTTAATAAGCCCTCCACTTTTTAAGTACAGAATTGAATGGATTTAAGATTTAGGTTCCCAACTAAGTACATTTCCTAAACTTTCAAAAACTATTGTAATAAAAGTATGATTATTTTCATTCGTTCAAAAATCAAAAATGTTAGTCTGATAATTTTTCAAATCAAAATAATCCTGTAGTACAAGTCTGATATATAAGTTTTTACCTCACCCCCTTAAGAAAGTATTAAATTTAAGTGCTTTTTTCTAAAGAACAACCCGTTATACTTTTTTTTACTTTTAAATAAAAAAAATACACTTATTTTCACCTTTGATCGAACTGACATTTCAATTTTATCTCATATATTCTTTATTTTTTATGTCTCTTTCTATTATAATATACATTATATATATATAATATATGTACATATATATTATGTATTTCTTTTTTCATTGAATTTTCTATTTTCATTTTTCCAAATGAGAGCTTCAAATCTATTGATCAAATAAACACTCAATTTGTAATACAAGTAGTCAGTTGAAATTGAGTTCTTTATTCAATTTCTTGTTTAGTTATTATATTTAGCATTACATTTACTGATTTTTTTTTCCTTTAGATTTAATCTTCATACTCAACCCAATTTATCCTTCATCCTACCTTTTAATCCTTAAGCCTTTAACCTTTCGTATATATATACTCATGTATTACTTCATTGGCATATTTGTTGTTATTATTTGAGTTTTTTTTTTGTTTTTGATTTCGTTGAATAATAAACACTTCAATCTATCCAATGTTTCTATCATTTATTTGTATCTATAGATAAATAGATACAGGTAAATGTGTTTGAATATAGACCCCCAAAAGGTAAATTTGATAGTGTTATTTTTTTTTTTTTTAGGATAAAGTAATAATGTTTCATATCTGATCAATAGATTGTATCTTATATTTATTTTTTTAAAATAACCCTCTTACATTTGTATTACATGAAGAAAACAAATTCATATATTATGTATGTATGTACATATATTAACATAATATACTCGTATTAAGTATATAGAATAAGTTGTGAAATTGTCTAGGAAAATGCAAGCAAGCGAAAGTTAATTCAATTGATTTTTTTTTTTTTTTTGAAGCTATTGAGTAACAAAAAATACTGTTATGTGTATGAAAAAAAAAACACTCAAACAATTTATGGGAAGAGGTGTGGTTATTAATGTCTAATGAGTAGATTTAAAACGTTGTTTTATAGATATTTTAAATTAGATTTTCTAATTTTTATTTTAAATTTAGATCAATGCGATATTTTGATATGTTTAGGAAATTTTAATCGCACTAAGCCTTGACGAGTGCCCACTATGCTTAAAGAACAAATTTAAAATATAAAACGTATTGAAGCTTAAGATTATGGGAGATTTTTGTTTCTTTTGATCTAGTTTAATAAAAATAATTCACACCTACAATTGTAATTAAAAATGTTAATAAATAATGAACAAATAAAAAGAGTTGTGTGCCAAATAATAGTTGGCGCAATACCATAGTTCCATTTGCAATGCATTAATGAGAAAAACTTGCATAATTGTAATATTTTATTAAATGTTTTGAATATAATTTATATGGTTCTATACTAATATGAGTGAACTAAGAGTGAACTAGAAAATAAAAATCAAAGTCCGGAAATTAAATGAATGAACTAAGAATCAAATAAAAAATTCGTGTATTAAATGAGTGAAATAGAAAATTATACTTAAAATGAGTGAAGTAAAATGAATGAGTGGAATACAAATTTCAAACTAAGATGAAAAAACTAATAAATACAAAATTCGGACTTTAAATGAACTTTAAAGGAAATAAAATTTCAGGGAATAAATGAGTGAATTAGGAAAGTGAGTGAAGTGGGTGTTTTTAAAGTCTTGGTGGCTTATCAAATCAATGGACGAAACTATTTTAACTTATCGGAAGTAGATTCAAATTAAAAAATAAATTTTAAATTGGGAAATAAAATGAGTGAAGTCCGAAACAAAACAATAATCCGATTTTAAATGAGTGATTTTCGAAATAAATCTAAATTTGGATCTTGAATGAGTTATGTTTATCTAAATTTAAATACAATTTTTTTTAAATTGAGAAATTCAATGAGTGAACTCCGAAACGAAGAAAAAAATTTTGACTTTAATTAGTGAACTATGAATTAAAAAATAATATTCGAACCTTTAATGAGTGAAAATGAGTTATGTTTATCTAAATTTAAATATAATTTTTTTAAATTGAGGAATTAAATGAGTGAACTTCGAAACGAAGAAAAAAATTCAGATTTTAAAGAGTGAGCTCCGAAACGAAGTAAAAATTCGAATCTTAAATGAGTAAAACTAAAAAAATTTAACTCAAACCTTAAATTCAAAATTTGAGTTATAAATTATCACTTCACTTGAATAATTTTGCAACTACTCACGCAATAACTATCGATATTATATAACTCACATAGGTTGTTATAAACGAAATTACAAAAACTGTATATCTTTAATTCAATATGAAGAAAAAATTATTTAGCGGACGCAGTTAAAAGGAAAATAAAGTAAACAATTTGTAGGATTTTTTTTTTTTATTTTATATGTTAATGTTAAAAAATAAATTTTCTGATATTTACAGAGATCTATACATATATAAATATCATATGTATATAATGTTCATATAAAGAAAAATTTAAAGATTGAAAAGAAAATTGGAAAAAAGCAAAAAAAAAAAAATAAACAAAAAGCCAACACATAAAAAAAAAAACAAAAAATAAAATTACTCATGTTCATCAAATAGAAATGAAATCTTTTAAGACAATATTGCAATCATATTATATGATTTTTGAGTATATTATTTAGTATATAAAAGTGTATATATGTATATATATGTATATTTATATGTTATTTCGTAATGTTAAGGAATGTGTAAAAAAATCTTTTTAGTTTAAAATTTCAAGAATTTTGTTAAATATACGTACTTGTAATATCCCTGAATTGAACAATGATTATAGTTTCACTAAAATTTATTCTTAAGATACGTTTGTTTTTTTTTTTTTGATTTTTTTATTATCTGATAGTTTTTTTTTAAGTTTACTTTTAGTTTTCTTCAGAAAGCAGTTTACATACTACATACATACAATGTTTAAAATGTACATAATATAATGTTATATTTTTTTTTTATTTGGAAATTTGAAAGTGCATAACAAATTTGATGTTGCATATTTATTTATTTTATAAGTGAAATAGAATTAAAATTTAAGATGTTTAATAATTAAAATGAGATTTTCTTAGATTTTTTATTTGAAAAAAAAAAACAACAATTGTGGCACTATATAAATTTTTTTTGAGGATTATCCATGCAGAGTATTAAGAATTCAATTTCGGAAATAGGAATATGATATTTTTGAATATTTACTTAATTGGGAAAAGAGAAGATTTTTAAGAGAATATATGTTAGACTTATAAGAAGATTATATCAACAAATTATTATAGCATTTTATTCGAATAAATCATTTATTTTTAGATGATCAAATTAATCTTGAAGATACTTAAGAATTCTTTTCAGCTCCTTCAAGTCTAAGATGTAATAAAAATAATTGTCTATGCAAGTATGCTAGGATTCAAACTGTTAGGCATTTTAAGCTTGTCTCTAACATAGATACATGTCGGACCCTTAATATATTCCCATTACTTAAATAGATCTTAATGAATTCCACATATAATTTTAGTATGAGTCATTAACAGACTTTATAACATGGCGTAGAAGCGTCTTAGATTTTCAATAAACACAATTCAATTTGTATAACATTGTAATAATTTTATATTTAAATTATAAGGTATTTCTATATCTGCGAGTTATATTATTCAATTAAATTATTTGTTTATAATTTTTATTTTAATGTATTATTTATTAATTTGGACCAAATAGCGAATTGTAGTTAAGTCGAGTTGAAAACCAGATAAAAGTTTTTTCAAATACTAGGATTCGACACCGGACCTCTTGAATAAACGTCAGCGCTCTAACCACTTTGCTACTCAACTGTCTTATACGAACGAGACAGTATGGTATACGAACTTTTAGAAGTTTTACTCACTATTTTATATACAATATCTTCCTTAGGTGTTTATTAAGGCTTTACAAAGGTAAAATTACTTAAAGTCATAATTAGAGATTCAAGCCAACTTTTTGCCTATAACAATTTTTAATATTTGGCATTGTACTTCTCATCGTGTCTGTAATAAATGTTGTAAGATTAATTTTTGATATTTAGTTTAGTTATATTTGTCCTTCACATAGTTCATAAATTTTATATATAAGTAACTATAACTACTAATTATCGTGAAGAGTGAATGACAAACGAATTTCCATAATCCGTTTTGCGTCGTCCGTTTAGTTCAACTGGGTAGGGTTAAGCATCTGCTGCCCTCATTGTTTCTAGTTGCAAAATCTTTAATGGAGGTATTAGTTGTTTTCTTTCTTTAAAACTGATGTTATCCCCCACAAGATTTTTACCACGATAGGTCAGTGACACAACTATATGGCAATACCTGAGGGGAGGGAGTATTGAAGTATATGAATTTGTAACATGGAAGAAAATTAATATCTACTAATACTAGTTTCTTTCATACTTTGAAATTAATATATTTATTAGATCATTTTTTAAAACACGGCTTCAATTCCTTATAGCATTGCATGTGGTATACGACTGTTTGTTATTAAATAATAAATAGAACATCTTATATTGAAAAAATAATCTTCTATAATGAACACGTTGCAATCGGGTACAAATCTTTTATTTTTTAATTAAGAAAAACGTGTCAGACAATTGGATCAATTATGCAACAACTGTAAAAAAAAAAAAAATAATATTATAAATCAAGGTTATGTTCTAGTCTTTATTTAATTTTCAAACATATTTAATTATGTATATAAATCGGATCAATTTTTATATCAAAATTATAAACTTAATTTTCATGGACATATCTAATATCAATTTTTTTGTATATAACTGATGTAGTACGTACCTATTTTGAATTTGAAAATCTTTTGAAAAAATAGAACTTTTTCTAAACATGTGTAATTAAATTTTCATATGAAAAAGTGAACATTAATATTACATATACAATATACATGTGTATTCATAGTGTTTTCAAAGTTAAAAGCATATTTTAAACTTTTATAATAATGTTTCTAAAACTATATATGTATGTATGTAGGTATGTAATTATATTAAAATATAAAATGTATAGAGGCAGGTGTTTACACTAAAGGTATTTTATTGAAGTTTTTCTATAAAATGTTCAAAATTCTGTAAATTAATATTTATTTAGAATAAAATATACAATATACTTTGAGAGTCTTGAGAAACTAAATAATTTTCTTATTAAAGAAATTACGATATTTTTTATTTTAGTTTTGTTTTTGTTAATTGTTTTCTTTTTGGAAATTTCCAAAATTAATATTTTGGAAAAAGTCCTTTTTACAGTTATCTTTTGTTTGTCTGTTTGCAAAAAGTTATAAGACTGTTAAAATATTTACTCATTGCTTACTAATTATTTAGTAATTCCTAGCCATCTAAAAATTTAGTTAATCATGGCTTCATTTTATTTTTGGGTAATGGCATAAGATAAACTAATGTCATGGATAATTTGCTAATTTGATGAATATATAACTGAAAAATTCTAATTTAACCATTTTTTAAATTTTAAATTTTTAAAAAAATACCTTGGCTTGTATTTTTATTAATGACAATGGCATTTTGACAATTGACAAAACTAGTTAAAAAATTCGAATTTAACCATTCAAAGGTTGAAAGTCGAAAAATAATCTAGAAAATCATATGCGAAGATTCTTAAATTTTAAATTTTTGGAAAAAGGCCTTGGCTTGTATTTTTATTGATGGCAATGCCTTTTTGAAAATTTACGAGACTAGTTAAAAAATTAGAATTTAACTCTTTAGAGGCTGAAATATGTTTAAGAATTTGAATGTTTTAGTAACTTCATATGTTAAATAAGTAGGCTAATGAATATTTTAAATTTTATAACAGTTTAGTTTTATAACAAATTCTTTGAAATGTCCATTTTTCAAACATCTTATATGATATTTAAAATAAATTTTGTTTATTTTTCTTAAATTGCTCATCTTTATGTTTATATAAAGTTAATATGAAAAGTTTATATTACATATAATTGAATAGAATTGAAATAGAACTCTAAGTATTGATAAGTTTTAAGTTTTTTATAAGAGAATTTCTATTTAATTTTAATATATAAAATATTTTCAAAAATTAAAACAAAGATAAAAATACTAGTATAAACGTATAGATCAAATTTAAGAAAATTTCAAAAAGAAGAAATATTTCTGTATAAAATGTATTTTATATTTGAAAAATTTTTAATTAAAAAAAATAATTTATAATATTGATTTGATTGATATTGGAAACTTTTTAATATAAATTTTTTTGAAGATTAAACTATATAGTATATTTTTGATTAAATTTGATAAAGTATTCCTATACACTGCCTTTTAAAATAATCGGTTCTATTTTGTAATTTGAATCTATATACGAAGAACTGTTGAACTATACTTCTGATATATGATAAAGGGTATATGAGCATAATGCTTATAGGTTCGTATGTATGAAATAAAATTTTTAATATTACTTTAATGCAGAAAGTGTGTTCGTTGGCTTGTTAGTTGGATCTATAGTATTATTGCTCTTTTCTCGATTCCTATAGGTCTAGTAGTAGTCTAGTTCTATTACGATTCCTTAAGATTCCTTAATAAGGGCTTCATAAAATATTTTAAACTTATTTGTAAAATTCAGCAACCGTTTAACTAATTCTATGTGGAGTTACAGGAGGCCTACAAAAGCATCTTTTACAGAAAAGGTACTCAATAATTCAGAGGTTTTACGTTTTGATGGGATATATTCAAAAAAGTACATTTTAAAAAATCTGATTTAAAAAAAAACTTGGTTTCAATAAAACTGGATTCTGGTAGACTAAACTTCGCAGGAGATCATGTATTGATTACCATGGTATTGACGAATGAATCATTAGAGTAAACTCCATTATTACTTCGTTATATTCCACCCACGTAAATCTAGTTTAAATCCAATTAATTAAATAACGGTAAAAATAAACTGTAAATATTTGAGGAAAAAATCTTAAGATACTTTTTAATAATCCTTAGCAACCCGTGACAATCTAGCTAATTATAAGTATATTTAAAGAGAATAAGTACTTTTCAATTAAACTATTTTCAATTCTATATAGTGATAAACATACATATCTTTTTATAAATAAATTCCCTACAAAAATTTGAAATGGAAAAAGCTAAAGAATTTAATTAGCGAAGAATTAGTTAAATAAATATTTTCTTTTAATCGAAATTTAATTATTCAAAACTAAGAAATGAGTTAATTAGAAATTTCTTAGAAAATTTATTTGATTGTAATAATTATATTTTGAATTAAAATCTCTAGACAAATTATTTTATAATTAATAGATAATTAGAATATTTAAATGTTTAAATCTGTCATTTATTAAATAGTTTCGTATAAATAGCGTATGTATGTACGCTTATAATTAAAATTGTAAGAAATTTGTAAAGAAATTTTTCTAAAAATATTTATTGGAATAATTTACACAGTTGATATAGAAATTGTTACCATATTTTCAGAAAATTGTTTGTTTAAAACATACATATATGATAAGTATATGGATAATAGTTTTTATTGCTATATATAATTCACGTGTAGACAAAACTTAAGATTATTTGATTAATTATAATTAATAATTATTTAATTGAATTTGTTTTAGAATGTTAATTTATTGATCTGATAAATCAATTTTATATTAAAAACTTTACATATACTTAAACAATTTAGCTACTCTAATAAGGTGGTATTCAGGTTCCTATAAATACCTTCAAAATACTCAAATCTATGTATGTTATTTGGTATGATTAGAAGAATCTACAAACTAGTTTTAATACGATAGTATAGGCTTAGTGCATCAACTAGTGGAGGAGTATCATTGAGATACACCTTTGGCATTCTTAGTTAAATTTGTACAGTTTTTCAAATATACAAATACTCTAATAATAGATTTGAATGATATTATTCAAATCTATGTTTTTAATAGAAATGATCCCTTGAAGGTAGATCTAAGAAACGTTCTTTAAGATGATAGCATTGGCCTAGTGCATCAAGTTGTTTAAGACCTAAGAGTATAAATTATTAAAATATACCTTTGGCAATCTGAATCAGATTTTTTCAACAGATGGAATAATTTTTTGTCAATGAACCGAATTATTTGATTTCGTAAATGTATTAAACAAAGTTATTTTTTAGGAGTTAAATTAATATAAACTTTTAAATATATTTTTTGACACTGTTATTTAAAAATATAATTTTGTTTTACGTTCAAAACTAAAAACATTATTTTTAGAATCAGAGTAATCATACTTTCCAAGAGATTATGTCAGGAATTTATAAAAAAAATCTTTCATTAAAAGTACTGCTACATGAAATAAAAATTTATTTAATTCATAAGGTTTCTGTAATAACAAAATGTGAGACAACTAACTAAAATAGGACAACCTGTACTTATTATTTTTCAAATTACTTACAGCTAATTTGGACGACTATCCTTTGCATATAACATTCTTATATAGATTTCAGAGTACTTTTAAAGTTTTTGAAAATCAAAAAAGTTTAACACAGATTTTTACAATTGGATCTTGTATACTTTTATACAAAACTTAAAAAAGATAAGACGTCCGTTACCATTTTATAGAATTAAACCCCAACAGTTTTTTTAATAAACAAACCGCTTGTCCATTTTAATTAAAACTTCAATTTTAAATTAAAACTATTTTAAAGGCTAGGTGGCACAGTGGTTCAGTGCCAAACTTTCATACGAAAGATCGTTGTTCGAATCCTAGTGAAAGTGCAAAAAAACTTTTCTGGTTTTCCATTCGACTCAGCTACCATTCGTCATTGGGTTCGCCAAATTAATGGTTTAATCAATAATTAATAATTATATATCTTTAATAAAAAATACAATAATTTAAAAATATTATCAAATACAAAATTTAAACAAATAATTTAATTTAAATAATATAACTCACAGATATAGAATACCATATAACTTAAACACAAAATATTACAATATAAACAAAAATAGAATTGTATCTATTGAAAATCTAAGACTTTTTTACATGTTATAAGGCGTAGTACTATTATCTCATGTTTAAATTGAACGTGTAATTCATTACGATCAATTCTAATAACACGAATATAATATGACTCCCTGCTCCAAACATGTACCTATTGTGTAGACCGGTTTATTAGCCTAATAGTTGAACAGTTAGCGCTTAAAAAACAAAAAATATTAAAATTTTATTTTAAATCTTCTTTAAATTTGTTAATAATTTATACCTTAGTATACATTTAAATAATTGAAAAGCAAAGTCTATACATCCAGATATATTGAGTTCTTAATTTTTGAAGCTGGATTAATATTTAAGGTATTTCAACAATAATTTAACTTTCACATTTTTATTTAAATTTAATTAAATTTTTAAGGGAATCTATTTATAGAGAGTAATTATTAATTATTTAATTAATATATAAAATTCAAATTAGTATTTATAATTATGTTTTTTAATAGAATTAAAAAACTCAAAAAAAAAAAGTAAAAAAAAATATGTATTTCAATAAAATATTCATAATAAAGCATTCTAATTAAAACTAATTAATTAAGATCAAAAGAAAAAACATAACCTAATATATATTGTTAGTAGTTGTATTACAAAATAAGTTACATGAATTAATTATTTATATTTGTAATTGAAATAATTCAATTTAAAAGTATTTTTTTTTATTTTAAATTCAATAAAATTTTTTTATATTGAAATTTCTTCAAATATATATATTTATATATATATACAAATACTAGCTATTACCGGGTGCGCGTTGCTGCGCCTCTCAATAAGGGTTTGATTTAAGTTGATGCTACTGCAAAAAGTTAGCATAAAAATTACACATTGTGCAAATGTTAATTTTAAAATGTATTAAAGCAATTTTTTTTAAACGATTTTTCGAGGATTATTCTACTAATTTTTTAAAGTTTCTGTAATTTAAAGAAGTACTAACTATTTTACAAAATAGGACGAAATTAACTTCCAAAATTTTATTTTTTACCAATTGTAGGATCGACATGTGTAACCAAACACCAAGCCTGCTAACAGACTCAACTCCATTTTCAAGGTGCTCACGCATACAAAATTTGGAGTGAACCGGTCAAACTGCTTCTAATTTAGAGTAAAGTAACGAAAAAACCTACAAAAAGCTGTTGGTCCTATATGGGTTAACGGAGATCAACAAAATTTTTTTTTAGGCTTTTCATGAGAACCAGCTGAGCTGTTTAGGAGCCTATAAGACACAAACAAACAAACAAACATACAAACAAACTTTCGCTTTTATATATATAGTTATAATTTTACTTATATATACAAATATAATTTTCAAACAATTAAGGGAAATTAACATTTAACATTTAAATTAACATTTTTAAAGGAATGTTGTAAAACAATTTAACATTAAAAAAAAAAACAAGTATTTTTTTACATAATTAGCCCTCTGCTTTTAAATATTTGGCATACAATTAATTATGTACTTGTTTTTTTTCTCTTTCCCTTTTTTTCAAAAATCATTCTTTCCTTTTCCTATGTATATATATATGAAGGCAATATAAATTTTCCAGAACGAAAATTTATTAGCTATACATATTTAGTATATGATATGTATATATATAATTCCATATTTTGTACTATTTTTAATATCGAATTTCATATCCTATAAATAGATTTTTGTTTTTTTTTCAGACATTCTTTTATGGATGAATTTCAATCATCTGACATACTTTGTCGGTTCTACTATAGTTTTTTTTTAAATTTTTTTTTTTTTTTTAAATAATGTGTTGTTTACAATTAAACTATATTTAGTGTAAATGAATTTGCTAAATGTTTAAAATTTATTATTAGAAGAAGAAGAATATGGGCAAAAATGATGAGAATGGAATATACCATTTATGAATCATTTTAAAAATTTAAAATATTACTTTAAAAAGTATGAAAATACTCGCCGTGTTTATGTGCTACACTTTTGTTTTTATTTTAGTTTTTTTTTTTTTTCTTTTTTTTTTTGATTTGGTACCTACATAAATATGATGCAATGCTCTAGTTGAAACCCTTTTATTTATAACTTTGTGAAAATTAAATGAATTTTTGTATACATAAAATTGATAAATAACATATGGTTTGTCTTGTCACCTCAAGGATATTTGGAGTGAAGAAATGATGCAAAACCAATGTTGTGAAGTAACAGTGTATAATATTTTCGACAAAAAAGTTTAACTAATTGTGTCGCTTCAAATGATTTAATTAATATATTTTTGAGTTTAAATATTTACTGTTTTTTTGTAAATCGGGTCAGTATCAAGGTTTGAAAAAAACAATGTGCATCACTCAAATAAAACAAGATTTTAATTTGTACCTTCATTTAATTCTGAATCTTCATAACTTTGTAACAATTGGGTATATGGGGATCATTAGTACACAAAGCTTACAACTTACTCTACAAAATGGATTTTTTTTTAACTTTCTACAGTAAGCTGTTTAAAAGTTATGGATTTTTTTATAAAAAATCTTTAATCCCGCATATCTCGAAAAAGGTCCACAGTAGACCCCCACCCCTAGTACAATTTTTTGTTTGTTTTATTGCCTTCAATCACTGAATGCAGTGCGCGAACTAGAGTTTCAGACATCCTGTATAATATTTTATTTTTATCAAAAACTATGTCTGCCTAAAAAGTAAATTTTTTTATACAAAACATAGACCCCGAACCACATAAATATATGGTCAATTAATGATCCTGAATCGAATGAAAAAATACATCTATTAAATACAATAAATTAGAATTAGAGTATTACTTCTACTCTGTATAGAGTATATGATATATATATAAATATCAAATAATACAGTCAAATAAAACAGCTGTCAAATAAATTACATAGATAAATGATAGCTGCGTTTGAACTAACATGATGACATTTCAAAGCGTCAACTTTCAAACAAATGTTTTTAATATACATTAAGCATTAGAATTGATTATGAATGAATTGTCAAATATATAATTCACATGCAAATTCATTTGCATGACTTAAATCAAGATATTAAAAGAAAAATTTTCTTTTTATTTGGAATGTTTATTTGGTAGCTATGACTAAAAAAATCTTTGCTAATTATTTTGCATATATGTTGTGACAACATTTATTATGAAAAAGTCTTGTCAAAAAAATTATTTTTTTTTTATGACTCTTAAAATGATTATTTAAAGATTCCAAAGAATTCTATGAAGATTTAAAGTAGTTTAAGATTGAAAATAAAAATTCCAGTCAGGAAATATTTTAATAATTACTTTTTTTATATATTAAATTTTTTAATACCTACTTCAAAAGGGATTAGTAATTATTAAAAGAACCAAATGTATAGAATAATTGAACTTTTAGTTAAGTTAATTAGGTTATATAATATGGTATATACAGGGTTATTAGGCTAAAACTTAAACAGTTAGTACTTAAAAAATATGTTTTCTCATTCAGAAAAGATTGATAATGGTTAGAGTGCCGAATTTTTATTCGTGGCACACGGGTCCGAGATTTGCGTTTCAGCCACAATTTGTCGTTAGGTTTAAATTAATGGCACTACCAAAAGTTAATAAGGTTATATCAATTATATATCAAACAAATAATAATCAATTAAATAGATGTTATATAAAAAATAATATCGAACATAATTATATATGAATAAGAAAGACATGTATAAAATATAGGTAAAAATTTAATTGAATATTATAACTCACAGACACATAGAGTTTCCATTTCCCGGCACTTTTAAATTTCCCGGGATACGGGAAATTTAAAATTTAATTTTTCGGGAAATCCCGGGATCCCGGGAAATCTGAAAAGATTTAAAGAAAAGTACAAATAATAACATTTTAAAACAAAAAACAAGACATTTTTATAATAATTCAAGTCTTTATTCAAAGATATAACAAAACTATAATAAAATAAACAAAAAAATAAATGTGTAATATTCAAAAGAAAACATTTGGATTTAAAATAGTAATAATAAAAATATAATTAAACTGCTAAGTGCTATGTTATTTTACTTTTTATATTTAATAAAATAACTTTTCAAGAAGCAAAGTACATTAAGTGAATGGCCTCTTAGTAAGGATCTTTTTTTGGTAGAAAATATGGCAGCTATTGAAAATACTCGCTCAGTTTCAGTTGATGTAGGCCTTATTGTTTTTAAACAATAGAATAATTTTTTTAAATTTTCAGTCAGTTCACCCGTTAATTCATACATTTTTATTTCTTTTTGAATATTATTAGAATTAGTGTAATATTAATTAATTGGCATCCTTTTAAAACATTTCTTCACTGCAGTTTCCAAGTTCTTCCGTAAATTTAATTCATCGATGTTACCTTCCATCACTACTTCACTATCGTCACTCTCAATATCAATTGCAGTAGCATCAGGATAAGTTTTTGTAAATAATTTTACCATTAATTCTTTTGCCAACTTTATAATGCAAGCTGCTTTTTTCCAAAAAAATATTATTTAAATTTTGTGAATTTGGATTTTGCAAAAATTGTAAGAGCGAAACTAAATCTTTGTTGCGTCTTTCTATTAATCTTGTTTTTAATACTTGTAGCAGTTCAGCACTTAAAACATTTTTTTGAAGTATACATATTACAAAATCGCAATTTTAGACTTGAAAACTATTGAAATGACAACTTTATATGACAATATATTAGTCTGAAATATGATTTTTATTGGAAATTAATGAACTTAAATTTCCCGGGAAATGAAAATAAAAACCTGGGATTCCGGGAAAAGAAAAATTACATATTTCCCGGGAATTCCATCCCGGGATTTCCCGGGACGGAAACTCTACTGAGACACATAAATACTTAATAAATCAAATATTAAGTTACAAAACTAGGTATATATTACAAAATTGTATTAAATCAATTAAAATTTCAGATTTTCTATAGGTTATTAGGTGTAGTGCTATAGTATGTTGTAAAATCATATGTATATTTGGATCAGTAATAATTAGGATCAATTGTATAATTATAAAATGAAGGGTACCTGCAACACTTTTCCAATATTTTTGTGATAAAAACAGGCTTACCAATCTAACAGTTTTAAGGTTAGAATGTCAAAAGTAAAAGAAACCCATATATATTCATTAATATTTTTGATGATAGATGAACCGTCATTTTATTTTCAAAGATAGCTTTTATAATTAACACTCATCTAACCGATAGCTCAGTGGTAAAGTGACGGCATTTCAATCGAAAAGTCTCTGGTTTAAATCCTGGTCGAATCATATCTAATAGTGCATATTAAAATAATTTAATAAGAATTTCAAATGTCGAATACTTCAACACTCCAATTTTTACCTATAGTTTTAAATATAGTTTTCCTTTAACTCAAAAATACGAAGGACATAAGGCAGTATTTCGCAACCCATTGAAATTAAAAGAAACAGAGTTAATAATGCTAATATACATTCAAATAAAATTTACCCCCAATTATTCTTATATTTATAATATCTAATTTTATAAATCAAATAGGGAATTAATTATTTCAAAAAGGGTTCAAAATTAAATTTTAAAAAAATCTGGACTTTAAACTCTAAATTCTATAAAATAAAAAATTTAAATTTATTTAAAACAAGAATTCGCTTGAAAATAAATTTTAAAATTAATATGGTTCAATTTGAAATAACAGAAATATAAATATGTTTACATATATATATGCACATATATGTCATTTCCACCATAATAAAATTTTTATTCAATATTTAAATGGTATTTTAAAAAAGAATTAAAGAAAAAAAAAACTATTGAATTTGCATTTATAAATTAATTAAAAATATAAAAAAAAATATGTTTTAATTTGTATTTATTCGTCCTTGACAACAGAAATTTTGCTATTTTACTATTTCCCCTTTATATTTCGTTTGAAATAATCATCATACGTTACGTATTCATTTCGAACGTACGTTACATATATATATTCACCTGAATAAATTTTCATTTATTTTCATTTTGTTTTACAGTTATAAAAAAAATAAAAAAAATTATTTGCATAATTATACACTGAAGTCAAATAAATTAATGTGAGTCAATACTTTATGTGGTCATTCATCTTTAAGGTTTATTTAATGTAATAATTATTGGAATTGTTTAACAATTCTACCTAAAGTGTTTTGGTCAAATATAGTTTTTGTATTAACCTTCGTAAACTTTCCGAAATCAATTTCAAACAGATAAGTTAATTTTTTAGTTTCAAAAATATAACTCATAGGTATATACAAAATCAAAATAGATTTAACACTTTAAGACATAATATATTTAAAAATCGGATTTAGAAATTTTATCTATATTTTCCATTCTAGGGAAATCGATTCTTACAACTGCAATATTAAATTATGTCTAAAATCTCCCCTCTTGATTCAACATGAACCTATGTTGACGGTTCTTTTGTAGGATATACTTGTTAGTCTAAAACTTGATCAATATTTGCACTTAAAAAAAAGTAGTCTTAAAAATAAGAGATTCAATGTCCGCCAGATTAAAAAAATTTAAGACCAGAATCTTAGGAGAACAGTCCAGTACCCTTGAAAAAAGAAGCTTTTTAAATAATACAATTGGTCTATAATTCTATCAAGAATCTAAAACTCCTATATTGAAATTAGCAGTAATATTAAAAATATAATACAGGGTGTCCGCAACTCAAATTTCGCGAAGATTAATTCGCAAATGGTAAGAGATGTTAGAAAAACGTTAATACTTAAATTGAATCTCAGGAATCGGTGACTGAAATAAAATTGTTTAATAATTGTTTAATAAAGCAGTTTTTTATGCAAAATTTACAGTAATTTAATAAAAACCTGTATCTGTCGAAAGTCTTGGGCTCCTCAGATTCTATCCACAGACCCCAGTTAGATTCTATTTAATAAAAAAAATATCGTAAAATTGTATAATTACATCTTAAATATCGTAATAAAGGATTTAAATATATATATATAGATTTTGTGTAGGATAAATAGATGGCGCACAAATTTAACATATGTGTATTTATAATCTTATACAATAGCTACAGCCGAGGGCTTAATGAATAAACGGTTAAAGAAACTTAAGCCTAGTTTAAATAAACTTGGTGAATGCCCTATACTCCTTAAAAGAGTGAAAAAGGGGCAAAAAACAATAGATAAAAAAGTGAAAACTTTTAAATATATTTCGGATTTGAGTCCTTGTGAGTTATGACACTTCATATTTGAGATATAATGAAAATTTCGTATATAAATATAGAAACCCAGATACTACATACACTTAAATGAATCTTTTATGTTGTACAGGGACGAATATGTTTTTTTTTTTTAAGAAGTTTACGATATTATTTAAAAACAATTATCTCGGAAACTGTTAGAAATAGATCCCCCATTTCAGAACATTTTATGTTCGTAAGGAACCTCATAATCACCTCCGCATTTCGTGACCTTTCGTTTCGAACACCCTGTGTACCTAAAATTTTATTAGACCAATGAGATTTAGGTAAATAATTACATTCCAATTAAAAACATCCCTTATCCCAGATCTGTGTTATTTTTTTTGCATTTTTTTTTGTTTTTTTTCTGTAAATCGTTGTAGTATTTATCTGTTAATAAGTACATATAATAATATCATTAGCCTGAAAGCTTCAATCTACCTATAGGTATATCTGATATTCAATATAAACAAGGATAAACATTCAGTAAATTTATCTTTAGGGTTAAATAGGTACTACATAAAACAAATAAAATGATTTCAAGTTATTTTTTTTTTTCATTCTTCTTTGGGAAATTTCCATATCACAGATGTTCTTTTACAGGTGCGTACATTGTGATATATTACAGGATAACCCATGTTATTCAATTTTTTTTTTATACAATTTCAAAATTACGGTATAATGATTATGGGTATGTATATATATTGGTAAAATAAAAATTATTGAATAAATGCAAAATTAAGTGGTTGAAATGAGTGGGTGGTGTCAATATTGTTGCTACTACCAATTACTTTGCATAAGTTTTGTAAGTATTTAAAAAATTAATATATAACGGTTTTGTAACAATTATTATCAAAAGTTATTTATTAAAGAATACATTGTGTTTTCTATTATTAGTGTATATTTTACCACTGGGAGCAATTTTTTGCAGTAAATATCAGTTTTAAATTAAATGTATAAATTAAATTGGATGACAACAGCTACCAGGGTGCAAAAAAAAAAAACAAACCAAAGAAATGTAAATGGAATTTAAAATTATTTTGTAAATGATAACACTGGTAACTGATATTTTCAATTATTAGTTATTATGAATATTATGAATATGTATGTTAGTATTTGAAGTAGTTAATGAAGTTTAAATACTAATTGGTAATAATTGTTTTTTATCAATTCTTAAAGAAATAATTAAAGCGTTGATTATTAAATGCAAGACTTATTGTGTTGTGTATGGATGTTATTAGCGATGTTTTAGTTAGTAGTTGATTTTTAAAATGTTCTTCCTATACAATTTGATTAATAACAGTTAGCTAGTTAAATCCAATGAAACGCGTTAAATTTATAACGTGCATAACAATATTGTGCACACAGTTTGAAAATGAACTTGGTCCATGGATAATTGAAAAATATAGCTAAAACGTGTGTAATTAGTAATTTAAGAAAGGTGGCATTATAAAATCTTAGATAGATTAAACTTAAACTAAACTCATTTGTTTAGAAATTAAAACTTACCATTATATGTTCTGTAATTTATTTTATTATTATTCAAAAGTTTGAAGGAATTTTTGAATGATCTGAAAAATATTAAATGAAGATTTTCTCAGTGGAATAGAGAACTGCTTCTAATAATTAAATGTCAGAAAACATTATATTTTGGTCATATTATGCTCGGAAGCAAATACGGAATTGCTTCAACTTATTGTCGAAGGCAAAATTGAAGGGAGAAGGGGAATAGTTAAAAAACAAATGACATGGCTAAGAAACATCAGACAATAGACAGGTGTTTCAGATATAGGAGAGCTAATGTACATAGCCAGGGATCGCTTAAGTCATTAACAGTATCATATGATCGCTAACATCCAATAATGGATATGCAGCAAAAGAAGAAGAATATTATTAGCATTTTTGATTATTATATTTTCAGTGCAGCCAAATCCAAGATTTATTGAGCTTAGGTCAGTTAAAGAAGAGAATGTATTATTTTAAGATTCATAATGACTTTATATTAAATATTTACCTGTAATTTTTTTTTTTATAAAAAAACAGTATGTTATAAATAAAGGTATTTAATTTATATAAATTGTCTTTCTGCTTTTTTAAAATTGTATTTAAAAAATAATAAAAGATATTTTAAAACTATAATTTATAGAAAATGTCTACAATCAGACTATTAAATTGCTTTATTTGTTTTTTTTTACCATTTTCCATTTAATGGTAGATTTTTTTTCCTGTATAGTTTTCTGAAATTTATTGGAAGTGACAGTAATTAAAATGATTGTTTTATATTTTATTTTATCTTTTATTATATTTAAATATTTAATATACAAAAAGTATATATATACATTTATCTTTTATATAAAAATAATATGTCTGTACAGAGTTTTTTCAGATATTTTTTTATTATCTACATTGAATATTCGATGGAGATTAAAAACTTTACAGGAATATTAATCTGAGTCTTGAATAAGTCAATTTTTAGTAAAGTTTTTCGATCTATTCCCTAAAACGAATGACTAACATTTTAATTATGCTGGGCTCTAGGAAAACAAATTTATTTTAAACGGCTGGGTGGCACAGTGGTTAGAGTGGCGACTTTCATGCGAAAGGCCCGGGTTTAAATCCCAGTAAAAGTGAAATACTTTTCTGGTTTTCGACTAGACTCAGCTACCATTCGCCATTGGGTTCAAATTAATGGCTTAGTCAATAATTAATAACTATATATCTTTAGTAAAAAATGCATTAATATAACAATTTAAACAAAGGAGTTTGCCACAAGTGCTAAGCACTTCTTAGAGCCTGTGAATACTAAATAAATAAAAAAAAAAAAAAATTTAGCCAAGAAGGTGTTCGATGTGTTACATCTGACACAAGATCTTCTAAAAACAAACTGAGGTTAATTTAATCTGTGTTTTAAAACGTTTTGGATAAATTCCTTCAAATTTTAAGTAGTGTTGCTTTTATGTATGTTTAGTTGACTGTAACATCAGTCTCAGAATCGGTAAAGTCCTTTAAAAAAGAACAGTTGCAGTTGTCCGTTTAAACTAATTTTATGCCATTTGTCACAAAATGTCCTTGATCCAAAAGAATGTCACGAAAAGTAGTCAGATTTACTTGAGTTTTCATAACTCATTGTGGTTCAAGAACTTAATAATTAAGAACTACTTTGCAATTTCAGAAAGTTATGGCTTCTTATATATATATACAAATGTAAATATTTGGTGTTTTACAAGTTTTATACCTTGTATGCAAATATTTGAATTTAATATTAATAAGTATAAGAACTTGAAGTAAAATAAAACTTTCAAAAGTATGTATCATTATTATTTGATTATCATTTAAATTCCAAGTTAATTATAAAAATTGAAAGTTTTTAAAACTGAAAAAAAAACCGAAAAAAAAATGAAAGGTAAAAAAATTATTTAACCGAAAGTAGGTATGGTATGTTAATTAAATTTTATTCTGCGTTCATAAATAGTATCTGCCAATTTTTCTCTTAATCGAAACACTTATTTTGATCTGAAAATTTTTTAAAAATTATATCATTATTATTATTATTATTATTGAACTGTTTCAAATAATAACTGTTCCCATTGGCGTGAATTGGATTAAAATAAAAATATTTTAAATAAAAATATCACTTATCTTTATAATTTTATAAAAGAAATATAAATATAGCGAATATGGAGGAAAAACTCATACTGTGATTTCCTTATGACTTTCTCGTTTAATACTTAAATATTAAGTATAATAAATTTAGTAAACACGTTTAAGGTGAATCAATAAGATGATTAGATATTTTTTTATATTGATATATATTTTAAATAATAGAACTTCCAAACCCCCGCTACAAACAAATTATTGAAACCCTGATTTTTTAACCAACTCTAAAATCTCTCCCAACTCAGAATCTCACATATACATATACATAAATATTCTGGAAAAAGTGGATTAACCCTGCTTTTAAATTAAAATCTAAAATTTCTCCTAATTATCCATAAAATTATTAAAAGATTTATTTAGGCAATGTTTATCATATATAGGAGTAGTGCATTGAATTATTAAAATTCCATGCCAAAAATCCAATTCCAAATACCAAATTGGGTGTAGAGAAAAAGGCTCAGAGTTAAAAGGCCTATTGAAAAATTAAAAATTTCAGTTTAAAAGGTCATAAGTCTCCGGAAAACTTTAGGGACGCATTTTCGGGGGTCATAATACTATGTATTTTGATTTATTTTTGTCATAAATTCCTTAAGGAATGACTACAGGACAATTATTATTTAGTCACCAAATTTCACATTCCTAAAATCCTGAAATGTCAAAATTTATAATAATCAAATCTGAAATAATTTTTTTTACTTTTTCAATACTTTTCCATATTTAACGTACAAAAAAAAACTTATTTGCAAATGATTATAAAAAATTAAATTATAAATTAATATAAAATTTCACGTTCATGTATATATGGGTATAATGGATGTTGTGATGATCATTAAAAATATTTTTTAACTTGTTTTTTTTTATATTTAACTATCTTAAGGTAATAATTAAAGTATTATTGCTCTATTAATTGTGTATATGATATATAACATGAATACTTATTTATATAATATTGATTTATAATCATGTATTTTGGGTTTATTAATGTCAATTACAATTTCTTCAGAAAATTTATTTTTAAATTTTTTAGTTAAAGGCATTAAAGTATGAAGTACCTAGAGTTTAACATGTGTGGTATGAAGTTGTTTTAAGAAATACTTAAAATAATAATTTTACTTTAATGTAATAATTAAATGATTAAATATAAATATACCGACATGTGAGGAAACACATTTAATAGAATATGGTTTCGAATCCGAGATGAATGCATGACAAACGAATTTATATAAGCTTTGTTGCGCCATCTTAGTACCTCGACTCTGTAGAGTTGACTTTCTGTTGCCTTCCTTGTTTCAAATTGGAAAATTTTGAGTGGATGCGTTAATTGTTTAACTCTTTAGAATTAGTGCTAGTCCCTACAAGATATCTATTAAACAGGGTCAGGAACCCAACTGTATCTCAATAGTTTAGTGGAGTGAACCTTGAAGTGATATTGGAATCATTTTTAAGAGGAATCACTCACTTAATTAAGATATCCAAGTGTTGTAATAGGCGGTCGAGTTCAAATGAATGCGTTATAATATAACAGATATTCAAATCGTTATTACAGATCTTTATAAAGGTGCTCGGAACATAAGACCTCTTAGTTCTATTGAAAACTCTTTAGTTAAGATTTTAAGCTTTAAAGATTTTTTTGTTTGTTGAGGCATGATTACTATTTCTTTTGGAATTCGCAAAATTTTAAATTGTTCGCAAAATTTATAAATTGTCCAAAAATTCCTTCTACATAACACAGGTATAAATTTACAAAATTATTAATTATAATAAATAGTGTTGCCATGTATAATATACATGATATTATTATAAATTATTTATATTTTTCATCTGTCAAAAAAATTTTTGATCATGATCCGATTTTCGATGATTATCCAGTAATGTGTTTTGTGCTTTTTTTTGATTATTTTGTGATCTCAATAAAAATGTTTCAAATATCATGGAGGTAATAATAATTAAAAAGTCATATTATAAAGTCTAAAATTAATTCCAAAATTTAATTTTAAAGCAATTAATAAAAATACGTTAAAAATTATTTAAAAAAAAATCATTTTTGACAGTTTAATCTCTTAAATTTTCTTTTTAAGCCCAGAGCGTCCGAGCTCGAATAAAACTTGGCCCAAAGCCAAAGTTTGCTCTCTGAACTTGAAATCGCATCTGAGCATAGATCTACAAAATGAAAAACGTCCTTTACAATTTTTTTACCGTGATATTAAAATATGAAGAATCGATTAAAAATCGATTCAAATAAAGGAATCGACGTTTCTTAAGTTCTTAAAACATTGGTAACTAAATATATTTCAATAAAATTTATCAAAACAATCGTATACATGAAGAATATCTATCTTTTAAACTTAATATTTAATTTCGAAAACTTATATTTAATTGATTTCGAAAACCACAGTTACATTTTCTTCTAAAATATATAATGTTGCCATTTGCTGCTGCATCCAATGATTGATTAAACATGATAAATATAATTAAAAAATTCCTTTTTAAATTGAATTTCTTTACAATTTTAAAAAATTTTACAAATAAAATAATCGAAAAAGTTTGAACCAATTATTCAATAATTATTTCATTATAAAATGAAAGAATTTAAATTATTTTAATAATTACAACATTTTTATTTTATTTACGAAAAAAAATAACAGCAATAAATTAAAAAATTTTAAATAAATATAAATTATTATACCTATACAATTATATACAATATATGTTTATATGTACAATATAATATTATGTAGAAAATCCTTTCAAATACAATTTATTCTTCTTATACAAATAATTGTTTTGATTGCGTTCATTTGGCCGTAAAGTGAAAACAAATATTTAATACTTATAACTTTAATATAAATATGTTATGTATTTGTGCATTTTATTCATATAAAACATATACATATACATATGTACATGCTTCACTTTAAAACTAATATTAATTTAATGACTCTTAACTAAACGTTGATTTAAAGCACATTTATTTCATAATTGTGAGTATGTATAGAATAATATACAAGTATCTGTAGAATTTTAAAAGACTGAACGAATGAACGAATTTCACTTATTGATTTTAGTAAGGTTATTCTAAAGCTTGTAGCAATATTCTTTTAAATGTAAGGTTTACAGTAGACTCCGTTTAAACAAAACTTTATCTATTAAATTTCCTATAGTTAGGAAAATTAAAAATTGGGCAAAGTTCCTTCGGGTAATGTTCGTTTGTTAACCCAATCTTAGATTAGTTTTAAATACAAATTGTTTTTTTAGGGTACCAGTACTTCCTGTCGATTTCTCAAAACGAGATTTTGATTTCGAGATTTTAAACACCGATATATTGTACTACCTCTGTATTTTAGTTTTCGATATGGAAACTATCGATTATATCATATTTAATTTGTTACAACTATAGAAATGAACCCCTGAACCCAACCAGTTCGGTAATTTAAAAGAAAAAAGTTAATTTTGAGCTTTCTATTACAATTTCTCCTTAGATAAATTTCAAGAGATTTTAGAAAATTACGTTGAAGTGGTCATATATTTTAAAAGTACTTGACTCACTAAAAAGACAAATTACTTTCAGGTGATAAATTAATTTAAACAGATAACAGAACGAATTCCTCGGTAATAATAACAAAAGTGACTTTTATGGTTCATTATGATTAGATAAAAGGTAGTGCAATTAAAATATTAAATTAAAACAGAAATTACGGACTCAATTTAAGGTGAATGCATTAATAACACACCAATTATATATCTAGCCATTCAATTAGGAAGCTACGAGTCACTACTAGTAAAAATAATTACCATGACAACCTACTAAAATCTGACCAAATTATATAGTGGGAAATAAATTTTCAAGTGAAAAATCTCTGATTCAAATCCCGGTGAGATCATATCTAATAAGTAATGTAATATAAGATTATATAAAAACTTATTGTGTAACTCTTGTGTAATATAATAGGTGGCGCCAAATATAAATTTTCAATACTTTTTCATTTAATTATTTATTTTATTTTATTGTATAAAATAAACTTATTTTTATATTAATTTTATAATAAACTTTATTTACATAAAATATTCATAAATTTACTTTTTTTACTTTCAGGTATGTATCAAAGAATGAAAATACAGTTATTTTTGTAAGTAATTAATAGAAGCTAACATTAAAATGTCATCAAAATTTATGATGACATTTCACTTTATAGAATTTACAGAGTACGTTAAAAGTAGTATATTAAAGTTAAGTTCTAATCTTATACAATAGCTAAATTATCAACGGTTTAGTGAATACAACAATTAATGAAACTGAAGCCTAGTTTAAATAAACCTTATACTCCTTAAAGTGGTGAAAAATTAAAAAATAACCATGGCAACCAATGGGTTAAATCGATTTGTAATAAACGAAAAACGAAAAAATAACCATGGCAACCAATGGGTTAAATCGATTTGCACAGAATAAAATTTATTAATTCCTTCATAGAAAAGCTTTACTGTATATTTTTTTTCACTATAAACCATCCCAAATACAATCATCTATAAAATGTTGTGGAAATTTAAAATGTCTCATGAAGCAACAGTTTTTACTAAATTTCATAGTCAAGCTTCAATGGAGATTAAAAAAATATATATATGTATATGTATGTAAAAAAAAAAAAAAAAATTTGTACTACTTGTACATGAGAACGATAACCAAAGAATTATTAACTCTATAGTAACAACAAAGTAAACAAAAATGTAAAGCAACAGTATTTAAAAGATGCAACAAATGCAACAAAAAAAAAACAGAATATCATGTATTTTAGAATCATTAATAGATATGTTAAAGTGAAAATAATGACGAACGGTATATAGATGCTACTCATCTTTATCATTAAATATTTGCAATACAAATATAAATTAATATTTAAGTTAATATCAAGTTATATATATAATCTATATACATATATATATACCATATATATCTATGTTGGACATCAAATTTACCTTTACTTATTTTGTATGTACTAACATTCTTTTATAATTTATTGGTTACTACAGTATCCTATCAACTGGTACTCAACTGGTATTTTAAAAGTATTTTTAAATATTTTAAAATGTTAACAAACCGCTGTATCTATAGTTACGTACTTGTATATGCAATTTTAATTGCATTGCAGATTAAAATGAAATGATGCCACTAATACTGAAATCAGATCGATTTTTTTTTAATTCTTTGAATGGAAGGAAGATGTAAACTTGGTGAATCGGTTTTTTCTGTAGTAATCCTCAAGGAAAGTTTTTTTTTTTAAAAACCATGGATTAACAATGTCTATGATTTTGAATAAAGTTTACATACAATTTTTTTTTCATTAGTTTTATAAATTTGATAATGGCTTGGATTTAATTGGAAACACGCTAGTCAGTGGATTAATTTTGGTATAGCATAATAAATAAATTTTAAACTTGTGGTAAAGAGTATCTGTAATTGATCGTAGTTTAAAGTTTTGAAGAATTTTGAATAAATTAAGTTTGTTTTTCAATATTTTTAGAATATTTTGTACTATAGATAGTCTATACGAAGTTATGGTTGCATAATAATCTTCGGTGCATTTAAAATTAAAGCTATTCATTTCTTGGTAAGTGTTTGCAGAATCTGAATTGTATTTATTTATAATATTATAATCTAGAGTGATTATCTTATCTTTATTCTGCTAATCTTATTTTTTTTTAGAATTTGATAATAGGTTGATTAGTTTAAATTAATAATTAATTGTTAGATTCTAAACGGTTTTCCTAAATAAGATACTACTTGGCTTACGGTATTAATAACTTGTATTTAGTTATCAATGAACCAGGGACTATGAAACTTTAGTTTAGTTATCATATTTACATAAAATCTTTTAAGGTTCATAAGACTCTATTTATTAAAATTCAATAGGTTTATTCATTGAATATTATTGAGTATCGATTTATACTATGACCTCCAAATGCCATTTTAAGTTTTAACCATCTGTATAAAAGCGAAAGTTTGTTTGTTCGTTAGTAGCGAATAGACTCCTCAACCGATTATCATGAAAATTTGTAGATAGGGGTTTTTGTGTACGGAAAGTAATCGTGGCCTAAAAATTTTGCTCTAACAAGCAGCCAAGTTGGGGCTGTGGCGCAAGTATTTAAACTTCTTTCTTCTAAAATGAGAACGGTTTGACTGATTGTCTTCAAAATTTCTATTCGTGATGCTGCTTGAGAATTGAGTTCACAACATTAAGAGAACTGGAATTTGTTAACCTATGTCGGCCGGACGGTTAGTCAATAAAATTTTGGAGCAAATTTTTAAGGCTAGATTTTTTGTTTTAAAAAAATTACTGAAATACATTCTTGAATTAACATTTACAAAATGGCAGTTTGTGTTAATTTTGTTAACTAACAATTTCAATTAAATACCTTTTGAGAGGCGCAGCAACGCAAACCGGGTATTAGCTAGTAATTAATATAATTGTTAAATAAATTTCTTGAATTCTCCTGGTAATAAAAGTTGAACCATCTTAATCTTTATACTGAAGCAAAGTATTTGATATTATATTATAAAATAAAATTAAAAAAGTAAAGATTTATTATAACTTTAATTAAAATATTTTCTTTTGTTTATTATAATATGTTGGATCTTTTATATTTATGTTATTGTATAGTACCTTAAAATATGTAAATATCAATTTTAAATATTTTTACATAACTAGTTTTTGTAATGTTTAATCTGTTTTTTGTTCTCCACTCTGATTTCTTCATCCTTTCATCAACTTTTGCATATGCAAATTTCCATTTGTGGTATAAAATATATGCAACTATTTTTTGCAGTAATTGTTTTTTTAATACTTAGTGTACCAACTTCAGCTCAGTTTTTTTATACCCTACACCTATAGAATAGGTAAAGGGGTATATTAACTTTGGTATGGTGTTTGTAACCACCTAAAGGAAGCGAGCTAGATATGGAAAAGTATATATATTTGTGATCAGCGTGACCACCTGAGTCGATATAGCCATGTCCGTCCGTCCGTCCTTCCGTCCGTAGGCACGATAACTCAAAAAATAATGGAGCTATCTTGATGAAATTTTAACTGTAGGTTACTAGGACTGAAAGTGCGGCGGGGATTGCATATGGGCGAAATCGGCCCATGGGTTCGGATTCTGGACCTTTTAATCGATCGAAGGGCTAACGAACATATTTAAAAAATTACGATAACTCAACAACTAATGACGCTTTCTTCATCAAATTTGTGCTGTAGGTTACTAGTAACAAAACTACTTCGGGGATTCCGTAAGGTCGGGATTGGACCATGCGTTCGGAACCTAGAACTTTTTGATCGA
Source organism: Dolichopus griseipennis (assembly GCA_963082915.1). Lineage (NCBI taxonomy): Eukaryota > Metazoa > Arthropoda > Insecta > Diptera > Dolichopodidae > Dolichopus > Dolichopus griseipennis. The sequence goes on from OY720441.1 coordinate 49,711,240, forward strand.
ATTTAGGCCAAACGAGCATAATTCCGAAACCAATGAAGATAGAACCTCCAAATTTGGTATCAGGGTGTCCCCTCCTATCTCCTAAGTGTCTTGGGAATTTGGGTCCCATTGGAGTACTGGGTCGGGGACCAGCCACACATTTCCGAAGACCTTAAAGCATAGCTTTAAAATTAATAAAGATAACAACTTCAAAAAATGTAGAAGCTTCCAATTTGCCACAAGGGTGTTCTTTACTATCTCTTGCGTGTTACCTTAATTTGGGATCAATTGGAGTGGTGGTTCAGTACCCCTCTCAGACCTCCCAAGTTTTAAAAGCTTATAATCGAAATTACTAAAAATAGTTACTTAAAATTAAGATAGACCGTTTAAATTGTGTACAAGGGTTAACTAGTACTATAAGTAAAGCGCGGGCTGTATAAGGGCGAAATCAGCCCATGGGTTCGGATTCTGGACTTTTTAGTCGGTGTCAGGGATAACGAACATATATTAAAAATCACGATAACTCAACAATTAATGAGGCTATCTTCATGAAATTTGTGCTGTAGGTTATTGGTAATGAAACTACGGCGGTGACTACGTACGGTGAGGATTGGACAATGGGTTCGGAACTTAGAACTTTTTGATCGAATTTAGGCCAAACTAGCGTAATTCCGAAACCAATGAAGATATAACCTCCGAATTTGGTATCAGGGTGTCCCTTCCTATTGCGTAAGTGTCTTTGAATTTGGGCCCCATTGGACTAGTGGGTCGGGGACCAGGCACTCAGTTTCGAGGACCTTAAAGCATATTTTCGAAATTAATAAAAATAGTAACTTGAAACAAATCTAGAAGCTTCAAATTTGGCCCAGGGTGTTCTTTACTATTTCTTCCGTGCCCCCTAATTTGGGATCATTTGGAGTGGTGGTTCAGGACCTCTCTTAGACCCCCAAATGTGTAAAAGCTTATCATCGAAATTAATAAAACTAGTAACTTAAAATTAAGATAGAACGTTCCAATTGTATACAAGGGTTAACTAGTATTGAAAGTATGACGGGACTGCATATGGGCGAAATCGTACCATGGTTTGGGTTTCTGGAACCCTTGACAGTTCAAGGACTAACAAACATATATCTTAAAACACCATAACTCAAAAAATAATGCCGGTATTTTGATGAAATTTAAACTCTAGGTTACTAGTAATGAAAGTACCATGGGAATTGGTTCTGGTCGAGTTTAATTTCAAAGCCAAAGAATATATTTCCTATGTCCTATGTGTCTCCGAAATCTAGACTTAATTGTAGTGGTTCAGCTATGTTCAAAGGTACTTGCTGCATTTATTTAAAATTTATTTGAATATTTCAATGAATTATATGAAAAGGTCTAAATTTGTAATTGTATTTTAGAAATACATTTATTGCATATTTTGCGTTTGTAAGCTTTTCTATTAGGTATACAAACTAACCATTTAAGATAATTGCAATTTTTAAAAATTTGGATTATTAAATATATTATGCTTTGATTATCTTTTTATCACAAAATTTAATAATTAGAATTTTTTCATTTTGTAATTGAATTGGAATAAATATATTTTCATTTATTTCAAGTTTGTTTGTTTTTTAATATTTTTAAATAGATAAATTAGTAAGAATTTGTAATATTTTTTAATAGATAGTGTAATTAGAAAATGTTTTTAGTATTATAAAGTTAATTTGGTTAGCTATTTCTTACGATCAAATTAATAACAGCTTTTATGGTGTTAAAATGACTTATGGATATGTCCTTTGATTTGAACCAAATAGGTGTAGGGTATTTCTAAGTCGGTTGCACCGACTGACTGTTTCTTAACTTGTTTAACTAACATTTAAAGGTACGAAATACGAGTAGTAGCTGGTAAAATGAACCGGAGACTATGAAACCAAAACTATGAAAGTTAATTGATATATACTCGAAACCATAGTCAATCAGAGTAAAAGTAGAAAAAGTGTTACTGAGGAGTAAAAGTAGAATGAAGCCTCGAAAAATTAAATCTAGTGAATCAAGCAAGTTAAAAATTTCATAAAGTTATTTAAAATATTCCTAATTTCCTATATTTTAATACAAATCTATAAACAGTCATTGTATAGAAGATAATATGTCCTTCATCCTTCAAAATTCCAGATTTGATAGATCTAATCTTTTAAACATAATATTAGAACTCATGGAACTTTTCAATGCAGAATAAAATATTTATAGTTTTTTATACCTATCCACTAGGTAAATCCAGATAAGATTTTTGAAATCAATTTAAAGAAAGTTAATCAAACCCAGTCTTCAGACCGGTTAATTATTGAAAACAAAGGAATTAAAGGCCACTTAACTCTTTAATCCAAAAAAACTTTTATATTATTTTATCCAAGAATGTTTTCGTATTAAATGTAACACTGTTTCAGTTATTATTTTTTAATACTAAGAATTTTTCTAACTTCTTTGACTGTAATAAGCGTAGTTTACAATAATTTTGTTTTTTGTTTAAACTTTTGGTCCAATTGCGGAGATTCCTTTTATACTAAAGTCATTTTACACAAAATAAAAAAAAAAAACAAATTTCAATCTGTGTATCTCAACATTTTCACATCATTCATATTAGTTTTTTTTTTAAATATTTATAAAAAATAATGTATGTACATATTATATACTCTTTTCACGTAAAATTGGTCCTTGTTCACATAAAATTTTTCTTTTTGAAGTGAGCCCGGTTTTTTTTTGGCATATTGAGTCGGTTTAATATATTTGGGAAAAGGAACTCATCAATTTTATGGTAGAACCCAAATACAAGAATTAAAAATATTCGACTCTTATGCTCGTCCTTAAAAAATAGCCCCCAAAAATTTAGGTGACATTTTTTGGAATTTATCTTATTTTCTTTCCTTTTTCAGTTTCTATTAGAAAATTGGGGACTAGGTTTTTCAAATTATACCATTTTGACTTGTTATTTTCAAGGTACGCAAGCGTTTAAAAAAAAGCAGACCAATTTGGGAAAAAAAGACACTTTATATCATGCAAAAAAAGGACCAAACCCATGTGGAAAGAGTTTATTTATAAAAACTAAAGTATGTATATGTAATGTTTCTCCGCTTTTTTGTTGTCCAGAACTTTGTCTGGGTTTTTTAATATTTTTTATGAAAAATATCATGGAATAAAAAAAAAAAATAAACGAAGCTTAAAATTAGATGTAGCACAAAAAACAGTTTCTAAAAAAAAACTTGTATGTAAAATTTTTTTTAAGGATTCTTTAGGACTTTGGGAAAATTAGCAAGACTTTTTTATGTTGCTTTTTTTTTGTTTAGCAGTCATCATTGAAGTTTTTTTAAAAAATTTTTTTAGCTTTTGAATGAATGTGTAATAATTTGTTTTTTAGAATTTACATCTAATTCTCTTTTTACGCGGTAGATACGTTCTGAGAAAATCCGCGCAAAAAAAAAATCACATAAAAAAGCTATGAACATACATACAAAAAATTAATGATTTTTATTTTCATATCCATGATGCTGTAATCTGTAATGTCGGTATGGTCTTCATGGCTAGATAAGTTATTAAACTTAGCCTTTTGTTTTTCATCAGTTCTTTGTATAATTCACCATATTTAGTTATTAAGGAACTTAAATCCATTTGAATTTAATCATGTTTTTTAAATCGCGTTATTTCAAGTTAGATCGCGTAAAAGAGAATTGAATCAATTTTTCAAATCGCGATATTTCAAATTCGCTTGAAAATGGGAATTAGTTGTATTATGTTACAATATATATATATGTATATTATATAAATATTTATATGTTTATTTATATTTATATATTATTTACAAAAGTATATATGAAAAAATTAGAATACTATTTTACATATATGTACCAGATTATTTCAATTTTAACCATAATACAGATATAGAATAACCGCAACAAAGTTAGAAATACTTTCCTTTTTTTATTTTATTGCAATAAATCCTTTTGTAAACTTTTTTGTTTAATGTTATGTTATTTGGGTTTGTGTGTTTAGTTGTTGTAAGCAACAAGGGCTTAATTTTTTATTTTTGAATGTTATATGGTAAGGATTATATTTAAGTCAGAATTGCCATACTAATTGAATTTATTGAGAAGCGCGGTTGTAATTTAGATTGAAATTTATTGTTTTGATTTTTTTTTAGAATACCAAAATTAATTAAGTTTAAAATGGCTTATATATTTAATAGATTATTATTAGTTACATACTATACTACATAACATGATATTTCATAATTTAATCTATTTTAATACAAATTTGGACTTTTATGTACAAATATGGATGTTAGGAATAATTTTAAAAAATAGGATTGCTAGCTGTTTAAAACATAATAAAGGGTGGCGCAAAACGACCGATATGGTTTGTATGTTTATTTTATACTTTTTTATTTATTAGGTACCATATATGTGTGGCTGTGTGCCTGGTAGCTACAAAATTCTGTTTGCAATTTTAAATGTGGGGTACTATTAAGATATAAATTATAATATTAATATTTTTTTATTAGATATGACCTGACCAAGTTTTAAGCTCGTGACCCTTTGTTTTGGAAGGCTGACATTCTAAACATTACTCCAATGAATCAGATTCTCTAGAATTCTTGATTATTGTTTCATAAATTTTTTAAAAATCGAAATAATTATTAAATATTACATAATATAACATTGAGCTTTTGGGTGAAATTTATATTCATTGAATAGTTGTCAAAAAGTTAATTTTTAAAATATGAGCGTTTATACATAATAACACAGTTTATTTTTAATAATCTTATTGTATAACAATTTCTAATAGTACAAAAGCAGGAAAATTTTTATAAAATAATATTCACTAATTTTCGAAATAAGAACATAATATTTTACAAAATTTAAACTTATAATGGAATTTATAAACTTTAGTTTTATACCACACTTAGTTATAAAACTTTTAATACAATGTAAACTTTTTTTAATTGTGGTACCTGTATATTCAAGGTAATTTTTTTTCAAAAAGATACTTAAAGATGCATAATTGAAACATTTTCTATTATATTGAAACTTTTATCACTGCAAATAGTTTGGTTTGATTTAAAAATTGGGTTTTTCTGCAAGAATTCCATGGCAATCAAAAATGCTAAATTAAATATCAAAGTAGTTATGTAAAATTTTATATAATAACATTATTATACATTACATAATGTTAAAATAAATACATATATATAAATAAGATATTATGGATATGAAAGAAAAACAAGAAAAGCATAATGGAATAAATATGTATGTAAAAAAGAATATAAAGTTATTTAAAACTTTTTAGTAATATCTAAAAAATAATTTTGAGGGTTTTGCATTTTTAATACAACAACTAACGATACAAAATTTTACAAAAGAATTTTGCATTCACAACATATTAAAGCACTAATATTTAAGGTTTTGTTGGCTGCTCAAAAATATCGGTTCTTATTAGGGTCCCTTTCACTCAATAATGAATTCGATCCGTAACTGCTTATCCACGAAATAGTTTTAAAAAAAATTGGCAACTTTTTAGATAATTAGTGGGATATTGATGCACGTGAGTGAAATAATCGTAATATTTATCAAAATTGAGGGATCACTGCGATGAAGAAGTTTCTATACATTTAGACAGATCAATATATTCCAAATACCAGTACAATAATTAGTACCATTACTTGATACTCATTACTTTGTTAAGTACCAGCATTACTTATTAAAAATTTAAATTAAAATTTGTTAAAAAGGCATTTTTTTTTTTTAAATCTGAGCATAGATCTGAGCATGTTCTGACAAAATGAGCATGCTCTGAGCAGAATTTAATGAAGAAACACGATTTTAAAAAACTGTCATTTTTATTTTAGTTTCGTTTTAAATTGTCAAAAAATTAAATTAAAGTATTAAAAGCAAATTTAAAATGGGCAACCTAAAATAAAACAAACATCTTGACTTTTATTTTACAATTAAAATCTTAAACAAACGTCAAAATGTCTTTTATTTTATTTTGCTCAGCCGTACTCGAAATATTTGAACTGGAGTACGTAGAGCATGACTTGAGCGCGCTATATTAAAAAAAATACGAACCACACGAATCATAAGCTCTGAACTTTTTTTTTTGACAGTTCATGTTCTGCTCAAATTAAAAAAAAAAAAAACACCTTTTATGAATAAAAATATTTGAAAAATACTTGAATACTTTTACAAAAATTGAATTCCTAATACTTTAGTATTTTTTGGTACTTAATTACTCGAAAATACTAAAGTATCAAAAAAAAAAAAATTCCAAAAGTTATTAAATTGGAAATTTAATTACTTTTTGGAAATTACAAGTATTTTTCTTCAATTCTTTTACTTATACTAATATTTTCTAAATATATCGAAGTCTAAGTAATAATGGTACTTGACAAAGTTATAGAAAATTAACTCATACATTTTTTTTAAAAAAAATTTATTAAATTATTACTGTAGTTATTGCCTAACGATGTTTAAAATTTTTTAAAATAAATTTTAATGAAAAGAAATTAATAAGTAAAAGGTAAAAAAACTAATAAAAAATTTTGAATTTCTTTTGTTGTAAGGGTCCACTTTATTACAAGAAATAAAATTTTTAATTTATTATCATATGTATACTAACAGGAAGAATATATAGACTTCCTTGTCTTTTATTATTATTATTATTATAATTTTTACTGTTATTAAAATTCTCATTCTATATTAATTTAAAATTCTAATATATCTTTTAAGTACACTGCAGTTTGACTTAATATAAATAACCATTATAGTTATTGTATATTTTATTTTTTTTATAGTTCTTGTGTAAATTATTCAAGTTCTTGTAAAAAGTGATATTTTTTGCATCCATAATTAATTTTTAAGCAATTTTTTGTATATTTTTAACAAAAATTTATACTTAAAATTTTTCAAAATGAAGGACGTTATTTATGAATACTGATTCTAAATACGATTTTTTTTTAAATTATTCAGAAGTTATGGTTGGAATGAACTGTAAGACTGGATTTATTTTTGTTTTTCGTTTAAATGAAAGTTTTACGGGTAATCCAGGAAATGAAGATAAACGTCTGGGTTTCATACAACTGTAGTTTTGGATAAATGTATCTGTTAAAACCACTCAGTGATAGAAAATTGGATTACCTTAAATGATACTTAATTTAGAAATGAGTAGAATATAAATCAAATATACGAATATTAATTTGGAAACTTTAGTATAAGATTAGGGCAGAAAATTTTAAATTTCATATATGATTAATATCCTAGTAGTCGGCCATTCGTAGTTCACATGGTTTCTTACTTACTTTAGTTTTCCTTCTTGGACTTCAAATTAGTAGAGCAACGGAATGAAAATTTTATTTCAAAAATAAGTAACAGCTTCATTTCTTTTTTATTTTACCAAAAGACTGTTGGTTATTCGGATGTCACCTGGCGTTTACAAACTGTCGCTATCGAAAACTTACGACTATCACTTTACTGTCGAAGAATGAAATTGTCAAGACAATAGACAGCCAATTTAAAACAAAACTTAGGCTAAAGGAAGAATATGCGTTAGAGCTATTTAATTAAAATATATTATATCAAATATTCGAATATAATATATAGAAAAAAAACTAATACAGTTACAAAATGTTATATATTGTGCAGGAGTCGTATTATTTATCAAAATTAAGGGATCCCTGCAATGAAGGAAATTCTATACTTTAAAACAGATTTGTATATTCGTTCATTTTTTAAAATTTGTACTCTTTTATATTCCAGTAGTATGTAGAAGGAGGCTCCTTCTACTTTAGGAATTTATTTTTTTGAAATCTGACCATAGATATGAGCACACTTTGAGCAGAGCATGTTCAGAGTAAGCTCAGAGGGTTAAGATTTAATAAACAAAAACACGACTTTAAAAAACTGTCATTTTTATTTAAGTTTCGTTTTATAGATTTAAATATTCCCTAAATAAAATAGAAACTAATTATAAAATATATACATACATATATACACATCTGGACAAGTAAATACAAAAAAAAAATTAATTCTTAAAATATTACACACAAATTTTAAAAATAAAATCCTTTTCATTTTTTCCATATTTTACTAAATAAAAAAAGTAATTTTTAATAATTATTAAATTATTAACTTTTAATTATAACTAGAAAAATTATTTATATAACAAATTAAAATCACTAACTATAATTAATTTGTTTTTACAACCAACAATAAAGCGCGAAAAGAAAGAAAGAGAAAACAATAACAATATAATAAGTGAATTTTTGTGTGAACTGTGAACGAGTGTTTATTATTAGCGAATCGTGACAAAAAGAACTTCATTTAAACGTCATTAAAATATAAAAACGAAATACAAAAATAAAAACAACAACAACAAAATAATTAAATGTCATAAAAATGTTAACTAATTAAAAAAAAAACTTTTTTATACTTATTTGTACTGAAATTGAAATATTATAAAAATAATAAAAAAAAAAACAATAAAAACAAAAAAAAACAAAATAATAAAAAAAAAAAAAATAATAATTGTTTAAAATTATGTATGTACATGATAATTTACAGTTACAAAATGTTAATGTTATAATGTACATGACAAAATATTTAAAAAGTTTAAAGAGAAAAAAAACAACAATAACAACAATAACTACAAAAAACAAAATAAAAAAGAATTAACAGGGAAATGATTGTAGATAATGTCACTAATGTTAATTCGCAAACGAATTTATTCTTTTCACTATTTAAGCCCTTATTTATTTGTTGTTGTTGTTGTTATTTTCTTTTATTATTATTGTTGTTGTTCTTGCTATTTAATATTTTTTTTTTATTATTGTTGTTGTTCTTATTGTAAATTATTCTGTAAATGATTGCTATAATTAAAAGCATTTGTGTTGCAAAATATTTTGAGAACAAACAATATTGTTGTTTTTGTTTTTTTATTTTCTCTTTTTAATTTAATTTATTTGTAAATAAAAAATGTTATTAATTTTTTTTTTTAAAATTGTTTTTTTGTTGTTGTTATTATTTTACTTTTATGCCATAGTGCAATGTCTTCTAATAGAATAGTAAAAGCATTTATTGCGAATAGTGCGGTACTATAAAGAAAAATATCAATCATATTAATATTAAAATACATTCCAGATTCCAATGGGTGATCGTGACTCGTGAGTCATAGATATTATGTATTTACTATGTAATATGTGTATATGTAAAAAAATAATAAAGAATTAATCTATATGTTGGGATTTCTATAATATATGTAATTAAAAAGTTTGATGTTTAAATGTGTCCTTTTAAAACAAAGAGAGTTCTGCGTATACTATTTTAAATTAAAGCAATTAATAAAATTTTTAGCTATTAATTAAAATATTTTTATAGGACAATCTTACTCTTATGTTTAATAATAAATTGAACTTGGAAATTTTAACAATTAATTAATTTTTAATAAAATATGATTTATTAAAAAATTTTAAAATTCTAAAACTTAGCTATTAAATTGTAGAGTTGAAGTACAAACGAATATATTTGATTATTAAGGAATAATGTGATTTTTAATATTGGGCTTCATGGTCAAGAATGTTTGAGTAAATATTTAGCAAAATACAATGCGGAACTTTTATAAGAACCTGAAATTTTAAATTTATATGTGAATAAAAGAGAACGCAGTCCAATAATTACCTCAATAGTTTAACAGTCTTCTGTTATTACATCATTGTTTTCATTTTATATTCTACTATTAAGAAGATTAAGTTTTTCTTCAAAGTCTTATTCATAATCTAAAGATCTAGAGCAAGTAGATCAGTTGAATTATTTAGAAAGCATGATGACATCAAATGGGGGAACGAAAATTGATGTTGACAGCAGAATAAATAAAGCTGCTTTTGGAACACTCTCAAACATATGTCAGTCAAATAATATCGCCCTGCGTATAAAGTTAAAAATATTTGAAACAAACGTCAAATCAGTACTTCTATACGGCTGTGAAACATTGAAGGTAACCGCCACTATCACCAAAAAGTTGTACGCGCTATGCCCCACCAGGGGTTCTAGGATCCAGTAAGTAATTAAGTAAAGATCTAGAGTGTACTTCTCTTGCTCATTGCTTTGCATATGTACCTTAATATATACTTGGGCAGAAAAGTGTACAATTCCATTATATTGAATAAGGGTAGAGATGGGTTTAGCAATAAAAAATAACACCATCAAGGCAGTGTTTTTGTTATTTAAGAAGATTTCCAGGTTTTTGAGGTGTTTAAACAATCACGCAGACTTACTTCATTGGAATTTGTAATAAAAAATATTTTTCTTATCTCGCCTAATCCTACGATCTTATAATTCCGAAACCCTATTCCCAAAAACCTTTTAATATCCCTATTCACGAAATCAAGCTGTAAGTTTGTAACACATGGTCAAAATACCTATATGAACTACGTACAGCTTGAATAAGTGGGTAGAAGGTTCCATATCCTTATATATATTTTACAGTCACTATAATCTTAAATAATTTTTTTTATATATTTCTTTGCGTACATCAAGACCTCAGTCATAAGTCTTGTTTTTTACATCATCATCTTGGTACTTACTTATGACCATTACAATCAAAATATATCATCCATTAAATTTCTGTATTTTAGGTTTAAAAAAATATTTTAAGACAGAGGTATTAAAAAAAGAACCCTTGAAAAAAACTTTTGTCTAGACATTTAAGAAAAGTATTATTAACTAAAAAATTGAAAAATTTTACAATCACAATAAAATTAAAAAAAAAAAAACTTGTTTTCAAATTTAAAATTTTCGAATTTTTTTTTTTTTAAATAAAATATAATAAAATTTAATTTAAGTCTAAATCTAAATTAGTTTCTTTAGATTCATTCAAAGTAAAAGTATTAGTCATGACTTAAGTATATTTAAAATATAATTTTAAAATTTTTCAATTTTTGTTTATATAAATTTATATTATAATTCTTTAGGAAATTTTTTTGACTTTTATTTTCTAAAAACATCATTTTATGACATAATAAATTTCAATTTAAGTTAAAAAAACAAAAAAATTAATAAATAAAGCAAAGACATTTTAGTTGAAGCTTTGGTTGGTTTAACAGATAACAAGAAAATTTTTTTATAATTAAACTCATCCTTTTGGTACGTTTTTTTTTCAGAACTTTATCTGGTATTTTGTATTGTCTTAACTCTATTAAGTATATATACTTATATAATATAAGTTATTTTATATAATTGTGTATACAATTTGGAAATAAATAGTATATACACTTTTGTGACTTCTTCTGCTTTGAGGGTTTTTTTTTCTTTTGTTTTTAGATGCAATTCATTTTCTTAAGTACCTCATCTTAAGAGGATTTGTACATTTCTCTTTAATTTTATTTTTATTTCTATTTTTTTGTTTTTCTGTAACTTATTTTATCTCTTATCTATTTCTGTAGGTAGTATAACAGATATTTTCTTTCAACAAAATAAAGATACTCAAAGAAAGAAAATCTTTATCTTAGTATTTTATTTTTTTTTGTATTTTTATTTTGTCTTACAAACTTTTTTTTTATACCATTTTTTTACAATACAAAACTCATTTACTTTAAATAATTAGAGCTTGTAGCTTACCTTGGTTATACTTTTATACTTAGTATTAAACAATACGTCTAAATTTTTTAAAATATAAAAATAAGATATAAAAAGATTTCAATGAAGTACAGTTATCGTAATAATGGTAGGTAATTATGATCTTAAAAAATTATAAAATAAAATTTGATCCTATAAGTATGCAATTATTTAGATAAAATTTTTGTTTTTGAAATATTTTATGGATACGAGGGTCTTACTGATGGTATTACAAGTTATTGTATTAATATTAGTTTAAAAATAAATAAATATTCTATGGATGAAATTTATACTTTTATAAATTATGCAATATTTTAACCATTATAGTTTTTAAATTAACATGGGTAGTTCTGAGTTTTATTTCATAAGGTTTGAGAAAAATAATTTGAACATTTAGTTTTTATTTTTACTGGAATTTGAATTAGACTTTGAGGTTATACTTGGTTAATATTATAAAAAATTTTTAAACTTGGACCATCGGCGTTCCTTTCTATTTCTTTTGTGTTCCTGAAAATTGAGGTCAATTGGAGTTTTGGTTCGGGTATTAGAGTGGAAGTCCAAATGCCTTCTAAGAACTTCGAAGCACATTTTCAAAATTAGTAACGCTATAAAAATTTAGTACATGGTAATTCTGTCATGTTTCCATCATATTCTTAAGCTTTGAAATAAAATAAAGTGATGTACTTTAAATTTGGTACAAGAGTGTTCTATCCTATTTTCTTTGTGTTTCCGAAGTTTGAGAGGACCTAAAGTAGTGGTTCGAATAGCTGCCCCACGCTTCCCTAAACCAAACCAGCATATCTTTGAAATTACTGAAGTTAGAAATTAAAATTTATTACGAGGTAATCCATTCCTGTTTCTTAAATGCTCCTGAAATCTGAGATGAGTTGAAGTACGAGTTCATGGAACTGTCAATTGAATTTTTTAGGCTTAGGGGATTAGTATGTTGGTTACATCGATTTACTCGTTTTAAATACAAATTTCCCATTCAAGAAATTGTTTTATCCAAATTCAAACCTGTTTTTAGTTACCCTTTTGTATTTCAAAACCATTCTTAAATTTTTTAAACTTCTTTCTGGAGAACTATTGGACGAACAATTAAAATGATGATCGTATATTTACATAAAAAAAATAAAACTGCACAATATATGATATTAGAAAAATTACTCAAACAAGATTTTGCTCCATCTTTTTTTATTGCTTAAAATGTGAAAGTCATACTTATACTATAGCAAATGCAATTGCATTTATTTTTAAGAAGTTAGGTGGATTAATATATAAATGAAAGAGATAGAAATAAAATATTTTTTAATATAAGGAAAGGAAAATTAAAATTGTTCATTTTCTATATTGCACTTGAACTTTTCAATTATCAAAATGCCAAGGGAAATCAAAATAATGAAGGATGACTGAATTTTTGCATATACATATTGCCTGAACATATTATCATAGTATGTATAAGTGTATTATGTAAATTATGAATAAGTTTGTTTTTAGCATTATTAAATTTATTTTATTAAGCCATTTTAAATGGAATATTTTGGAAAAAGGGCAAATGCATCTATAAAAGAACATCATAGAGAATATGAATATGAATTATTTATTATATCATATTATTGAACATTATTATATCATACATTGAACGCGTACATTATAGGGTCGATATTTAATGGGAATTTCTCTATTGAATAGGTGGTTATTGTGGGTATGTAGCGTGTATCCTAAAATATTTTAGAGATTTCTTTCCACCTTTTTCTGTTTTTTTTTTTAAGGTAATTTTTCTTTACATCTGAGTTTAATTTGATTTTTCTTCAAAGTTAGTTTTTAACAGTTGATTTTTATATGGCACACATGTATGTGTGCATATGATTTTTTATATAAAAATTTTCTTTGAAATGGGAGATTTTACTGTAAAAAAAACTAAATTTAAACCACATTCTTTTTATTTAAATCGGGTTAAACTTTATGGAATTAAAGCGTATTATTATTACAGGAACCTTTTTTATCAAAAGTATGTTTAATTCCTGTAAAACGACTGGATCATGCGATAATGCAGAAATTGTGTGAAATCTTTAGTTAAGTATCTGAAGGGGTAATGATAGAGAAAGGAAACCTTTGCTAGTATAATAATCTAAAACTCATGAAAAAATTTTTAAAATTTAAATAAAATCATGCCAAAGATATATGCTATTTGTCTTTTTTGTTGCTAGTAAAATAGGAGGGAGCTGGCAACTTGTCAAGAAATTCAAGTTCCATGTTGTAGTGTGAATAGTCATAGCAATTGAGTAGAAGCAAAAAAAAAGGAATGGAAGTGGGAATTAGGACTTTTTGACATTAAGCTTATTTATTAGAGTTCGTGCTAGTAGATTGTTAGCACTATACCATACATAATTGCAATTAAGTTTCAATAACCTAATTTAATAAAAAAAAGTAGAATTATTATCTACTTCATATTAGCATTATGCTAATAGACATCGTAGGGGAAATCGTAAATGTCGTAAAAAAAACTTCAAACTGATACAATGTATTTTGTTTACAATTCCGATTGCGTCAATATGAAATGTCAAAAATTTCATTTTTTCTACAAAAACAATCTTGTTTTTTTTTTTTTTAAATTAGGGACTGCACCACCACAAAAATAAAATTCAATTGACATGAAAATTCAAATCAAAACTTCAAAATTCAAATAACTTTTAATTTTTTTATTTGTGTATCCAAAAAATGTTCGATACTCAATTTAACAACACGCGTCGTGTAAATGAATCGCGAATACAATGTAAAATGAATTTACAATCATGAGACAAAGTAAAATTTTGAAATTTACATTTACGATGTCAGGGATAGCCTACTACTAGCATCAAATAATATCAAAAGCATCAAACTAATTGATTAGCGCTAGTGAATTGTACCTATTTTAATTAGGCTTAAAAGGAGTAAAATTTGGTTTTAATTTGAAGATATCTTTTATATCCATTTTCTAATTGGTCTATTTACTACTCATGTCAATTTAAAACTCATTTTTAAATTTATTTCCTGTTTTTCAGATTCGTATTAGTTACCTATATATTGTTATATGTAAATGTTTAAAAATTATTAGCTTTCTTATTGCTTTATTGAATTTAAGATATTTTAAGAATTTTAAAAAAATTTTATTAGTAAGTAATAAATAAAAACTCTTTATTTAAGAATAAATATTTTCAAAAAACCCGGTTTTTTTTTTAACTAATCAATAAATCATAATTTTCCTATTAAAGAAATTACGTTGGCCAATTTATTTATAAAAGGTTTGTAAAAAAAAGTCAAATATTTACTAACACAATAAAAGGTCATATTAATTCATGACAAATAATAAATACCTGTCAAACAAATCATTTGTTTATAAATTGACACAAAAAACTATAATCATTAAAAAATCAGATAATAATAAAAAAATTTGAAAAAAAAAATACAAAAAGGTGTTAAAGATAAATTAATTATGATTTTTATCATTAAATTATTATTATTATTATTTATGAAATCAATTTTAGTTAAATTCAAAGATTAGATTGTTTTACTGAATTATTTTCATCTGTATTATGCAATTGTTTTGTATTTATAAGTAAATAATATAATATAATTGAATATATTATATATTTGTATGTATATGTTTTATATCTTTATTAATTTTAGGTTAAATACCAAAAATAAAGTAAATATATTTGAATTTGTAAAAAAATTAGTTAATAAAATATTAACCAAAATAATATGGTATACCTATACTTAACACTAATAATTATTTACTTAACAATAAGAAAACTTAAGTTTTAAATAATACAAAGTTGTCAATGAAATTTATAAAGTTGTATAAGGGTCTGTAATGTAAACAATAAGTACATAAGTATAGAAAAATTTATAAAGGGAATTATTCAGGTTAAATTTTTTAAATATAGTATAATTGCAGTAGTAAAACTTATGTTATGAAAATTTAATTTGTATCAGTTTGAAGTTGGTCAAACTGTTAATTTGTATTATATGTATTAATTAATTAAGTTACAAAGCTAATTAAAAGATTTACCGCTCAATCAAATTAAGCCAAGGAACAATTTAAACGCCAAATAATCTTGAGTAAGTTTTAAAAATAATTTTATTGTGACTGAAGTTCAGCCAATTAGATTTATTAGGTTTCGTAATTTGCCAAATGGTTTTAAGACAAAACAGTTTCAAAATTTGGTTTTATAGCACTTTTGAAGTCTTTCTAATATTTATGTTTTTATGATAAAATCTTTTGATCTTAATTTTGATTTGAAAATTGTTTTAGAGTTTTATAATACTCTTGTAATGTTTAATAAAAGCACTTAAAAAACCATTATAAAGTCAAATGGTTTCAAGACGTAACAATTTTTTACGTATATTAAGACTTTATAGCACTCTTCAAGTCTTCCTAATATTCAAAATTTTGTGATAAAATCTTTTGATCTTAACTTTGATTTGAAAATTGTTTTAGAGTTTTATAATACTCTTGTAATGTTTAATAAAATCACTTATAAAACCTTTATAAAACCAGTATAAAACCAAATGATTTCAAGATAAAACAATTTACATATACGGCTTTATAACACTCTTGAAAACAAACTTCTCAATTTTTATGATTTTGCAATAGCACCATTTCACCTTTACTTAGAATGAAACACTTTAACTTACCTTGCCTGGTGAAGAGCTCGATATTATTTATTGAGCCTAATCAATACATGATTTGCTTATTCAGTATACGATTTTTCTAATGCAGGTTCAAAATCGATTTCTTCTTTTTGGACCTTTAAGAAACAACCTTAATGCAATCCTATCGAAATGTACGGCGAAACTAATAAAATTAAAAATATTTAAACCAAAATTTTAATTTGAGCCTCGTTTTAAAGTAATGAGAAATTTACTTAACGCCATTTAAAGTGTGAAATTAAAAAAATATACAATAAACTGGTAAAGTCTTTAAATGCCCTTCACTCAAGATTCTCTATATAGAGTCATCAAGTATACCTTTATACCATATTCATTGTTTACATTTTCAATTTCATATTAGTAAATATGTACTGTAAGTATTTATTTATTTTGGTTAAGTTTTTAAGTTTTTCTTTCGTAATAATGTGGAAAGCAAAATTACGGTCGTTGGTGTTTATTTTTTACTATTTTCCCAACAAATATTTGTGATTTCCCATTTATTTTTTTATTTTTTCCATTACTAATTTTGAATGAATTGAAGAAAAATATTTGATTTTTCAATTTGATTGTATATCTTGAAAATTGTGTGGTCATTTGATGAAGTGATAATCACATTGAAGATTTATTTAATTAATTCAATTAAAATATATTTAAATTTGATATTAATTGTTTACTATGTTCTTGTTTTTAAGTATTTTTTGGAGCAATTCAATTTTGATAATTAATTCAATTAATTTGATATACTATTTGTAAGGAAATTTAATTAAACCTTAAGAAGCAACTTAAATTTGAATATCTAGATAAACAAAATATACTATTTTTATTGAAAACTATTGTAGTTGAGTCTTGCGAAAATTTTTAGAAACAAAGTATTTTTAAAAATGAGTACCTGGTTCACTACAGTTTAATCAGTTTGGATAGTAAGACAATCAAAGCATATGCGAGATCCCGATTCAACCGCTTCAAATTATCAAATCATTATTTTTTGAACAGTCTGTGCTGTTTTACTAATTGGAACTTTGGATCAACATGATTATTTGGTTAATGATATTTAGTTTGTACAATAGGGCCTAATTGTATATTTCCAACTAACTAGCTTTATAATTTAAACGAATCATTAAGGTCATTAAAAAGCATTTCTTTATGCTTGGTTTAATTTCTATTCCGGAAGCATAGGATAATAAATGGCCTTCTTTAGAGGTTTTCGTTTTGTGCGATAAACATCTTTTATTTTCAAGTTTATTAGGTTTTAAATAATTTTTCTGGAATAATTTGAATCCTTGTTGTAAGCTCAGCTATTATGTCTTCGATTTCCTTCGAAATTGGTTCTATTCTAGGATAATATTTGTTATGCAAGTATATTTAGTAATTTGTCTTAAAAATTAAAAGCGTTTGTTATCAATATATTTTTCTTTAAAGTTTTTTTATAATTTTTAAATCCTAAATTTCGGAATTTTAAGTTCTGCGATTAATTTTTGACTCTATAAACTAATATAATAGCAATATTGTATATATAGTTGAATGGGGCACATTTGACATGGTTTTTTTGTAAATATATATATAAAAATATTTGCATAATATTTTTAATTTTTGTAATACTTGTTAATAGTTTTTCTTAAAGCTGTCAAATCTAACCAATTCTACCCTATACTATTAATATATTTTAATTCGTCCGGAGAGAGCATAGTGACATTTAAGAGAAAATGTTGTTTAATGAATATTCCACTGGTCATTCTAAAATTTTGCAAACAAAATCGCCACTTGCCACTTGTTTCGAATAGACTTTGTGAATGCGGCGATCTTATTAAGAAATTTTTAATTAATGAAAACAAAAATAATAAATAATACTATGTTCACACTATGAATTAGAACCAGGTTTTTCAAAGAACAAGGTTCATGCGTGGTTTGTGTCTAAATTTTCATATTTTAAATTGCTAAGATTGGACCAGTGTAACTTCGAATCAGACATGTTTTTTTAAAATCAAAACAATTATCCAAGAGACGAAGAGTTAGTATTTTAAATGGGGACTCGCCTATTCAAATGAATTTTAGGTACTGGACTTACGTATTGCAAATCTGTTGAGTATGTTTGGAACAACATGGGTGTGCGAGTCAAAATTTCCAACTGTAACTTTCATAACATCAAAGTTATCAAAAATGTCGACCAAAAATATGAAGTTAACTTGTGTTTTATACCAAATTTTGTGGGCATAATGCGAGAAAAAAATGCCAAACATCATATGAACAATATTCGTATTTTTTATGTTATTAATAAATTGTGAACTCCAATTATAGCAATTGTGACTGCAAACCAATTTTTCTTGGATACCACTGATTTAGATACTTGAAACCTAATAGGTAAAAAAACCTAATTGAATCACTTTTAAAACTTGTAAATCAATATCAATACTAAATTACTTTCAAATAAGTAAAAAAGAATTTCAAAAAAAAGTTTTCTTTAATAACAATTACTTATGCAATTTTACACTTAAATGCATCAATAATAGGGTATAAACTATAAAATGTTTAGTGGATAAAAAAAACTAAAATAAATAAATAAAACTAAAAAATTTCCCAATAATCATTAAATTTAAAAAAAAAAAAGAATAATAAAAAAAATTAAAATAAGCAAACAACTAAATAGAATTAAATATTGACAGTGATTTCAGGTTTTTAATTTTTTTTTTACTTTTCTTTTACTTTAAAAAAAAAAACTTTTCAATTTTCTTTTCTATACTTTTTATTTAAGTTTTACTCTAACACTATAGACCATCACTACTACATTAATAACACTTCAATTAAATTGAAAGATCGATTCAATTACATGAAAAACAAAGTTTTTTTTTTCTGATAGTAAAATTGAGTACCCACTAATAGTAGGTACCTAGTACTTAGCTATGGTAGAAGAGAAGAGACTATAACACCAAATACACCACAATAAGAAGAAATAAAAGATATAAAAATATTTTTGCCAACTTTTTCGAAGTTAAGAAAATCGTTGGAAAATTGCAACGAAAAAGTAAATAATTTTTTTTATGTTAATAAAAGAAAAACTAAAGAAAAACTAAAGAAAAACTAGAGAGAAAAAAAAGAAATATAAAGTAGGAAGAAAAACTTTGTGTTGTACCACGATCAAAAGGGGTTGATCACAAAAATCTAATTGCAAAATCTTGAATTTTAGGATTTCAAAATTTAAAGTCCCACATTTTCGGAAATCCCGTTTCAAAATCCCACAGTAACATGTCAGAAGTCCCTAGATCAAAAGTCTTTCTATCTCACCAATGTGAGACAAAAGTCCCATTAAAAAAATGCCTGAAGCCACATAGAACTAAAAGTAAGTAGATATAGTAAGAAGTTAAACGTCCCGATGGGGAGTGGCATTGAAAAACAAAAAAAATACTCAGTTCGACGCATTGAAGTTTACCTTATAGGAGCCTTTTGTATGTGTTTCCAAAAAAGCGTGGTACCTAGATCTAAATCTCCAGTTCCCCCTAATTATAATTCTTATATACACTTTTTCAAATATAAAACAATAAACTTAATTTAAAACGGTGAAGTCTGGCTACCATGGATCGAACTGGACATATGAGTAATACTCTGATCTTGCAATGAACTGTGAAATATTTATAATGGCTTTGAATCTTTATATGTTTTGGGATTTTGTCTCTTTAAGGATTTTGTCGTTAGGAATTTCGTGATGCTGCCTCAAAAAGTTGAATCAACATAAAAGTAAGTTATTGAAAATAAAATAGAAATAAATTATGAAGGACAGTGTAACGTTTTTCTTTTTTGTCAGTGTATATACTTTTAACCTTGCAATTTTTTTACTACCCATGGTGAATTTTTCTATCAATTGCACAATTTTTTTTTAATGTCCTTCAATTTACAAATTTTTTCTTTTTATCAATTTTATTGTTTTTCTTATTCTTTTATTTTGCATTTATCTTTTTTTTATTAATGTTCAATTGAGGAAAAAGTTGTCAAAAACACTTATAATTCTTAGATCTAAGTTTGATTTTAAAGAAAATTATATTTTATACTTTACTATGGTTCCTTACTACTTTTTATACCCGTATGACTCTAGGTCAAAAGGGTATACTAATTTTGCTATTACGTTTGTGACGCAAAGAAGGAGGGGGCTAGATAAAAGCTCAAAGATATGGATTGGATCAGAATCGAAAAGCAAATCGATTTAGCTGTGTAAGTCCGTCCGTCCGTCCTCACTATAATTTAAAAAATAAACGAACCAGGATTCCGAATTTTTTAGAAATTCGTTTTTATACAATAATCATCATCGCTTTGAAATCCAGCCAGTTTGTTCCACTGTTTGATTCAAATGGTTGCCATGTAACTTCATCTTTTACATGAGCATTACTCTGCACCTAATAAAGGTGGTTGACTAAAATTTTGTTAAAAGTAATTGAACGAATGAAATAATGTTGATCTTACGGTCATATGGGTATCCCAGAATTGACACAATCTACTCTACTACACTCTTTCTCGTTTTAAGTTGAAAACAAAAGTAAATAAAAAAAAATTTATTTTATATATTAAGTTGTTGGCACCAATAAGTAAAAACGAATTGGAGGATAAGTAAATTCATCGGAGAGTATTTAATTATGTGTATTAATAGCGAACTTATAAGAAAACAAAACTTATTATACTGTAATTAAATATAGAATTTATATAGGAACGCTTATTGATGGGAAGGTTGGTTACAAATAACACAGCTTTTTATTGTAAGACAAATTCATCAATCTTCTTATTGCACTGCACAACTTTTAAATATAAGACACTGGGTTGCATCAATCATCTTTAGAAAAAGTTGCGCCACTTAAAAAAAAAGATTATTAATACTGGTTTTCCCTGATCTAGGGCATGTCCGCCTAATATTAAGAACTAACCCCAAAAATTAATTCAATATCGGGAAAGATGGAACAGTGTGAAATGGTCTCCTGAACCTAATATTAAAATTAAAAAAAAATTATGGTAAATGGCGCCAGTGTTTCCTACATTTAATAGTTTTCATTATAAGAGTCTCTTTTTCTTTAAAGATATTTTAATTTGAATGCATATTCTTCTGATGATAAAATTGATGGTCTTTCAATTGTAAATAAATATAAAAAAACCCAAGAAAAAAAAATAAATAGAAGTAATAAAGAAAGAAAAACTAATAAATAGAGGGAAATTATGTTAATTGAAATCAATAAAATATTAAAAAAAAATTAATTTTAAAGAAATTATTCTGAATTTAATTTAAATAAATATTTTTTTTATTTGATTAAAATTGACGCCATCAGTTTTATAAACAGTATATTTTTAAAGTAAAATGAACTTAATAATTTTGTATTTGTTCTATTTTTTGAAAGATGCTGGCAAGCCTAAAAATATAATTAATTACCGAGGGGATCTGGTTAAAAATTTTAAGGCTTTTCTATATAAGTTAAACTTTATATTATCTAATAAAATTTAAAAATGTATCGTAAAAATAAATGCCTATATAAATACGCAATAAGTGGACCACATCCCACTGTATAAATAAATAAATACATAAAATTTTTTAGAATAGCTTGAAGGTGAATAAACTGGAAACTTTATTAAATTTAATTTCCAATAATTCTTTTTTCCTATATACTAAATATGAGTAACATGAGTTTGGTACATTCAAATAAAAGTGACGGATGGTCATTCCTACACCAGAGTTCTCCAGATGCTAATTTCTATACTTTGAAATTGTTATATAACTTAAAGAGTCTCACTGAAGTTGGTTTTTAAGTTGGAAGTTTGAAGTTGGTTTAAATACTTAAGGCCTGTTTAAAAAAGTAGGTAGTGTTGAATAATTAAAGTTTAATATAATCAAAGGCACTGAATTTTATTAATTTTTAATATCTTTTTATAAGTCTACGGTTGGGTGGCACAGTGGTTGAGTGCCGACCTTTCATGCGAAAGCCCTGGTTCGAAAAGTAGAGAAAGTGAAAAAAACTTTCCTGGTTTTCGATTCGACTCAGCTACTATTACCCATTGGGTTCAAATTACTGACTTAATCAATAAATAATAATTATATATCTTTAATAAAAAATACATTAATTTAAATATATAATCAAATACAAAATATAAACAAATAATTTAATTTAAATAATATAACTCACAGATATAGAATACCATATAATTCAAATACAAAATATTACAATATAAACAAAAATAGAATTGTATCTATTGCTAATCTAAGATGTTTCTACATGTTATAAGGCCTAGTACTATCTCATGTTTAAATTGTATGTGGAATTCATTAAGATCAATTCTAATAACACGATTATAATATGACCGTCTGTTCCAAAATGTACCTACGGTATAGACAGGCTAAACAGTTGAACAGTTAGCGCTTAAAAAAAAATATCTCCTCCTACATTGCTTGTTTATATGCACTTTTCTGTAAACTTATTTAAAACAGAAATGAAATTTTGTTTTAAATTATTTTTAAATTAGTCAAATCAAATAAATAATAATAAAATTTCATAATAACCCAATAATTAAAATTGTTTTAATAATTGAATAACTCATATAATAATTTTAAGTTAATAAAAAAACTTTTCTCAATTGAGAATTTCATTATTACAAATGTACAACTTAATTAAAAATTGAGAATGGGAAAATTTTAAAATAATTTTAAAATAAAAGTTTTTCATATTGAAAAATAACGAGCAATAAAATTAATTATCGAATTTAATAATTAATCAACACTTTCTTATTTAATATGTTGACATATTTTAAAATAATATAATTCTTAAGAATATATTAAATTTCCATAAAGAGTTAAACTTCAAAAGAATAATCAGAAAATGAGAGGAATATATTTATTATAATATCACAGTAAAGTTTCATATTGCAACATTAAATTTAATTCTATTAACATTTATTTTTAATTACTAGATATATTTGTTTTTTTTTTCACTTACTAAAATATATATATTATATGTATATACTATTATATACATTTAAAATTTCTAGAGTTGCCCTAAAAAAAATTTTCTAATCTTAAATTAATATAAATTTAAATAATGACTATATGAGTACATTTTAAGAAACAAATTTATTCAAACAGAGGCGCATTAAAACTGAAAATAAAATCATTTTATTGTTTTCCATTAAAATGTATATATATTTAAATGTACTGTATATGTAAGAGAATATGTAAATTTAAATTTAAGTATATGGAAATAAACCTATATTATATATATATATATATTATATCTAGCTTTATAATAGCTATATAAATAAAAACCACAAATCAAAATAATGAAAAGCCGTGGGAAATATTACAATTTCTATATGAAAATTTTTCAAAAAAGAAAGGCGAATATGATTTTGTCGTTGTAACACAATGCTATAAGATATAATTTTTTTTCTTATAAAGTTTTTCTAATGAATGAGCATTGAGATAATATAAAGTTTTAAAGTTTATTATGTAAACACTGAGTCGTAACAATATTTTAATACAAATAACAAAATCAATGATTATTAGTTTTTGTGAAATTTGGTTGTAGATCTGGGGCTTGATGGCAGAATATTTATTGAGTTAGGGTAATGGCTATTAAGATCTTTACAGACATATTCTAATGAAAATCAAACGAAGTATCAAATTAAATAAAAAACAAACTTAAAAATTAAACACTTCTAAATATTTTTAATCAACCTGTAGGTTTAGGTTAAATCAATGGAATTAAATCTAGGAAAAATATCACTGCATTATTTTATGCATATTGAAACAAATACAGCTTCTCTTGTCCAATTTTTTGGTTCTGGTTCTCCAAACTAATTTAGAAAATCAAGAAAAGTACTAAACAGTACTGTTAACAGGATAATAAATATTAATAAGAATAAGGATAAGGATTAATTAGTCCCAAATTTTAATCACTACTGTTTACAGGAAATCAAAATATAATTGGTCTATTCGGTTACAAAATTACGAGTCTTATTTCAATTTTTTTTTTTTATAAATGTAAACTACAATTTGAGTGCAAAAATCTTTCAAATTTCAAATGAATTTAAAAGTAAGGTTAACTTCTTTAAAAGTTAAGTTAAATTCCAGAGTTCACTTACAGTCCGATCTAGTTTATATTTAAATGTTCATAGAGGGCAATACTAATTAAAATTCAATTTTAATAATATTAACTGGAATGGAATGAGGTTTCTTTTATAGTTAAAAAATTTTTTTGTGTATTTTCTAACTCAAAGAACTGTAGGTACTTGATTAACGGTATTTCCTACAATAAATTTTCAATTAAAAATATTAAGTATTAATTGTCATAATCTTATTTTGTATTACCCAGATTAGTACAAAATAATAATCTTAAAAAATTCTTACATATTACTACAAAATAAACAAGTATTTAGAAAAAAAAGAGCTTCGGTGGGTTAGTGGGTAAGCATTGGGCCTACTAATCGAGGGGTCGCGAGATCGATTCCCGTACGGGTTATGAATTTTTTTAATTGAAAAAAAAAAATATTGAAAAAATAATTTTTCTTTTTAAATTCCCATGGTAACCAAATATATTTAAAATATACAAATATATAATATAAACTAAATATATCTTCCAATTCTTTCAATATAAATTGAATGTAAGTATTGAAATTGGATGCGCAACGGGCCGCAAGGCCTACAGATTACGATTGCACATGCTATCCCTTATATCAAAACAACAACAACAATTTTGAAAAAAATTTGTATTATAAACGAATTTTGATTTTAACTTCAACATAACTTTAAAATACATAAATCTAATATAACAGTTAAATTAAAAAAAAAAAATTAAACCAAAATATAAAAAAAAATTTAGAAAAAAAAAAATCATTCCTGGAGAGTTTTTGGAAAATGTTACATGTCACCAAAAGCGTCATGCTGTGAAATTTCAAACAATTCTTTAGGTTCTTAACCAGGCTAAAAATTAAATTTAAAAAAAAATAGACGATAAAAAATAAAATTAAAACAAAGAACAGAACAAAGTGGAGTCAAATTCCATCCATATACATTAATATCAATATTCACTTATGTACATATACATACAATATATGTACATGTAAGTGAAAATTTATGAAATTATTTTAAGTGTTAAGTTAATATCAACACTATCTTTAAAAAAAGGAATTCATACTGCAGTTTTCATTAACTTTTGAATGATGATTATTTTTTAAAGTGAACTATAAACCAGAAGTATTTTAGCATTCATCAATATCAACTACAACATCATCATCATCAATATCAGCCATTCATATAATTTAATATAATAATTCTTTTTTTTTAAGGTTTCCTGGTCTCTGGTTCTTGGAAAAATCTATTAAAAATTTAATTTTATATATATATATATATATATATATATATTTTTTTTTATATTCAATTTTCAACTTAAAAAATAAAGTCATAACTATTTTTTAAAAAAAAAATATGAAAAAAAAACAGTGTTTCTTCCTGCTCTTATTCATGAAAATTATATTCTGTTTTACTGAACTTCTGGAAGACAAGTTGATACGCTTCAGCCAGCACTTTAAATGCATTTTTCATAAATTCTCATAGTAAAAAAAAAAAAAAAAAAAAATTTAAAAACTATCATTCATGTTAAATTTTAAAATATTGATAATGATTATAATGATAATGATTATAAATATATTGATGATGACATAAAGAATAATTTTAACCAAATGTAAAATGACATTCAATCCAAGAGTGCAATTGAAATTACTTCAACAATAACAAAAAAAATAACAACAAAAGTCAGTAATAATAAAAGGAAAAACAAGAAATGTAAAATTCCAAGGGATTTTAAAAAGCATATTTCCTAAATTAAACAATTTGCCAGAGTTTTTGATGTAACACTTTTTATTTTAATTTTAAGGAATCCTTTTGTAATTAAAAAAGGATGGTAAAACATGTTTAAATATTATGTTGCAGCTTTTGATTTTGTGTTTATTTATTTAGAAACAGTTCTAAGAGAGTCGTAGAATACGAAGTGCTAAGGGAGTGAATCATGACTCTTCTTTTCAGGCGTAGCAGATTATATGTATTAACTTTATAAGTAATATTATTTATTTTGTTTATATCATATATTTTATATTTTTATAATGTATAATTTTGGTTGCCATGGAAATTTTGTAAAGAACAATTATTTTTAAATTAAATATTTCATGACCCTTAAGGGGATCGAACCCGCATTCTCTCGGTTAATACGTCCAATTTTTACCCAATATACAACCGAAATCCCAGATTTTGAATATTATGTTGAAAAATGTGGACAGGTATTTTAAAATAGCGAATTTTATAACCTCTTGTAGCTTCTAAACACCTTGTGGCCTTAAAAACTTTTCTTAAATAACTTCTACTTATTTCAAAAGTTCGAACTTCTCTCAAAATCCTCTCTCTAACTTATACTGCTTGGAAACAATATTAGTAAAATAATTCGAAAAAATTTAATTATGCATAACGGGAAATTAAAATACCCTATATGGTCACACTACATATTTATTTTACATACTTATAAAACTTGTAATAGAAGCCGTTATAATTTAGTTTGATGTTTCCAAATTATACATTGTGGCTGCATTCTTATGTTATAAGGACTTAAAAATAGAGGTTTTTTAAGGTTTTAGAGAGCTGGAGCTTCAAAACGGATGAGATTACAGAAAAATGTTGTACGATAAAATATGTGTTTTCGCGACACTTAGCCTAAGGTTATTTCCTTATTTTATTTCAAATGGTGTAGAATTTTTGTAAATTCCCATACAGAGAAACAGACAGACGCACAAAGTGAAATTAATAGGTAAATTTAAAAAAAAAAAAAAATTTATATAAAATGTGCTTAAAAAGAAAAATATGTAAAGTCAAATAAGACATTTGAGTTTTTTTTGAAAATGATTTTTTAAATCATTTATATGTATAAAAGAAGCCAAGCAGCCATCATCAATATCAATGTTAATATCAGCATCGTGGTGGTGTCAAATTTCCAAATGGATTATTGATGAGACTTATGACATTTTTCTTTTTTTTTTTTTGTTTTCTTTTACTTCTCTTTCTTTCTATTCTACGTGCATTTTTTTGTTGTTTTTTTTTGCATTGCATTCATCTTTATATTTATTTTCATTTTATTGAAATTATCACCTTAAGGTATGAAAGACAGAATAACAAAGAATAGAAAGAGATAGAAAATTTATTAGAATTGAAAGAAATGCATACAGATATATGAATGCATTTGGTATATTACAAATGATATAAATGATAATATATTAGTGTGTGTAGAAAAAACTAAGGTTATGGTAACTATGTAACTAAACATAAATTTAGCTTAAATTGTCTGATTGAAAATAGATCTTTTTGTTTTTTTTTTTTTGCTTTCCACTTCATTTTACTTTTTTTTTTTATATTTTTTTCATATTTTCATAAATTTTTTCTCAGCTAATAAATTTTCTTTTTGAAGAATGAATAGAAAAAGGGAATCAAAAAAAAACAAGACTGTATGGAATATTAAGGGTTCTAAAAGGTGCATATTACTATAAAATTAAATATAATTGGAAATTTTCAAAAATTATTTTTCCAAAGGGATTAAAGGAGAAGTTTTAGAAAGAGTTTTTAAATTGCAGTTATTTGTCTAATCCGGTTTTCGAATACAGTTCACAGCTGGTGGTTAAAAGCTTAGGTAGAATAACGGGACCTAGATAACCACAATTTTGAACAAAGTTAAATGTCTTTAATAGAAAATGTAAACTAGGATTCCGTTTGCCCCCTAGCTCATTTATGTCAACTCTATATCCCACTGATACTATCTTAGGGGTTCAAATAACAGAGGGAGAAGAATTTAAAATTTTTATAATCCCAGAACTCTATATTTTCCAAATCCTTTTTTTAAAAAATATTTACAAAACCCTATTCTCGAAATGAAGTTGCACATTTTTATCGTAAGCCCGATTCTATAAAGTTTGGTTTAAAGAGAGTTGTGGTTTTGATGGATTAAAGTTGCACAAGGCAGCCTTAATAGGTGGCCCTAGTAGGTATAGCATTGGAAGCTTTATATGTCCCACGTTAAAAAAAAATGTTACTTCTGTCTGGGTGGAAACTTTTACTATAATACCCTTTGTTCTATTATCTAGGTATTTAAGTGGTTTAGAAATACATATCTTAGATCCAGCATTTAAATCTTAGCTCTATCTATGTTTTCTTGATTACGTTTAAAATATTCGTGGTCCTAGATTTTAGCTTAGTCCGAATGCCTTATAATTAGTAAAAGGAGGCTCCTAGCAAAACAACTAATAACTGTATGTGATTGATTCAACTTTATATACATTTATATACTCGAAAACCGTGAACTTTACATCCAATTGAATATAACGGCATTTCCTTATTTTTGACGTTTTTAATCATCTGAAGAGATGACATCAAAAAGTTCGATATAAAATCAATATTTTATTTACATATTCAGTATTTTCCTTTTCTCTCAAAAGTTTTGTAAATTTTTTGGAGATGGAAAGACGGACAGACGAAATAAATTCAATAATAATACATTTTCTTTTCTTATATATATTGAAATGAAAAGGTAAGCATTATAATATATTATAAAGATGAAAGAAGTGTTGATATAAATTATGAATCAAGATATTAAGAAAAATATTTAAAAAAAAAAATATAAAAGTATCTACGATAGAAAAGGAAGATGAAATAAATGAAAGTTAAATGAAAATGTGTCATGTATATTTATATTTGTGTATAAGTGCATGATTTTTACTTTAATTTACTTTAATGTATATAATGTATAATAATTTATATTACATATAGTAATATATATTTAACTAGAAAGGATATAATTTTTTTTAAAAATTATGTAATTCATTCCTTGAAATTTATTATTTGTTTCTTTTTTTTTTTTTTTTTATTATTTATGCAATGGAAGAAAATTATTTTAAATCAATTTTTTAAATGTAATTGATTATCCTATGGAAATATAATGTATTTTATTAATTATATATGTTTTATTGATTTAGGAAATTAATTAATTAATGTTGTTATTATTAAAACTTATGTTATTATACCCGTATGACTATATAGTCCAAGGGTATAATAAATTTGCCATTACGTTTGTGACGCAGAGAAGGAGGGGGGGTAGATATAGACTCAAGTGTATGGATCGGATCAGAATCGAAAAATAAATCGATTTAGCTATGTATGTCCGTCCGTCTGTCCGTCCGTCTGTCCGTCCGTCTGTCTGTCCGTCCGTCCGTCCGTCATCACGATAACTCAAAAAGTAAAGGAGCTAGGATTATGAAATTTTCAAAAATTCGTTTTTATGCAAAAAACGGAATCGAGTTTTAAATTCAGCCATTTTGGTCCACGGGTTCGAGTACCTGCCATACAACTTCTAATTTTATATGAGCATTACTCTATACCTATGGAAGCTGCGTGTCTGAAATTTTGCCAAAAATAGTTTAGTATAATGGCAAAGTTACTGCAAAATTTGGTTGGTCTACTGCAGAGGGTTCGAGTAGCTGCCATACAACTCCTTCTTTTATATGAGCTTTACACTACACCTAATGAAGCTGGGTGTCTGAAATTTTGCAAAAAATAGTTTAGTGTAATGGCCAAAGTTACTACAAAATTTAGTTGGTTTACTGCTGAGGGTTCGAGTAGCTGCCATACAACTCCATCTTTTATATGAGGATTACACTACACCAAATGAAGCTGGGTGTCTGAAATTTTGCCAAAAATAGTTTAGTGTAATAGCCAAAGTTACTGCAAAATTTGGTTGGTCTACTGCAAAGGGTTCGAGTAGCTGCCATACAACTCCTTCTTTTATATGAGCATTACTCTACACCTAATAAAGCTGAATGTTTGAAATTTTGCCAAAAGTAATTAACCGGATGATATATATGTTATATGTATAATGTATAATGTATATGTCATACGGGTATCCCAGAGTTGACACAGTCTACTCTACTACACTCTTCCTCGTTTTTTATTTGAAACAATGTTTTCAATTGATATAAAATTGGTGGAATTTTTAGAAGGAAATTCTGCATTTTTAGAAGCCTGTTGAAGTGTTAAAGTCCGAAAAGGGGTTCATATTATATTCGTGTTATTAGAATTGATCTGAATGGATCTCATATACAATATATACATGAGATAATACTTGGCCTTATACTAGAAACGTCTTAGATTGTTTGCAGAAATATCGTAGATTTTTATAATAATTTAATTGATGAATTCTCAAATTGTATTCTAAAGAGTACTTTTAAAGTTTTGAAGTTTAAATTGACTTTATTATCAGACTAGTCGCTAGTTCTTTAAGGCTTCTATTCTTAGAACTGTGAGAAATTGAAAGAATTTCATTTTAGTTGGTTATGGTCTGTTAGTGATATTGAGTCACTATATTTTTAAGAATTTTTGAGATCCTTTAAGTTATGGATGGTTTTAGATACCGCCTTCTTATTTCAATTAAACAATGGTTATTATCATCAGTAATTTGTAAGAATTTTCAAATATAATTTTTAGGAAAAGTCTACAAAGGAAGTCAGCTTAATGTAATTCAGTCTAAGCTAAGTTTTTCTTAAAATCAATTCTTTTAATAAAATTAGTGAAAGTTTAATAAACCAAATTTCACCAACAACTCTAACAGAAAAAAAGTTATGAAAAAACCCAAGGTTTTTTAAAAAAGCACATTTTCAAAATTTATAGTGTTTAATACTGAGTATTTTATGGAAATATAATGTTGGAGCTTCAATGTTAACGTTTAATTTAGAAAATCAATACACTGGTGATTAAGGTACTGCTTACTTATAAAAACAGTAAATTTTTTAATTTTTGAGTCCTAATAGCCCCTCTATGGGGAAGGTTGCGCAATTTCTCAAGGGTCTAATCCTCACTCTTCCCTTCCCGCAACTTTTTTAGGTTCTAGGAATTAAATTGTGAATTCCACCAAAATTTGGAATTTTACTTGAGTTTTACTATCTAAACAAAAATGATTAAAGCTGATAGGCATTTTCTTCAATTTAAAGAACCGCTTTTAATTTAAAAAAAAGCCTTTGTTAAAATATCGTTAGAGTTATATGTTGGACCTTTTAATTTTGAATATTAATAATAAAAAATTAATTTCTAGCAATCTAACTTCTCCCAAAATTTCAAATCTCTAGGTTGAACCGTTCTGAAGATATGTGGTAATATTTTTACAAAATCTTTCGAAAATGTGCTAAAAACAGAATATTTTAAGAAAAACTGAACTTTTACCAAAGACAGGATTTTAACGGGACTTTCTGTTTTTATATTTATTTTCTTATTTGAAAAGCTTAAAATTAAGTATTTTTTTAAACTTTTGTATTTGTATATTTGTTAATTTATTTTACAATAATTAATTAATTTTTTTTTTCTTATTACAGGTAAGTTTTCAACAGAATTGACATTTGATTACTCATTCTTCTTGGTGTTTTACCTTGGTAATTCGTAAGATTTTGAATTTATTTATATATATATATTTGTTTATTGTATTGGGAATTAATTATTGAATTTCAAAATTGTAAAAACATCTTTTACTTAAAAACAATAATTGTAATTGAAGCAATTCTGATTTTTGAAGCACTGAGATTTGTTACACAATAGATTTTGTTAAATATTTTTAATACATGTATATAATACATATTAGCTACTTATAAATGTCTAAAATATTCTTTCGAACGTACAAATTGAATTCTGATGCTAAAATTGACACCTTAAAAATCCTAGAGATTTAATTTATTTATTAGTATATAGATATCATACATTTATATTATAAGAAAACAATGTATTCATTTTAATATAAGACATAAATACAATTTGGAATTTGAATAGCGTTATACTTGTCATTCAACGCAACATACGCAATATAAGAAACATTTTATTTCATTTTTATTTTATAATATTGTATATTTTAAGATACTCTTAAATGTTTTACCTATATCTATTCTATTTTTTTCAAGTATTTTATTCACCTGGGAAATATAATCAATATACCTATATAATACATATATATATATATATAAAATAGATTATGTGTATAATAAAGAAGTAATCAATTTGTGTTGTGATATCAAACAAACAAATTTTATTAAAATTGTTTCTTCGTTGTCAATTGAATTGATTTCATTTTGCAGTGACAGTATTTTAAATTTTCTAAGTGAGTTCAGGTTTCTTTTGTTTTTATTGGTTAAAAAGCGTTAAGGGAAATGTTAAATTCTTCGATTTTATTCCAAGTATTTAATTTGACAAACAAGTTTTTTTATTTTAGTGTTGAGTAAATTTTTCTGAGGAAGTTGAAAATTGACTTTTATTTTAAGGGTTTTTTCCTAGTACCAATACCACATTTTTATTAATATCTTAATAGAAATTCTATTTAAATTGTGTTGAGGGAATTGGACTCATTAATAGTTAAACGTACTTGGAAATTTAAGAAATAAGTTCTTATTTAAATAGTTGGATGTTATACATAATGTCATAGAATTTGGAAATCAAATATTATTGTATGCATTTCCGATTTTCTTAAGATCAAAGGTGAATATGCAAAATTCTTAATGAACCGTTTCAGTACTGATTTACCTTTTCCAAAAGCTTTACTAAATTGTTTGTATTAAAAGTTTATATTGGTACAAGCTTTTACGCAAAATAACTATTGTTGACGGGGTTCATGGGAACTCAGACCAATATTATTTTAATAGAGGGGGGTTTTCTTGTTTTATTTCTATAGATATTTTTTACTGTAGAATAATAAGCTTTAAAACTATGAACCTATCCTAATTGTTAATAGACAGCAAAGGCTGCTTACTGTTATCAAATAAATTTCGTAACTTAAGTCTTTAAACTCAAGGTTATGTCAAATATTAATGTCTTAATATTAAAATGTCTAAATTATTTCATTAGATTTGCAATAACTCATTTATCGTGAGTTATAATTCCTAGGGGACTTTTGTCACTATGCCATAAATTGCATTGCAATTGCATAAACCAAAATTACAAGGAAGCTTATGTAATTTGAAATAAAACTGTCGACGTAAATAAAATAATTTCTAATAACTTCTGGGAAACTTACATAATAGGATCCATTTTATTGAAAGGGCTCTGACTAGAAGACGTTAATAAAAATATCTTTTATGAGAAACATTTGACATCAGAATTACATTCTTTTTGTCTAAAATTTTTAATTTATTTAACTTTCATTTTAGACTTAGATAAGATAAGTTTTTTAAGGTTAGGTATTTGATCATTTTACTATTTAAAACATTTGGATTCCGCTTATTTGAAAAAAATTTGAGGAGAGATACAGTTTTGTGTAATACTTTGAGTTGCAATGGAATATATATAAGTATTTATAGAATTCTAAATGAATTGAAACTGCAAATTTAAAGTAATAATAATTAGAATTTTACATTTGATACCTTATTAGGAATTCGTGAAATAAATTAAATCAATTGTTTAAAGTAATTTTTAAATGGGTATATGAATATTAAATGGATTATCATTTAAAAATTAAAATTAGATAATATGATTTTTGTCTTTATTAATTTTCATTACCTTTATATTAAAATCTAGGTTATTTCCATAAGAATCCGAAACTAATTAACACATTCACGATTTAACATGGAAACCATTAAGTCATTATATACAAAATGAGAACAAAATTATTAATAACAATGGATATCACCTGTATTTAAAAAAAAAATGTACAAATGAATCCATTTTCACAATGAGTACTTAATATTCCGCAATGTAATATAAAATCGAGGAAAATTAAATTTTAGACTGTCTCCATTTTTAAAATTTTAAAACAGTAAAACCCCCTTTCTTCAAATCTTTGGTTAGATATTTAATATGTATAAT
This sequence comes from Dolichopus griseipennis, assembly GCA_963082915.1. Taxonomy (NCBI): domain Eukaryota; kingdom Metazoa; phylum Arthropoda; class Insecta; order Diptera; family Dolichopodidae; genus Dolichopus; species Dolichopus griseipennis. Next base: position 49,745,431 of record OY720441.1, read on the forward strand.
TGATCATCTATATGATTTAGTTTCAAAATGAGAATAGTAAACTACAAAGTGGAATAGTAAACTTCATTATGAGATTTTTAATATAATTTAAAACAATGTTAACACAAAATATTTTAAATAAAATTTAATAAAATAGCATATTTTGTAAGTTAAAAGCTGCAGTGAATTTTCTTTTCTTGCAGACCTTCTTTCATACAGCTTTCTGAGGCTTTCACTCTCCATGTTCTTTGACGAATAATTTGTTTGTGCTGTTAAGAATGACAACCTTTTCACAGTTGTCGCTAGTCTCCATTAATTGTTGCGCTCTTTTATATTCTCTTTCTAATTCTTTAATTTTTGTAGACATTTTTTTGGCCTTTTAATTTTACTATAAAAACATATGTATTTGTAAATTGCAATTCTGCTGTTAAATTTAAAAATTTTATTGAAAATAATCAAAAGGCTTACTTCTCTCATTTTGATTTTAAAAATTTTCATATTGAAATTTGTTATTCTCATATTGAAATTTACTATTTCAATTTGAAGTTTACTATTCTCATTTTGAAAATAAAATGTTATAGGCCTTTTTTATATTTTTTTTATTTTAAAATTTTAGAATCTAAAGAATTTCGCTTTTTGTAATTATTTGTAAACTAATAGCCATTTCACTGTACTATGATGTAATAATGTTTTAAGAAATTTTATTTTCCCAAAAAATTCTTTTTCAAAATCCCCTTAATTTTTTTGATCATTAATGATGCGTTATAAGTTTGACAGAAGATTTTTAATGTGTCAAACTTATGTAATTTATTTTTCGAATTTATAACGTTGGGTTCTTGGTGAGTATGAGTATGATTTTGTCTAATTTGTAAATTCTAGATTTTACATAATATTGTGTCGCTCAACTCCATTGCATTGAAAATGTTTGTTAAAAATAAGAGAATTAGCGCAGTAATTGACATTGTTTAATTTTAAAATATCTAAAACTATTTTATTATAATAAAAGCGATTGTAATGGGTTTATAATTTATAATTATTTTTAATCTAATATATAAAGAAGAAAATTTGTTTGTTTATTTGTTTGTTTGTTTGTTTGTTTGTCCAGGATTCACGTGAAAACCACTGGTCCGATTGACACCAAATTTTAGAGGAATAATTTTGGGAGTCCGGGGGGTGACATAGGCTATGTCGCATTTTTATAAGTCAGCAGGTTGCGGCTCCAGAGCCGTTTTAAGCTTTTTCGTTTTTTTAATGTCGAGTCGAAACGGTTTGACCGATTCACTTGAAATTTTGCACGAATGTTCTTCTTATTACACGGAATTAATGGTATAAAACTGGTTGGAATAAATAAACCTCTTTCGGCCCGGCGGGCTTCCAAAAAATTTTGTGTTTCCGATTTGTGTCCAATTTTACAGGGTGGTTTTGCAGTCAAAAAGAGAGGCTGGCACAAATTTTTGTTGGGTTCGGTTAACCCGTTTGGGCACGAGGGCTCAATGAAGCTTTTTCAATGTTTTTGATGTCGAGCCGAAACAGTTTGACCGATTGACTTGAAATTTTGCACAAATGTTCCTCTTAGCAACCGCAATTAGTTGCATAAATTTGGTTGGAATAATTTAACCCATTTCGGCCTGGCGGGCTTCCAAAAAATTTTGTGTTTCTGATTTGTGTCCAATTTTACAAGGTGGTTTCGCAGTCGAAAATAAAGTCTGGGACAAATTTTTGTTGAGTTCGGTTAACCCGTTTGGGCACGAGAGTGCAAAGAAGCTTTTTCAATGTTTTTGATGTCGAGTCAAAACTGTTTGACCGATTGACTTGAAATTTTGCACAAATGTTCCTCTTAGCAACCGCATTTAGTTGTATAAATTTGGTTGGAATAAATTAACCCATTTCGGCCTGGCGGACTTTCAAAAAATTTTGTGTTTTCGATTTGTGTCCAATTTTACAGGTTGATTTTGTAGTCTAAAAGAGAGGCTGCAAAAAGTTTTAGTTAAGTTCGATTAACCCATTTTCCACGACGATGATATGAAGTTTTCTATATATTTTATTTTCTTATACGATTAAAAGTATTTTATTGAAAATTTTGTACCAGCATTTTAATTAAAACCAACAGGGTTAATTTGGTTTTGACCTGTTTGTGCGTTTTGAACAAAGATTCAATGAAATTTTCAGTTTTCTTCAAATGAAATCTAAAAATCAAAAAATTCAATTTGTTATATATAATGCTTAAATACATAGTATTTTAAAACAGTTTTTCCAAAAAATAAGCCTACATTTCTCTCATAAAATCATAAAAAAACGAGGAAGAGCGTATTACAACTTTCAGGTGAGTACTAAACAAAATATAAGTTGAAAAGCGAATTTTTAAACCTTTTCTAAACCATCGACTATATTTTATTCAAGCGTTGGCAATTCAAGAAAATCCCCTTTTGACCTATAGTCATTTTAATTCAGTTAACATTGTTCACCGGAAACCTACCATCCTTAACTATATCGTCAAGTAGCACCAAATTGTCAAGAAGCACCATGTATAGAAAAATTAGAGATAATCGTTCAAATTGTTTTGCAAACTGTTTTTTAAAGTTTTTGTTTCGCAATCGATTAAAAGAACTCGACAAACCTTATTTTTAAGTATTCCCCTAATTCAAAGAAGTTGTACCTACTTTCAAAAATTGGACGTAATTTACTTACAAATTTTTTTTTGAACAATCGTCGGCAGGGGTTAACAACTTTCAAGTCTGTTAGTAAATTGAACTTCATTTTCAAAGAAGAACACATATACGAAATTTGAAGTTAATCTGTTAAATCATTTCTAATATATTTTATTCAAACTTTGGCAATTCAAGAAAACTAATGTTGACACAGTATAATGACAAAATGGCAAACTTAGTATCCCCATTTGACGAATAGTCATTTTAATTCAGTTAACATTATTCGCCGGAAACCTAACATCCTCAACTCTATCGTCAAGGAGCACCAAATTGTCAAGAAGCACCATGTATAGAAAAGTTAGAGATAATCGTTCAAACTATTTTTTAAAGTTTTTGTTTCGCAATCGGTTAAAAGAACTCGACAAAACATTTTTTTAAGCATTCCCCTAATTCAAAGAAGTTGTACCTACTTTCAGAAATTGGACGTAATTTACTTACAAATTCTTTTTTGAACAATCGTCGTGTCGGCAGGGGTTAACAACTTCCAAGTCTGTTAGTAAATTGAACTTCATTTTCAAAGAAGAACACATATACAAAATTTGAAGTTAATCGGTTAAATCATTTCTAATATATAACAAAGCAACGAAAAAACTTATAAAAAGCTGTTGGGCCACGATGGGTTAACGGAACTCCACAAATATTTTTTTGTGGCTTCATTTATAAGCAAAGTAGTATTTCAAAAAATTGGCTGAAGCTTGCGGTTTTACAATGTGCAAGCTTCCGGGCAACGTCGGGTAAATCTGCTAGTATATAATAAAATATATAGTTATTTTTATAACTTTATATGTATCATTCTAGAATATCAGAGTCATTTACATGAAATTCGATTTTATATAGATTTTTTGCAAATTTTTTAACATTTAAATATTTTATAAAATTTTTTTAAATTTATTCTTAGTACTTATTATATAAATTAAAGCTTTAGGCATTATTTCATATTAGTTTAATCCTATCAAAATCAGTTAAATATTATTTATTAATTTTTGCTAGAATAGTATTAAAAAATGTATTCTATTTTAAATTCGTAGAATTTTAAATATCAATATTATAATTTATTTTTAAGTTAAATGGCAGTGTTATTTAATAAATAAAATTGAATATTTAATAAAATAAAATTTAACAGCATGGAAATAGCAAAATTCAAAAAAAAAATAACGGGATATAAATTATTGAAGTGACAAGCTTATCAAAAAAAATTTAAATGTTGGAAATTCATTTGAAATTAATTTCAAAAATTTTTAAATAAATCATAGAAATTTATTTATCGGAAATATAAAATGAATTTTAATACAAAATTTATTTGATTATTTTTAAATAGAAACAACATGGCGTTTGATTTGTAACAATATTTCTGCTTTAAATTAGGATCAGATTTTAATTAATATTTAATTAATTAATATATAATAATTAATTAGAAACGAATTAACTCCAGAAAAATTATAGAATTAATATTTATTAAATTTTTATATATTTTAAATTAACATTACATTATATTAATTTGGAATAATTTAATTAATAATCTCAAAATAGCAAGAAATATAAAATTGCTAATTCTGCAATTTTTATCAAAAAAAGGGTTTTAAAATGTTGTTCAAACAATTTATTAACACTTTAAATAACTGTTATATTGCTAAATTATTTTAATTTAATATAGGGTGCGCATCTTGGGGTTTAAAAAACATAATATATAAAATCATAAAGAAAGATCTTAAGAATTCATCAGCCTTGATTCAATTAAACTGATACACGATTAAGATAAATTGAACTAGGTCGTATTCCACCAGTCACTTATCGTTAATGATAAGTTTTTGTTACCCCAAAACTGTATAAATTTAATAACTTAAATAATGTTTTGATTAGTTAAAAAAGTACTCACTTATCAAATTAATTATTATTTGATTAATGAGAATTCCTTAGTGATACAATAAGGCTGAGCTTACAAGGTGCAAGTATTTCAAGGTCTTATGTTTGATATTTTTCAATTTTGCAAAATTTAAAATTTTGTAAAGTTCAAAAACTAACACTTAATGAATTAAATGACAACACGGCGAATTCGGAGAGAACAGATGTTTTACTAAGTTTACTGTGTCAATTAGTTTAGTAGTAAGTGTCATTTTAGTTCATGGCTTATAATTCACTCTGTCAATTAGTTTATTTATATATAAGTATATGAATTTAATATAAAGTAATTGAGAAACTTTCTGAGACATAATAATGATAGTAAGAGGGCTGACAAAGCTTGATTTATTTCGGAACAAAGACGCTGCACTAAGTATATATATAATTTGTTTGTCGGTATTTGACCATTTTGTTGAGATATTACCTAAGTAATATGAGAACAATTTTTGATTAAAGGCGATCGTAAAAGACTTGGAATAGGTAGGCACCATATAATTTTTTCACTTAATTTTCATATCACTGTGTTTGAAAAAGATTTATTATAACCGGAAGCGTTCCATGATCTAACTTTTTAAAAAATTTTCGTATTTGAAAATCTGGTTTTTAAAAAATCTTGTTTTAAGAAAATCTTGTTTTTAGAAAATCTCGTTTTTTATTGAAAAATCTTATTTATTTTTGATTAAGTATCACTTTTTTAAGGACTTTAGAGTTGGATAAAAAATCAAAATAATGAGCATTTCCTTAATTATAAAAAACGGGATTTTGTAAAACGAGATTTTCTTAAAAAGAGGTTTACTAAACCGAGATTTCAGACACAATCAACTAAAATAGTGGAAACTAGGGATTACAATTTTTATAAAAATGAAAAAACTTCATAAAATATCTGAATTGGTATCTGAGAGTAGACAGGGTTATTTTAGTTTTGATTTAATTCGCAGTCACTGCGTCGATGAACTTATTCAAATGCAATTCTTTAAAGATGATTATGTGTTTATTATATTATAGGTTATTGCACATTTTTTTAATATTGTGTTAATGTTTGCTTTAATCAATGTGCATGACTAATATTTTGGTTTTCTTTTGTAATCTTCTTCTTTTTTCCCCCCTTTATTTCTTCACATCTTTTTTTATACCCGTATGACTATATAGTCCAAGGGTATAATAAATTTGCCATTACGTTTGTGACGCAGAGAAGGAGGGGGGGTAGATATAGACTCAAGTGTATGGATCGGATCAGAATCGAAAAATAAATCGATTTAGCTATGTATGTCCGTCCGTCCGTCCGTCTGTCCGTCTGTCCGTCCGTCTGTCCGTCCGTCCGTCATCACGATAACTCAAAAAGTAAAGGAGCTAGGATTATGAAATTTTCACAAATTCGTTTTTATGCAAAAAACGGAATCGAGTTTGAAATTCAGCCATTTTGGTCCACGGGTTCGAGTACCTGCCATACAACTTATAATTTTATATGAGCATTACTCTATACCTATGGAAGCTGCGTGTCTGAAATTTTGCCAAAAGTAGTTTAGTATAATGGTCAAAGTTACTGCAAAATTTGGTTGGCCTACTGCAGAGGGTTCGAGTAGCTGCCATACAACTCCTTCTTTTATATGAGCTTTACACTACACCTGATGAAGCTGGGTGTCTGAAATTTTGCAAAAAATAGTTTAGTGTAATGGCCAAAGTTACTGCAAAATTTAGTTGGTCTACTGCTGAGGGTTCGAGTAGCTGCCATACAACTCCTTTTTTTATATGAGGATTACACTACACCAAATGAAGCTGGGTGTCTAAAATTTTGCCAAAAATAGTTTAGTGTAATAGCCAAAGTTACTGCAAAATTTGGTTGGTCTACTGCAAAGGGTTCTAGTTGCTGCCATACAACTCCTTCTTTTATATGAGCATTACTCTACACCTAATAAAGCTGAATGTTTGAAATTTTGCCAAAAGTAATTAACCGGATGATATAATGTATATGTTACGGTCATACGGGTATCCCAGAGTTGACACAGTCTACTCTACTACACTCTTCCTCGTTTTATTGTAAATTTTATGTTGGAAATTGTCCGCACTTTGATTTTGCCATTTTTTGTTTTTGTTTTTTTTTTAATCCACAAGTATGTGCGGTTTTTTATTAAAAGATCCTGAAATTTAATCTTCTCGCACTTATGATTAATTGTATGCCGCAGCTTATTTTATAGCAAAAAATAAAAAGTATAAACCACAAATTTATAATATTTTTTTTTTTTTTTTCATAATTTTTTTTCCTAAACCCAAGAGGGAAGGAAAAAACCACGTAAGCACTTTAGAATTGGGTCTAAGTAAAATAGAGAGAAAATCATAAAGTTTTTTCATGGTTTTATTAATGGATTATCAGATTTTGTGTCCAGGTTAATATCGTGCTATAAAACAAAATTGTGCTGATAATAATTTTTGTATTTCACCTTGAGTTTAATAGTGGCTGTGTCTTTTAAAGAGAATGGCTTGGATGCTTTTTTATGGCACTGTTTTATAAAGTCATGAGTTTAAAATGTTCATGAAGTGCAAATCTTCTGGATTAATATATTGATATAGTCAATTTGTTTTTTTTTTCATTGATCTGGTTTTAGTTTGATCTGGTGGTAGTGCTAAAAATAGGCACACGATATAGTATGTAAAAATGAAATAAATGCAGACTCAACTCATTATTTATAATTTGATATAATATTGAATTACTTGATTATTTTTACAGAGTAGAAGGATAAAAATTATAGATGTATAGTGATACTGTTCTAGACGCTTCCAAAAATTATAATTACTATTATTGAAATCACCTATGGCAATATTGAAAATTTATTGTTATTATGTGGCAGCAGGAGCAGTAGAATAATAGTAAGCTATTAACATTATGGGATAATTTGAAAAAATGATGTTGAATGGTTTGAAGACTGTCGTCGTAATTGGAGTCGCATGAAACGGATACTGATATAAACTTAAGAAGAGATCTCCCGAAGTTAAAATTTTTTATTAAACTCAATAGTTTATTTTTGAGTCGTCATTCTCCTTAGGGATCTTGTATATCTAAAGGATATCTTCAAATCATTGTTTTCGAATGATCCTTCCGAAGATTTTAATTGATTTCTAACATTTCCATTTTGTTATATGCTCCTTTGTACTAAATGTTTTGACAGTTTGATGTTAGGTTGAAAAATTGTTCATATTGTAGCGATTAAAACAAACTATTACATAATTATTTTTAATTTGATTAAATGGATAGTATCAAAAGCCACCTAAAAAGCTGAATGAGATTTGGGTAGAATTAGGGTATGTTTATGTTGGAGCTGCAATAAATGATGAGAGCGTCGATAAGAGCATAGCGTTGAAAATTTATATAGTTTATCGATGATCAAAGCTATGCTCCAATATAAACACCTTTAGTTCAATCATGGATATATTTTTCTACGCTATACTCTTATCGACGATCTTATAACTTATCGCAGCTTCAACATAAACGCATTCTTAGGCATAAAATACAAATAAATGGTTTGGTCTTTAGAAAAAGGGGTTGTTGTTCAGTTATTATATATATTACAGATAAATGTAGAGCTCCGTTTTGAAGAAATTAAGCTTGGGGATTAAGGATTAGAAAGTATGAATTATGTTACCGTTCACATATGAATTACCAATTTTATACAACGCATAAGATATGATATGGATCCAGCAAACATAACAAACAAATAACTACAGGGTTTGTTTAGTAAATTATTGTGATCAATTCTTTCAATGAGTTCTTACTGATCTTCTAAATAAATGTATTATTAAATTAGCACTTTTCATGTATATAAGACTATTCATATTTCTTCTAAAGATACTTCATGATTTGTGAAGTTTTGTAATGAAATTAACAATATTGGAGGTCTTCTAAATAATGATTTAATTCAATTAAAAAATTCTAATACAAAACTTATTTAAACCAATAAAATAGTTTTTGACATTCAGTTTTTATTTGAATCATATTCGATGAAGGAGCTTTAAAATTAAAATTGAAAATATCAACACTATTATAAGTAACTTTCTTCTAAATTCATTTATATTCTACAATGTTAATTAATGTTACATTGCATTCAAAATTAAAACTAATTTTATATTATTTTTACAAATTAAATACTGTGTTATACGGAATTTAACGACATGTAAGTAACTGGGGTTGAAATGTGGTTATGTGGTTTTAAAATATATATTTAAAATTAAAATTAAATTCCAATGCATTTCAGTTGAAAAATATTTTAATATAAAGATAACTTATAATAACCTATAAACACACATCACATTGATAGTTTGAACACTGATAATCTTGTAAATATTTTTTAATTACATTTTGGAATAAAACAACCTGAAAGAATTATGGTGGTCTAAATATTAATTTAATTATAATATAATACAATGGATATTAATACTTGTTATATACCATGCATCTTCTACAATTCTATTTTCAATTCAGGTGATGTGCGTGTTTTTAGCACATTTTCAAAAAATTTTGTAAAAAATGATAGCTGGTTTTATAAACTTAATAAATTTTTAAAAGGCAAATGTTTAGGGTTGCCATACGGTACTAAAATTTACCATTATGGAATTGATTTCCCAGAACTTATAAACATGGAAGAGTGGAGGAAGGAGGAGGATGGACAGATCCTCGAGAATCATCATAAGTTTGTTTGGCGAATACTTAGGAACCTTCACCATTGAAGGGCTATTAGTACTTAAAAATTAAAACTTTCATGTTTTTATAAATCAGTAACTTAATCACCAGTGTATATTTTCTCAAAATTAAATGTTAACAATGAAGTTCCAACATTATATTTCGCACTTGTTAACAGGTTTTCTTGAGTGCATTGGGATTATATTCTTTTGATTATTGGCTGTAGCTATTGTATAATGTTATAAATACACAAATATTATTTTAGCGTACCATCTATTATTCTGCACCAGAGTTTTTAATTAAATCTTATTTTATATTTCGATATTTTTTTAATTAGATATGATCCCGAAATCTTTCACATGAAAGATTGACATCTTAAACACTATGCCATTGATCAGATTTTCAAGATGCTATAGATTAGTTTAAGTAGTTAGGATATTATAGGTCGTTTTAAGATTTGGTCTCTATATCTAGGCTATTTAAGTTTAATTTAAATTTACGTCCAGAATCTATCCCATTTCAATTTTAGTAGATTGCTTCACCTCTAGTTCATTTGGATCGTTGAATTTATAACTATCCTGAGTTACAAACCACTCGAGCATTGAGAATTTGCAGAAAAAAGTCATAACGGTTATTCCTCAATCAGTTTATCACAGCTGCCAAACGTCAGATAATCAAACAAAATTTTAACTCAAAGTTTTAAATTTATTTTTAATGAAAATCTCAATTTTAAATTGTAATATGTTCAAAAGTGAAATGTCATAACATTTTAAATTAAATACATAAAAACAAGACATAATGTGGTGAATTCAGTTGATTGACAGAAAATGGTAATGATTTTTGATTTTATTCTGTAATTTTGTTTTAACATTTTGTAGCATTTTCTTGTATTCTTGCAAGCAGATTTAATAGAAAGAAGAATCAATGATTCTTTACCAACTTTATTGAATTTAATAATTGACGTACGTGTTAATTTATATCTAAAATTTTGCACGTACAATTATATAACTAGAAGTCGTTGTGATGTAAAAGTAGTTGTGACACTATTCTGACTTCAGTCAAATGGAATAAAAGAATCCATAGAAGCTGGTGAACTGTTAAAATAATATTGCCCTTGTTCTATACAAAATATCCTTCAGTACCTACCTATATTTAATATCAGTCTGACTTTGTTATTTGATTAAAAAATTTGATTTCTTCTAAAGTATCTTAACTAAGAAATTAATGAAATTGAGTGTACGGTAGTCACAATTTATTACTTTCTTTTGAATTAAATCCAATAGAGAAACACAAAATTTTCTAATTAAAGTAAAAATAGTTTTAATATTGCAAAAGGGAAGTAATAAAGAAATTGTATTGCATAAAAGAAATTTAATTTTTTTTTTTTTTTCAATTAAATGAAATTGTTTAAATTAGGTCACGTTGATCATTAACTTTTTTTTGTACTTTGTTTATGTTGTTTGTAATTTGTAATCGTTTGATTGTAATCGTTTTGCGTTTAATTAAATTGAATGGTATAAATTACTTTGAGAGGTAAATTAGAATGTTGCTGATTCTTCAAAAAACAAAAAAAAAAACTATTTTGATTTTGTAATACAAATTTGGAAAAGAATTTTATAGTATAATTAAATAACCAAATAATTATGTTGATAAACTTTGATCTTTCAAAGTGGTTTATTGGTAAATGTGTTTTGTACATGCAGTATACAATTATATCATATTGGGTAAAAATTCGCATAAGCTAAATTTTTTCTTAACCTTAAAGTTTTGGTTTTCGCGGTATTTGCAGAAATTTTTAAAATTATATAATTGCAAAAAAGGAATACTCTGAACTCTTCATAAAATTATAAATTAAGGAACACTTTACTTTAGAGTGGTAATGATTGAAATGCAATGACATCCAAATTGAAAAAGTTGCCTTTTACTGTTTTCAGATTGAAAATTTACCTAATAGAACTCTTGTTATAAAAATTTAAATATAGGACTTTTTCCAACTTTGGGCGCTGTAGCTCCGTCACGAGTGGAGCTACAAAAATAGTTCTTTCATGAAATTATTTATTTTGTAATACCTATCTGTGGTTAACATTTATTTACTCAATTCCAAACAATGTAAAAGTTTTTGTAAAGACGGACGGACGGAAGACGGACAGAGTGAAGAGTTTTTGAAAATGTGCTGAAAAGTAAAGTTTTAACTTTTGATAACAAAATTTTTAATTTCCAAAATATTAAATAAAAATAAGTAAAAAATTTTGATTATCTAGGGTTGATGTTTGACAGTAAACTCAAATGCCATACATTATTCGGCATACATTCGTCATACATTGCATCATATTCCTAAACCCTATTTGGAGTAATGCGTCACAGGCCTATATTAAATAAATAGATATTATACACAAGAGACTATTTCTAGCAATTAAAATCACAAACTAGCTCTACTCGGTTCAATATTTAAGTTGTCAAAATATTTGTAAAAGAGAGTTGTATTATCTAGAGCTTATAAAATAATTTAAATTTTAATTAAACATAGCTTCTTAATTCAGTATTCATATACATAGCTGCAATAGTACAAAAAAATTGAATTTCTTTCTTTCTTTATTTAAAACAAACAAATAATGCTTCTATTTAAAGAGATGTTTTATACAACTGTATTGTAATATTATAATATTTAACCTATAAGTTACTTGTATTTCATTTTAAATATATTATATAAAAATCTGACATATTGGAATAGAAGTAATTTTCGTTATGTAGTTATGTGCACATCAACTTAATGGAATCATATTCCGTCCAATTTATTCCCTAAAGGTGGTAATTCGTATGTTTACGACTTAATGAAATTTTTAGAACATTGACAACTTTCTCTTTAATATCATCCTATATTATCCTATTTACCGTACATGTTCCATTATCACAGTTCCAATTCCTAAAGTTTCCTTTCCCAATTTCAATAGACTGCTGGAACTGGAATGGCCGCTTATATGATTTGCTGTTATTGTTTTTTATATTATTAATTTGACATTTGATAAAGCAGTGGTGAACATCGTTTAATAATATTGTATAATCTGCAGTGGTGTATTCCCACATACACAATATACATGCTATTAATTAAAATAACTTAACATTATAAAATTTTTGACATCTGTTCCAATTTAAATTTTTTTAAAAATATTAATTAAAAAAATTTAAAAATATAATTCTATTTATTACTGAATTTAAGATTGTTAACAGTGTTCGTCCTAATTTTTTAAAATTAATATCGAATCTGTGATAATTGTAATCATTATTAAATAAAAAATTGTAATCAAAGTATGTTATAGTAATTAAACTAAATAGTTTGTATGTATATATATAGTGCGTAAACACAGTATAAATATCATATTATAATTGAAAATCAAATTTTACAACCCAAATATACATGCAATAAAAAATTTTTTTTAAAATCAATTTATTAATTCTATTCTAACAAATGAAATTTTTTGGTGAATTAAATTCAAATTCTAATTTTATCCGATAGATTGCGTTGAAAAAATTTTCACATTGAATTAACTTTTCAATACGATTTAGAAATGTTTCTTAAGATTTTCTGAATAACATTTTTCCTTTCCTATCTCGTGTATACATTCATAATTTAATAAAATTTGAGAATTTTATTTTTCAAATTCAACAAGTTAGAAATATTTAAAAAAAAAAGATCTTATAAATACAAAATGGAAAGGTAAAAAAATTGAAATGCATTTTATTCGTATCTAAAGATGCGTTGAAAATACGATTTTAATTTGAATTTTTTTTTTTTTTGTAGAGATCCAATTCTTGTGTGGTATTTTCATTTTTTATTGGGTGTGACGAGTATGTGATACGCGTTTTTCGTTCTTTGGAAACAACGAACGTGTTCAAAAAAAAAAAAAACTATAAAGATGTGATAAAAACTAATGTACTAAATGAGATATGATTTGAAGAAATAGAAATGCGGGTGAATAAAGTGGGAACATTAATAGACTTTGGAAAATGGAAAAAAAAAAATTTAGTTCATGATAAACGTGTGTAACCTTGACTTTGAAAGTAATTTATTTAAAAAAAAAAAAAAACGAAGGGAAATGAGAAAATGAAAATTTTAATCTGATTTAAAAATAAAATTGTTTAGTTGATTTTTATCGGAATGGGAAATTTTTTTTTTGAGTTAAAAGGAAATTACGGGACAAATGTAAGATTTAAATTTTGGAATAGATATAGTTGAGATTTTCTATCAAATAGAATTGAAAAATTCAAGTGCTGAAAGATTTAGAATTGAAACTTAGGTTAAAATAGATAGGAAAATGTAATTGAGAGTTTCATATAGATGAGTCGGGCATTTTTTCCTAAGATCATGAGGGAAGTTTCTGGTTAACATTAACTTGCGTCTATTTTTTATTTATAATTTTTTTTCCAAATATAACCCTCAATTACCTAGAACCGATGTGATAAAAGAATCACAAGAAAAAAGCAAAATTGAATAGACCATACACTCAGGAAGCCACATTACATCTTTTGAGATTACATGAGAAGATAAACACTGGAAAAGAATCTGCAAGGAAGAATGCAAAGTTGTTCCAATAACATCTCGGGAAATACTATCTCAGACGATCTGAATTGTCTTAACTTCAAATAACATTAGGGAATTTAGTTAATTCAGTTGTTCCAAATAGACTCAGTTAAAAATGCCTGGAAGATGTTTGCTTAAAATTTAAAATCAAACTCATTAACAAATTTTAGAGTAGTGAATTAACTCCAGTACTTAATAATAGTTTCATATATATGTATAAACAAGTAAATTAAACAACATACATAGCATAATAAATAAATGAAATATAATACAATTAAACAAATAAATAAAATAATACATATAATACTATAGATTTACATAATGTATACATGTTAGACAATATTCTCTGTTTCATTCTTTAATTTTAATCTTCTCTTAGTAGATTCTCCGTAGTCGTTATAATCTGATTAGCAATTTTTTAAGAGTATTTATAGATATACTTCGGTACAAATGAATGATCAGTAACAGTTCGGCGCCGTCTGGATACAACTGCTATTAAAAAAAATAACTTTAATATTTTATATTTTATTTTATTAGTTTAACTTTTGTTTTTATTTTATTTCCGATGACTTTCCGAAGCAGTTTTTTCACTTTGTTTTTGCAATTTTAAATTTTATATTTGTTTTTGTACCTTAAATACAAAACAAAAACAAATGCATTTTTTTCGTCTGATAAACATTAAATAATTTTTTAATTTTTTACAGCAAAAGTTGCTAGCCAAAATTTATACGATCGCTATTGATTGTTAAATGCAATTGGTTATCGTTTAAAGCCTATCTACAATGACGCGACGCTCTCGTTTCGCACTCATTACGTAGTCAACAAATGAGTGTCCACAATGAAATGTACATGACATTGCTTTTTTGACATTGTTTTGTTTACAAATTTCATGAATTAAAAAATATTCAATGATTTAAAGTTTATTGTATAGCTATTTTGAATAACGGTTTGATATTGTAGATACTTTCAATAATTCAATAAATTGTGTAGAAAGCGAAACGAGAGCGTTTATTATAGATAGGCTATTAGAATTAATTTTAAATCAGATAGGTATTTACTTTAAATTTATTATATTATATTCCAATTTATTATTTCATTTCATTGAAGATATTCGGTAAATAATTTAGTAGGTATTTCCTATTTGCTAGTAGATAATTTGGTATAAAATTGAAATAATAGCCTCTTCTTGATGTCGGTTCCCAGTAGCTTAAAGAAATGTTAGATTCTCTAGGAAACTATCATCAAAAGTCAAAATTTTATTTCTAATTACTTCACTCTTCTATGGATTATTAAAGAACTTTAAACCCTTCAAACATGTAATAATAATGATTAGTTTGTAATACTAATAAAGTACTGTAAAACAAAGCGGTTAACTTTGTTAATTAATTAACATTAACCAAAAGTTTTGTGTAATTTTTCGAATTTTAAATATTTTAAAATAATCTATAAAAAAGCATTCTTTTACACTTAATGGAGATTTTATAGTAATCTATAGTAATCAGAAAGTCTTGATTACTTTTGGAGTAGTTTAAAGTAATCTGGATTACTTTTCAATTTTATTCAAGTACCACAAAATAAGTTATTTATTGATAGCAATTAAAGTTTTGTTTGTGATTTCTTTTAGTCTGTAGTCTATGGTATTGTAGTAAGTACTTTTTGATTACTGTTAGTTTTTAATTACTATTAGTAATAAAAATTTAAGTTTGATTAATATAGGAATTGAATTTAAAATCTTTGATTACGAATATTATGCATTCGTCATTTAAACATAATTGTTAATCAGAATTTTACATGCCTACTTTTAATTCAATTTCTTCAATCTTTAATTTTACTTACTCCCTTGATTATTTCTTGATTCTATAAAGCTTTAAAACATGTGGGATAATTAAGTCTTCCGTTATGCTGTAACTGAAGTATAATAATCCTTTAATTTAATTGATAACAAATAAACAATTATAACTAATTAATCGATTACTGCAAATATTTATTTCTTGCAACATGTCTTTAAAATATAATCAGTGTCTTATAAAAATGTAATGTACTGTAACAGAATAATTGTTTTTTTTTTTTTAAAACATATTATCAACAACTTGAATGCAATTAAAATGACCAAACCTCAAAAATGTTTTTTATATTTTTTTTTGTTATTATTATGCTCTGTTTAATATTTTTGTTTATCAACAATATATAAATAATGACAGCAACATGTTTACAAATTCATGACAATTGTTTACAATAAAAATATAAAGAAGGTGGATTGCGATATGATGAAAGAAAATGCGATTAAATAAATAAAATTGATATTGAACTTCGAATAAGTGGAGGGGTCTGCAAGAGAACATAATAAAAAATCATATAAACAAGACATAAAATGCAAGACGCAATTATATCCAATATTTATTTTAGTTCTTTTTAGTTTTTATTATTCCTTCAGGAAAAATATTATAGTTTAGTTTTACATATACACAAATATTAATACAACTGCATTGGCATACACACACTCTATATAATATTTTTATGTTTTATATAATAATGTTCATAAAATTACATTTAAAATATCCTTCGGGTTATATTTGTTCAATTTTTCAAATGGATTCTACTAAATATAGTATATATAGAGTCAACTTCAATGTGTTTTAATAATGTAAGAAGTGATTTCTAGAGAGTTCTAATATTAGCTCCTTAAAATTGGTATATAATTTGCTGAAAATGCATTATAAATGTATATATAGAATATAAAAGAAAAGTTGCATTCATCATCAAAATTTTTATCCAAACAAATATAAAAATAATAAAATCTTATGGATCATTTAAAGTCACTTATCAGTTATAATATGTATGTTAACTTTAATATTTTAATACTTTTATGTACAGGATGTTCAATATAAAAGTGTAAATATTTATAAGTAAATTTTATAAGTTCCATGGTGAAAAAATAATAGAATTTCCTTTGTCCTATCAAAAAATGTTCTATACTGTCGGAAACGCGTAAGTCCAAAATTTGTTTTTGTGTGTTTGTGTGTCTACGCCTTAAGGGTTCGTTGGCCGCAAATCATTACCAACACACACCTGTGGCAAAAAACGAACCAAAAGATGATTGAGGTCGAGATCCGAGAGAGAAAATGGCGATGGATCGGACATACCTTGAGGAAGCCAGAAGAAAACATTGGTAGACCAACGAACGAGTGGGTAGAGCAAGGAAAACATAGAGAAGTACTGTTTTGAAAGAGGCAGAAGCGCAACGCAAAACGTGGCTACAGCTAAAAGGAATTGTTAAGGATCGTGAAAGGTGGAGAGAATTTGTTGACGCCCTATGCTCCACCAGGGCTTCTAGGATCCAGTAAAGTAAAGTGTTTCTGTGTAAGTGCGTATGTTTGTCTGTTAACACTATACTCCTGTAAATTTCAATAGATTTTGATAAAATTTGGCTTGAATACTTTCTTCTTCAATAGCAAGGTTGAGTTCGTAGATGGTCCATAGGATCGGCAGGCTGCTATACAAAAACACCAAACTTTTAAAGTAATCTCGAGCTCTAACCGTCTAAATAAGTCCAAATTTGGATTAATGCTGGGTACACATGAAGATCATCTTTTACAAATAGATTTTAGTATTATTGGGCATAGAGATTTAAGGAGTTTCAGAAATGTTAAGTTCTAATAATTCATGAAAATCTCTACCTAAGTATTTTAATGAAATTTGATATGAACGCTTTTTTTTGTCAAAAGAATTAACGACTTCGCAAATAGACCCAGTTGATCTACAGAATCGTTGGGGGCTCCCATATAAAATAACCAGACTTAACAAGAAATATTAACAGACTTAACGTTCTTTTACAATACAAACCACATTTGGAAAGAGTTACACAGTCCATCTTGGATTTATTTCTATGTTTTTTGTGGTAAGTCAATAAGTTCTGAGTAACTGTTCTGTCAAATGCTTTACAGAATTTAATTTCTTAATCTTGGAAAATGGTTCTTCAAGCTTTCATTCATGACGGGATAATGGTATTGTCTTCAGATTATTCCTTTTTTGATTAGAACTTAAAAAAGGAGTAATCTTAGAACTTACAATAAATAACGGATTTTTTAATATAACGGGTTTTCTTTAAAAAAAATATCTAATAACATTAACGTTATCCTCACTTTAGTTCAATTATTTTCTAATTTTAGTATTAGGAATCACTTAAAATGCCTTAAATGCTTCCACTCTTTTTCAGCAAACCCTGTACACTTAGTTCTTCTACATTGAAAAGTAAATATCAAAAATTTACAAGTTTCTACCCTTCAAAATATGTTTTCTAATATTTTAACATTAAAACTTTATCAAAACTATTTCAAAATGGGTGAAGTTGAAAGGTTAGTGACTCGTATGTATTATTAATATCAAAAGAACAATAGTATAGAATCATTATAATTCATTGTAATTGTAGTATCTTTAATATGTTAAGTTTTAATGTTTGTGATTTTTGTTTGAACATTTGAATGGCAAAATTTCTACACCTTAACATTTTAATACAATTTGTAAAAGTATAGTAATAAGTCTTCGAATTCTGTATGGTATTTTTAAATGGTAACGTAAAAACCTCTGGTAACGCTTATGCTCGCGCAAACTCTATTTTTTAGTATTCTTCAATTGCTCAGATTTAACTTAAGTCATGATTTCTCCTCAAAATTTTAAACAATTGGAAAATTTTGAATTGCAAAATATTCTTTTTCAATTCAAGTAAAAAAAAAACCTACCAATATTTTTATGCTAATGATTTTCCTTTTGTAATAAATTCTATCATATCCAGGTGAAAGTTGGTTAAAGGTATATAAAAATTGTTTCTCCGTTTGTATAATTTTTTTGAATTTGATATGCTTATAAATTCCCACTCAAATAATATATTTATTTGTCTAGCACCAGAAAGTAAATCTATTTTAAGTCTGTGTATCAGCCTTTTCATTCATTAGCACGATATTTTACAAAATGAGAGAATCCGATTCAAACAATTTAAAAGTGTTTTCTATTACTTTTGTGTTGAAATCGAAAGCACTACTAAGAGTAGTTAGTAGTTACTCTTCAAATTTACTCTCCTAATTATATTATTGTTTTTGAACTAAGTATTATATGACGTTGGTATTATATTGTCTAGGTATACTTATTCGGTTAGCATTTCCAGAGTTTAAAATCATTTAAAATTTAAAATAGTTACGACATAAATTAAGAACTTTATTCTTTTGCACTTTACACTTATTGTTAATATAATAATTTGAAAATTCATTGTTTTTACTAATCAAACTTCATTATTTTGCTAACAGGTAAGACATTAAAAAAAATTAGCGTTAATTATTTTATTAGTTATAAGTTGTTGATGAGTAGGGCTCAGACTTGAATATAATATTCTTGGGTTCTTTCTTGAATATATTATAACTATGGGTTCTTTCAGTTTTTTGTTCATTTAATTTAGACTTGATTTTGATTTCTCTGCAAGATAATCATATTCAGCATAATTCTCTGTAACTAATCTGTAATGTAAATTTTGTTTTAAAAACATCAAAATACTTATGGAAAACTTTATTGTTTTCTTTTTAAACAATCAAATAAATAATTTCCTGAAACAAAAGAATAACAAGTGATGGAAACAACTAAGGGTTTTTACAAAGGTACATTCTCAAAATTATATAGTGTTTCATACTGAGTTTACTTTTCCTAATAGTTGAGGAAGGATTCCAAAATTTTTAATAAGCGAACTCATGGTGATTCTCGATTACCTATAACCACCTCCCCCCTTCCAAAATTTTGAGGTTTAAAGAATTAAATTCTGACTTCCTTTAAAATTTGGAATTTTCTTAGAATTTTATGATTAAGGAAAACCTCTAACACATGGTAAAATATAATGTTGGACCTCAAAATATTACTAAAAAAATGTTTGAACAGGTATTCTAGTTATAGATGTTTAAAAATAGCAAAATTTAAATTTTCGAGCGCTAACAACTCCTAAACAAAAAAAAAGGAGGCGTGACAAGAATTTTCTTAACCGACTGGTATTAATTTCTTAGGGTCTAAGTTTTTCAAAAATTGAGTTTTCCCTAACGATGAATTTTAGTATCGTATGGAAACCGTATGAATTTGTGTTTGAATTTATAAAACTTATAAAAGCAGCTATCTTTTACCGTCTTCATATTGAAAATGAACCTAAAAGATGTGTTGTTATTCAGCCTTTGTGGAGCTGCAGCTCCCTAACGGATTGGGCTATAGAAAAAATTTCTACGAAATAATTTTTTCTTAAACCTACCTGTATAAAATTTCTTTTTTCTATTTCAAACGGCCATAAAGTTTTTGTAAACAGGTGGACGGACAGAGTGGAACTACATACGCATAATTTTACAAAATCTTTTGAAAATGTGCTAAAAATTAGTTAACTTTTTATTTTATTTTAGTTGACCGAAAATGAAAATATAATAAAAAACTTTTTTTTAAAAATCATAATAAATAATTCTAAACAAAAGGAAGAGAAGAAAGAAAACAATAATTTTTAAATATATTTATTTTTTTGAACCTTTGAATAAACCAATGTTAAACTTATTTCTTAATATACAGGACAACACAAATTAATGCAGGTTTGATAAAAGTTTTGATCTTCAGGTCTTTTATAACTAAAGAACTCGTGAAAATAGGTTTGGGTACCTCAACTAATTTACCCTTACAAGTTGTTTCAGATTTTCTAAGCCCGACTAGTTTTACCTCAACACATCAAGAATTCTGAACATCTAGTTAAACCCAAAAACTGACATATGCAGAAACAGCACAGCTAACAATGCAGCTATATGTTTGGACTTAGTGAATTCCATGTTTTATAGATTTATTCATTCGCTCTATAAACTTCCTAAGATTATTAAAATGTACATTAGCCCGAAAATGTAAAATGTTGGGTGTATTTGGGTTGAAGATACTTCAAACAACAATTGGTTGAATTCGGATCCACACTAAACAGAGCTATCAATCTTATAAAAAGATCTCAATCTTCAACTCTTATTAGCTATTGCAGGACAAATAGACTTCTGGCCTGATTTTGTGAATGCTTAGTAGGAACGCCTGCTTTAAAGAGGTATAATGTCTGTCTTCACTTAGTGTTCTCTAACGTTGAAGAAGTGTGGAGCCGCAGCTATTCCATGGATGCACACCATAGTATTATTAGTTAAGGTTAAATATAAAAATTTGTATGTTAATTTTACGCTTCCATTTTTATGGAAACATGTAAAATGTTGGGTACTAGTCTACTAATAGTTTTTTTTAATGTAATGCATGTTAAACCCGTGTTATTGTAATAAACCTAAATTAGGGAGTTAATGATTTCATTATTGAATAAAGGAAATTATATATTAATTGAGTTTTCAAACAAAGCAACTAAATGCTGATATTAATAATAAATTAACAGACAACACTTTAATAAACTTCAAATAAACAAGTACTCAGTTCTTTTACCCATCTCTCCTCTGCTTTATTTTTATTAACTAAAATAATTGCAGAATTAAAAATATTAAACATTTTTCCAGCACTTATTAAACTTAACCAAATATTACTCTTTATTAATTAGTTACACATCATAAATATACACGTGGCTGAATTATATTATCTTAAAGGCCTAGATTAATTTTTCTTAGATCATGATCTAATGCATTTAATTAAATTTGTTTTTTTTTACAATTTTTCAATTAAAAGAAGGGGAAAAATTAATTAACAGGACCAACAACAGTTTTTGTTTTTCAATCCTACACAGATATTGGTTTATTGTTTTTTGATATTGGTTTTGTTAAAATGATTTATTGTATATTGGGTAACCAAACCATTATTCAAATTAATGCATAACCAATGCAATTTTAAATTAAAGGATTTTTAATTAAATTTGCGTTTTGTAATTGCGGAAGATTTTAATAAAAGAAAAATTAAAATATGGTTTTAAAAACTAAAAAAAAATAAACTTAATTGTTTAGTAAATAAAAATACATTCCAAGAGTTTTTATAAAATTTTACCCTTTTTTAATTAAACCCAAATTAATTAATTTTTCTATTTTTACAAGTGCGTTAATAATTAGTGATTCGGAAACATCAGAAGTAAGTCAGAGTAAGTGCATGGGGTTCCTATAAAAAGCACTTAAAGTCGACTGCATTCAACCAATGCCTAAATTCTCAATCAATCTCAATCCCAATCAATGCATTTTGAAAAAAAACAAACCTAGTTGAATGAAATCTTTTATGCACTATACGGTGTCTTCACTCGGAAATATAGGAATTAGAATAGAAGATTGGGGTATAATGATTGTGAATCTTGGATAATGCTAATTGAAGATTGGGGGAAGTATGATAGAATATTTAAATAAAGATGTCCATTTCAATGTAGTATACATAGTATTTGCTAACTTTAGAGAGCACATGGGATGCAACATTTTCATAGTTCTAATAATTTGAAATTTTATATTAACATCTTTAATATGATGTGGCAGGCCAAAGAGCCACTTGGAAATATGGACAGGCCCAAGTAAATCTCAAGGAGAATGGTGCAAAGAGGATACGACCTAGCTGATAAATCATTGTTGAAAAAAAAAGGAATTTAGAAAAATAGAAATTAGTTGAGAATATGAAAGCCCTGTAGTTATTCCCTAAGGGAATAATAAAGAACAAAAAATCCTCAATTACATTCAATTATCAGAATCTACAAAGTCGAGTTAGCCAGATAGGTTAGCAGATGCATATTCA
Source organism: Dolichopus griseipennis (assembly GCA_963082915.1). Taxonomy (NCBI): domain Eukaryota; kingdom Metazoa; phylum Arthropoda; class Insecta; order Diptera; family Dolichopodidae; genus Dolichopus; species Dolichopus griseipennis. Next base: position 49,768,007 of record OY720441.1, read on the forward strand.
CAGGTTAAGTGCAGCTAAAGATCTTTAATAGAGATGCTCTTAACCTTAACTAACAATTAATTTTTAATGTGATATCTATAATCAAGAACAAATTTTTAACATTTAATTGAAGTAGGGGTTAAATAACAACATAGTTAAACAACCCCAGCCCTTCTTAATAAAACTTTAAATTTTAAAAAGTCTTTAACAATCTTTTAGGAACACAAATCCAGAAGATCTTAATTAATTATAATGCCCTCTCAAAGGGTTCAATGTTCTTCTATTTTAACCCATTTCAACTTTTCAACTACCCGAACTGCAATCAGTTATAAATATTTTACTTATTATGATATTAATGTTAGAATTATAGAAGATTGTTTTGTTTGAGTTTTTCATTTCTAGATCCAATCTTCTACTCTTTTTATTTTTTTAATTAATTGGTTTTTTTTTTTGTTTTAATGAAGACTATCTTAAAGTTTTTATTTACAAGGTATTTGTTATCTTATAATCTAATTTTGTAAATTCTTAATACTTTAATCGGAAAAACCTTTAGGTCATAGACAATCAAATGCAATTTAAAAAGTAAAAAGATAAGAAAGACTACAAATTAAAACAAAAGTATATAAAGTTCATTATTAACTGAAATTGTGGTTAAACAGTCCTTCATTTTGTTTTGAGTTCAGTTCAATGATAATTTGTTTAAAAGAAAATATATATGTATATATTTGTATATTGTAGAAACGGGTCCTTACTTTCTATAGACTTCCTTTAAGTTGACTGACAAAATTTCGAATTTTTTTTTTCCTTTTGAAACCTAATTAAACGTTGAGTATCGAAAATATTGCCTGAGAAAGTGTCGACTCTTTGAATATTAACAATTTCAAAATTTTTAGAAAATATATGTAAATGAATTAGATTTCAAAAGCTTGGTTTCAATAATTTGTTTAACGGGATTGTAGTGTGGTAACCCTGCTTTTATAAGATTTTTATTATTGGAACATGTACGAAAATATAGTTCGAAGACATTAAAGAGTTAATTTTTAACATTATATGGTTTTAACTTTTTATTCAAAAAATTTTTACTCTTAAAAACGCGACATTTTGTCCAAGTTGACATTTTGTAATTCGACATTGTTTTTCTGTCAACATTTTAGAATTGACATTTCAAGAACCTTTATATTGGGCGTCGTCATTTTTGAATAGATATTTTGTGAATCAGTATTTTAAAAATCGACATAATTTTGCAGACCCAAATAGGAACAATATTAAATAGAATTTCTTAATAGGTGAACCATTATAATCATTACCCTTATATTTGAAAATAGTATACGATAGTATGTAGTTAGTATACAAATAAACAAATTTCTAATGCGGTATGGGAAAATGTTTTCTAAATAAAATCAACTTTCTTATGATAAAAAAATGTTTAAATAATTTGTATTACAATTAACTGATATGTAAAAATGTTTTGTTTTTTAACTAAGCCAGTCGTTTTATTTAATTAATAAATACGTTTATGTACAAAATTACATAAATATAAAATACGTTTAAGAGTATTTGTAGAAAATAACTAGACTGTCTATTGCTTAAAGGTTTCATTAATTAATGATAAGTGTATTAAATGTTTATTCTAGGATGTAAGTATGTTGTATAGAATATTAATATAAAAAAATACTTAACTTTAAAAATAAATACATCTTAAAGTTACAAATAATGCTGTCAAATTTATAATTATATGTTACTAGCTATTACACGGTGTGCGTTGCTGTGCCACGCCACTCAATGGGCTTTTAATTAAAGTTGATGTAACTGGAAAACAATTAATACAAAACTAATACATAAATGATATTTACGCTTAATAAATTATGCTCCAATAGATAGACTTATGGAAATCGAGGAAATGTGTTATTTTTTTTTTTTTTTTGTTAAGCGCTAACGAGAATTATTAGAATTAATCGTAATGAATCCCACGAGTTATTAGAATTAATCGTAATGAATCCCACATACAATGTAACCATGAGATAGTACTAGGCATTATAAAATGTAGAAACGTCTTAGATTTTCCATAGATACAATTCTATTTTTGTTTATATTGTAATATTTTTTTTTTTGAGTTATATGGTATTCTGTATCTGTGAGTTATATTATTCAATTAAGTTATTTGTTTGTATTTTGCATTTGTTTATATTGTTCAATTAATGTGCTTTTTATTAAAGACATATAATTATTAATTATTGATAAGCCATTAATTTGAACCCAATGGCAAATGGTAACTGAGTCGAGTCGAAAACCAGAAAAGTTTTTTCACATTCATTGGGATTCGAACCCGGGCCTTTCATATGCAAGGTCGGCACTCTAACCACTGATCCACCCAGCCGTTTAAGAAACTTTCTTTTGGGTCAAAGAAGTATTTCACAAAATTGGCCGTAATTTTCTACGCGATAGAATAGATACCTTAGGGTGCGTTTATGTTGGAAGAGCATAACGTGGAAATTTATATTGTAAATTCTCTAATATGCTCTTATCGACGCTCTTATCACTTATCGAAGTATAAACACACCCTTAGATATCTTCGGTATATCTAATTAATTAATTTTATCCTATTTACTCTGTCTGTTCTTCTGGAATTTCTTTACAAAATCTTATCAACTAAAATTTACTGATTATTTGATTAATTTAATTATTTTTATAATACATTTTAAATTAGAGTTTTCTTGCATTTACTAAAGTCATTTTGTCTAATATATTAATATAGTAGTTTAAAGATTAAGTATTTTCCTAATGACTAAAACCCACCAAAAAATGTTGTATATAACAAAAAGTTAAAAGTATCTGAATCTATAGAATGTTAACTTTTATGTAAAAAGATTAAACAACTTTTGTTTTTTGAATTTTATTTTATTTAAAAAAGAAAAAGATACAAAAATAAAGTATAAAATTTTCTTTATCTTTTGTGAACTGTTAAAGGTAAATTTTCCTTGCAAATTTGACTCGGCTATTGGGTAAGTGGGTGACCACATTTAAAAAGAAAAAACATAAAAACCAAATTCCAAAGTCCTCTTTTGATTATATAACATTTTATATTAAGTTGTACTATAGATTAAAATTTAATACTTTTTAGAGTTTGATTAACTGGTTGTTAAATAGGTACAATAGGGTTAAATAGGTTTTCTTTTGAACTTAAATAGAAAGAGAAAGATATAATCATAAAAAATTCATTTGTATGTAGATATGTTTTGTGGTTTGTCTTTTTCTTTCATCTCTTAGCCCTTAACATTTTTATGTACTGTGTAATTACTTCATAATTAATTAAAAAAAACTAAAGATTAATCACCTGTAAAAATATATTAAAAGAAATTAATTTAATTTTATTTTTTTATTATTAAATTATTATTAATTTATATAAAAAGTTTATTTAAGATTCTTTTGATTTAATATAAACGAAAAAATTCAAAATCTAATTAAATATTTGGATTGTTGCCTCAAGTCAATTTTTAGATTTTTTAAAATTTGATTATGAAAATAATTAATATAAAATAGGGTTAAAAGTAAGAAGATGTTGAATTAGATTATTTAGGTAAGCAGAAAAATCATAAAAACTTTAATTATCAAAGTGCCTAAATCTAGGATTTCTCTTAGAACAGGTTAAAGTATCAAACAGAATAGAGTGGTACAGAATCAGTAAAATAATTGAATTTTAAAGACTAACTAATTGTTCGTAAATCGGTAAAATCATCCGAGTAATCAATGTATTACTGAAAATAATTATTTTAACTCTTTGGATGCCTTGTATTTCTTTCCATTTTATTCAGCTACCATTTTTTATGACTTCAAATGACAAAATCAGTTATTTATTTATTAAAAATTTATAAGTGCATACTTTTTTAACAACCGCTTATAAGAAATATAATAAGCGGTAGGTATTGTTTTCGCACTAGAAATTGTACCATGAGATTTTTGCATATATGCCATTATTCCGATGTGTTGAAATCCATAAAACGTGTTTTTCATTAAATTGTTTGTCTGTATGCCTTTGTGACTTAGTGTCTTTTTGTGCACACGTATTCAGCCTAAACGTCTGAGCGGAATATTTTCAAATTTTGACATATTAGCTTTTGTTTTTAATGTCTTGAATTGATAAGCTTTTGGAGAAAACCGGGTAACCCCAAGGGGTACTTTTATCCTATTTACTCTGTCTGTTCTTCTGGAATTTCTTTACAAAATCTTATCAACTAAAATTTACTGATTATTTGATTAATTTAATTATTTTTAGAATACATTTTAAATTAGAGTTTTCTTGCATTTACTACTTACTACTTTTGTGAATCTTTCTTAAATTTAAAATAGCTTCAAAAGAAGTTTCATGCAAAATAGTTTCATGTACAGGAGTCGAAACCGCACTCCTTGACAAAATCACTCCTCCAACCGATTAATTATACAAATACTTACCAACTACTACTACATCGAGATCCCTGACAAAATCAGATTAATTAATAATTCGATATCTTAATTAGAATCGAATTAATTATAATGATTCAATGTTGAAAATGTTTATAATTTAGAAAAATTCATCTTATTTAAAATATTTTATTACTCACAAATACTGAAATATCTTACAGCTCTATCTAATTTTTAGCTTATAACTCAATCTTAAAATTATCCTATAGTCCTTTACAATATGTCATAAAAGTTGGTTCTATCTCATGTAGTAATGGTATGGGGAATTCATTAAGGTTAAATGCTCATTACAAAAAATATAATATGTCTATAGTATCTATCCTTCCTTTTATTCCAACATGTACCTAGGATAAACATCGGTTTTTTAGACTAACAATTGAAGAATTAAGCAATTAAAAATAGTATTAAAGAATTACATAGAAAAGTATTAGTATAAAAGTATAACTTCATCATTAATAAGATCAAAGAGCTTAATAGGAGGATTAGTTATAATAAATAGACTATTATAAAATATGTATTAATTACATTTGAAATATAATAAATTGTATTTTTGAAAAAAAAGGTTGCTGTCAAGTCTAAAACGTCAAATTCTTCTTTTTACGCGATAGACACATTTCGCGAAAATCCGTGTAAAAAAATCGCGTTAAACAAATCACTTGCTTTTTTAAAAAAGTTTTTTTTTTTGGAATATCCATTTTTTAGAATATTAGATTGCATATAAAGAGAATTCAAGCAGTTTTTTAAATCGCGTTATTTCAAATTCGTGTAAATAAAATGCTTTAGTTAGAATGAAGTTTTTGTTTTATTGATGACAAAAAAGTGAGAGAACCCTTTATTATGTGATGCTCCAGTTTTTATACCCGTGCATACATATATGACATCGGGTATATTAGATTTGCTCCTCCGTTTGTAACGCATCGATCTAGACGAGCTAGATATAGTGCCAAGGGTACGTATCGGCTCAGAATCGAAAAATGAGTCGATCTAGCTATGTGTGTCTGTCCGTCCGTCCGTCCGTCCGTCCGTCCGTCCGTCCGTCCGTCCGTCCGTGTGTCAGCACGATAACTCAAAAACTAAAAGGGCTAGAGTCTTGAAATTCACACAAAGTGATTTTTAGACAATTTCTAGGTTCCCTATTGTTTTTGGTTAAAATCGGACCAAGTCTTCGGGGAGCTGCCATACAACTTTTTTGCACCAATATGAATTTCTTCAAAAGTAATTATACTACGAGAATGAAAATTACACACGGTTAGTTTTATAATGACTCCGGCACTTATATGAAGTTTCAAAATGTTAGGGCCCCATTTTCGGGGGGCTGCCATACAACTTCTTTGCACCAATATGAATTTCTTCAAAACTAATTATACTACGAGGCTGAAAATTACACACGGTTAGTTATAAAATGAATCGAGCACTTATATGAAGTTTCAAAATGTTAGGGCCCCATTTTCGGGGAGCTGCCATACAACTTTTTTGCACCAATATGAATTTCTTCAAAACTATTTATACTACGGGGATGAAAATTACACACGGTTAGTTTTATAATGACTCCGGCACTTATATGAAGTTTCAAAATGTTAGGGCCCCATTTTCGGGGGACTGCCATACAACTTCCTTGCACCAATATGAATTTCTTCAAAACTATTTATACTACGCGGATGAAAATTACACACGGTTAGTTATATAATGAATCGAGCACTTATATGAAGTTTCAAAATGTTAGGGCCCCATTTTCGGGGGGCTGCCATACAACTTCTTTGCACCAATATGAATTTCTTCAAAACTAATTATACTACGAGGCTGAAAATTACACACGGTTAGTTATATAATGAATCGAGCACTTATATGAAGTTTCAAAATTTTAGGGCCCCATTTTCGGGGGGCTGCCATACAAAGTTTTCGATTCAATAACTTTGAATCTAATGAAGCTACAAGGTTAAAATTAAAATTGGGCAGATAAATTAATAGGGCAAGTTACTTGGAAAAGTTGGACATCACTCGGACCTTCGGACTTTTAGGGTGGGCCAATTTTTTTTTTTTTGTTTTTTTTTTTTTTATTTTTTTTTTTTTTTTTTTTTTAAGCTAAAGTTATGGGACAATGAATGAAAATTTTGTTTATTTTTTTTGTGATTATTTTTTTTTTGTTAATTTTTTTTTTTTTTTTTTTTTAAGCTAAAGTTATGGGACAATGAATGAAAATTTTGTTTTTTGTTTTGTGATTTTTTTTTTTTTTGTTAATTTTTTTTTTTTTTTTTTACGTCAAAATTATGGGGTAATGAGTTAAATGTATAAGGGAAGTAAATTACGGTTTATTTTATACACCATAGTGGGTATGCACGGGTATCTAAAAGTTGACAAGGGCAACTATAATCTTCCTCGTTGAATTTATTTTATTTTTTTTTTTTTTTGGAATTTTGCCAAACCATTTTCCATTAAATTTTGGTTTTTTTTACCCGGTTTTACAGGTGGTCAATACATTGTAAAAATTTAAAAACTATATTAAAGTAGAAAATATATTGAAATTCGGAAAAAAACAAAATCATAAAAAAAATTAAAATTAAAATATTTTTACAAAATTTTTGAATAGAAAAATAAAAATAAAACTGTGAGAGAGAGAGAAAAAAATTAATTCTTCTTTTTCTCATTTTATATTTTATTTTTTTTAATATTTGCAACACATCGTGGAGACATTTTGTCGCCTATAGTATTCCAGATAAATATTTTTCATCAACATTAAATTTATATATAAATTTCCCCATCTATTCAATATTATTCAATTGGTTTTATTATAAATTTATTGATTTTAATTTTCTTTATTTTTAGTTTTTACAGTTTAAGTTTTTTTTTTTTTAATATTTATATTTGTAATATTAAATATTCAATAATGAATAGTAGAGTAATATTACTATGATATAGAGAATAGACTAATATTGAATTTTAAGGAATACATTTTTTTTTTAAATTATAGATAAATAATTCTATTGATATAAGATATATGGGGATATTTTAAATGAGTAGAAGAAAGCAAAAAAAAAAAATTAATAGTCCGGAAAATTAGATTTACGATATATCTTTAGATATATTTTTTTTTGTGTGTTACTTTAGAAAAGTTAAAATTACTTTATCAAAATGACTGAATATCCCTTTTTTTTAGTAAGTTTTCAAAAAAATTTTGAACAAAATATGCCTATACAGTTTTAATCTGTCAATCTTTTCGTCAGTCCGAGTGATAATAAAAGCTCCACACCATTTGAAATAAAAAGAAATAAAATTTTAACTAGGTACCTACGGTTAGAATTACAAAAAAAAAATTAATTTTATGGAAGAAATTTTTTCTAAGAATCCTTCTCTTAGGGAGCTAAAGGGAGCCCAAAAAATTCGAGGAAGACTTAATATATTTAATTGTTCCAACAAGAGTTCTATTAGGTATATTTTTAATCTGTAATGTTAAAGGGTAAAAGATTTTTTGTTTTGTGGGTGAGGTGTCGAAAATGTGCCTAATCGCATTTCAATATGCCATCACATATTGGTATGTGGAGCCTGCATCCACCAAAAACCCCCTCATTCTTTAAAGACTATCATCCACCCTGGGACCCCTATTTGCATTGCTTCAAGGTAGAGTTCTTGTTTGGCATCAAGCGTCCATCTTTGCGACCTACGTCCATGTTCCCGCAGTGTAAACGCCCTTAAAGGGTTTCGTTTTCTGCCCTTTTAAGATCAATTTGTTTTTGTATTTAGCACGTCTTCTATGTATTTTTCTATTAACTGGCAATTTTCTCTGCTGCTGATAATTTTTTCGCCAATATTTTCTGGAGTTAAGACTCCAATATTCCTTGCTAACTGTTCTCGTTTTTCTATCCATCATTCGCATAGGAAGAACGTGTGCGATTCATCTATAAGCTTTATAAATTTATTATGTATATATTAAAATTTAAAATATGTATACATATATATTGTACTATAATTTACCGTTATGCAAAACTCAATTGTAATAAAATTTTTACTCTTCATATCTTTTGAAACGTTTTAATCGGAAAGCCGACATTTAGGAAGGTATTAGATTTTAGAAATTAGTTAATGGGTCATTTGTGAATTGTATTTGACGCTCACTGTTAAGGAGCTGTAAGAGGTTCAAAATTGCAATTTTGATATTTTTAAACAGATTTTTTTAAAGTATTATACATTTATACATTTATACAAAAATTAAAGTGCCAACATTATATTTTAAAATGTTTTGATGATTTTTCTTAATTTTGAGGGTTTGTTTTTATTTTTGAGACTAAAGAAAGTGTCTCTTAAATTTTGTTAACCTGTTTTGCTTATATAATAAAAATCTAAGAAAAGGTCCAATATTTGGTGGGAGTCACATACAATTAAACTCCCAACGCCTAAACATTTTAAGAGGGGATAAATCCCTGAGAAACAACATAAGTTTGATTAAAAAATTTCAGAACCTTACCCATTCGGGGGCTATTAGAGCAAAACAAAATATTCATAAAAATAAATTGACAATATTAATTTATTTATTTTATAGATTAATTACTAAGTATCGGTAACCAGTAACTAAGGCAACTGTGTATATATTTCCAAAGTTAAAAGTTAATATTGGAGCTCCGACATTATAGTTTTTAACAGATTTTCTTGATAGCATGGAGGTTATTTTATAAATATGAATTTCATTGTCATCGATACTTAATAATTAATCTATATATTTTTTATACCTAAAACACAGTATGAAACATTGTGTAATTTTGAAAATGTGCTTTTTTAAAAACTTTTAGTTTTTTTCATCACTTCCCTTTTTAGCACATTTTCAAAAAATTTTGTAAAAATGTGCCTATATAGCTTCACTCTGTCCGTCCGTCCGTCCGTCCGTCCGTCCGTCCCTTTTTACCTACGATTGACTAAAAAATATCAGAAATGGGTAGGTTTTGCAATAAAAATAATTTAATGTTAAAACTTTTTTTTGTAGCCCCCCCCGTTACGGAGCTACAGCCCCACAAAGTCGAAAAAAGCCCCATATTTAAACAGTTATAATTAGAGTTCTATAAGGTATATTTCCAAACTGAAAACGGTAACAGACAGCTGTTCTTATAAGCTTTACAAATTTTTAAAAACCAATTGTATAGGGTTACCATACGGTACTAAAATTTACCGTTATTCAAAACTAAGTTTTACAAAATTTTTGGTCCCTCATAACTTCGGAACGGCTAAATCTAGAAACTTGAAATTTTGGGAGAAGTTAGATCCTTAGAAATAAGTAAGAGTCAGTTAACAAAATTTTTTTGTCACGCCTCCTCTTTAGGAGCTGTAAGGGGTCGAAAATTGAAATTTTGCTAAAAATTTAGCTTTTAAACACCTATAACTTGAATACCAGTTAAAATTTTTTTTTATTTGTATACAAAATTGAAAGCTCCAAAACGAAGGTTTCAATAAGTGTCAAAGGTTTTTCTTAATTTTGACTTTGTCCGTCCGTCCGTATGTTTACAAAAACTTTTACACCGTTTGAAATAGAGTAAAGATATTTTAACCACTGGTAGATATTACAAAAAAAATAATTTCGTAGAAGAATTTTTTTCTGTAGCCCCACCCGTTACGGAGCTACAGCCCCCCAAAGTTGGAAAAAGCCCTATTTTTAAATTATTATAACAAGCGTTCTGTTAAGTGTATTTTCAATCTGAAAACGGCAAAAGATAGCTGGTTTTATAAGCTTCACAAAAATATAAAGCTAAAATGTATAGGGTTACCATACGGTACTAAAATTTACCATTAAGCTAAACTCAACTTTTGCAAACTTTTTGGCCCCATATATCTTCTAAACGGTTCAACCTAGGGTCTTGAAATTTTGGGAGAAGTTAGGTCCTCCAAAATTAGTAGGAGTCGGTTAACAAAATTTTTTTGTCACGCCCCCTGTTTAGGAGCTATAAGGGCTCGAAAATTGAAATTTTGCTATTTTCAACCACCTGTAACTTTAACACCTGTTCAAATTTTTTTTTACAAATATGCAAAATTTATAGCTGCAGCATCATATTTCAACATACGTTAAAGGTTTTTCTTAAATTTGAAAGGGTCTCTTTAAATTGAAGAAATTGTTCTTTGTCTTAACCATTTTTGGTTTGATAATAATATTCTAGGTAAAATTCCAAATTTTGTTGGAGTTCAAAATTGATTTCCTAGAACCGAAAAAAATGGAAGGGTGAGGACAGGAGGGGGTGGGCAGATCAATCATAAGTTTGCTAAGCAAAAATTTGGGAACCTTCCCAATTGAAGGGCTACTAGGTCTTCAAAATTAAAACTTTTATGTTCTTATAAAACAATAACTTATTCACCATTGTAAGTTTTTCCAAAATTAAACGTTAACATTGAAGCTCCAACATTATATTTTGCACTTATTAACAGGTTTTCTTGAGTGCATTGGGGTTATATTCTAAGTAATTCACTATTAGTCATATAATTAATTATTAATGAAATAACAAAATTATAATATTATCATAATATATATTTTTATAAAAATACATGATAAAATACTCAGTAAGAAACCGTATATAATTTTAAAAATGTGCTTTTTAAAAACCCTTGGTTTTTTCCCCTCACTTGTTTTTTGGTATGTTCATGTTTACAAAATCTTTTGTGTTTTTTTTGTTTTTGGAGAAATTTTTGGGCAGGTCCAATGATTTGGAAACATAAAAATAATCTTCATTGTTTTTTGTTTTTTTTTTTTGGATATTTTGGTAAAAAGGTTTTTTAAAAGTTTGTTTTTTTTTTTTAATATTTGCTGAAGTGGATGAAGATTTGAAGTAATCATTTTCTTACTACTTATAACTGACTGCTTTGCAAAGTTATCGAAACTTTGTTGAAATTTACTTTAGGGAAATGAAACATGATTATTGTTTTCACATGTTTATTATGTAAAAGTTTTTTTTAAATGTGCCATGTTAAAATTTCAATAATATACGCAATAACAATAATTTTTAAAAAATAAAGTTTAAGTTTGGGAATAGGTTGGAAGGAGGCGGAGAGATTCTGTGTTTTTTTGAAACTAAAAGAGAAAATCTTAATCGTTTTTCTTTGTTGTTGTTTTTGTTTCTATACTTTTTATATTTTCTAATAATATAACTTTTTTATTGTAAATGATTAGTTTTTCCAATTTAACTTTATGAATTTTTTGTTTTTTTATTTTATTAATGGTCTTTTAACTAATTGATTATCTTATTAGGAAATATAAAAAGTTTATTTATAGATTGTTTAAATTTTTTCAAAAAATAAAAGTATTCTGAAATATTTTTTAACTGAAATATTATATACTTTAGAAGAAAAGGTTATAAGTTCCTCGTTTTTGCCCTATAAGATCTCCGAGTCAAATAAAGTTGTTCCATTTTGTCGAAAACGCATAAATCCGAAAATGTGGGTATGTTCGCATATATGTGTGTATGTGTGTCTGTAAACACTATACGTCTGTAATAACTCTCGTGAATTTCAATCGATGTTGATGAAATGTGGTATGAATGCTTTCTTCGCCAATAGTAAAACTAATAGATGAGTAAAATCGAAACACGGAATCTGGAGGCTTTCATTCAAAAGCACAAGACTTTTTAAGAAATCTCTCTCTAATCATCGGAATGATTTCAAATTTGGTACATAAACTATTGGTGGGTGCCCATGAAGCGTAGTTTACATAATTTGATTCTAGTATTATAAGGTCTTGAGATTCAAAAAGTTTCGGGGATGTTGGGTTTTAATTATTAATCAAAATCTCAACCGATTTCAATGAAATTTGGTATGAATACTTTTTTTGCAAAAGAAAGAAACTTTATTTTAATATAAAGTTCATTGTTGTAAAATTTGGAAAAAGCTTCTACAATTAATCTTGAATTAAGTTTTTGAAAAAGTTTTTCTAGATAATCTAGAAAATTAAACATTTAAGCTTAATTTGAATCGGAGTTCTTTTGGCTAGTAAGAGACTCGACTAATTCGGTTTGATAGGAAAACTTGGATGGCTTTGAAGGAAGTTGTTCATGTATCTTTGATTATGCGATGTTTAAAGTTCAATAGTGTAGAAAAGCGCATCTGTTGTCCTTCGCTTTTCATTTTAGAAAATTTTAGGTGGATGGAGGCATAATTTATTTTTTTTTTCTTTAAAACACGCCCTTATTTCTACAAGATATCAATAAAACAAAATTAATCACCAAACTGTACGGTGATGGTTGAGCATTGCGGGCGTTGAAGGGAAGCTGAGATAATTCATAGAGGCAATATCGAATCAAAAAAGGTTAACCATACTTGTAGAAGGGTTAAAATGTTCTTAACAAAACATTAACTGATAAACCTATTAATTGAATATTAAGTTGAGGTCATTTTATGTTTAAAAGCTTTTGTACTTCGTCAGACGTTCTTAGAGAATAATTTGATTGCATCAACTGTAAAATATTCTTCAATATTATAATTTTAGTTACATTGAACTTATATCATATATTAATTTATTTAATTTTACTAAAACATATAATTTCAAGTAATTTATTTTATTAAAAATTTTCTATTTCTTTTATTTTAGATCCACCACCATAATATGCTTATTTATTACAGTATTCATACATTCGTCACTTGCTAGATATGTAAGTCTACTTTTTTAATAAATAACTTCTTTAAAATATTAAAAAAAATTAAATTATTATAATAAATTTAAAAAAAATAAAATTTTTAATATAGCACGGTAGTAGACGACATAAAAGACAAAATGGAGCTAATTTATATTTATCACAAACTTACGTAATACCAGGTGGTGAAGGTGATGATCCACAAGAATGGACAGAATGGAGTTCACCATCAGAATGTTCAAGATCATGTGGTGGTGGTGTATCATATCAAACAAGAGAATGTTTACGTGTTGGGTAATTATATTATAAATTATATTTAATATAAATTTTGTGTTTATTAATATTTATTGAAAATATGTTTTATTTTTTAATCTTAGCTATAATGGTGAACCACTTTGTAAAGGTGGGAATAAGAAATTTTTCTCATGTAATACACAAGTAAGTCTAATAAATATATAATTTATTTAAGTCTGATATACCTAAAGCTCAAAAATTTAGAATAACTTTCGGTCTTATGTTTTTTTAAGGGGGAAAAATACTAGAAAGTAACCAACAATTTTAATTAAATTAGTAGATAAGTATTAATATAGACGTATAAAAATTATTTTTTTATACATATCGTAAATTATTTAAAAAAAAAAATAATTTTACGGACGATATGACAAAAGTCCCCCGAAAACATTTGACTCAAAAAATAAGCCAAACGTCTTTGGGAGATACCTTGAATGTGTGAGTCAAAAGTTCCTTGGGTACTTAGAAATTCATAATCTCCAATATATAAATATATAAAGTTTTCAAAATTAATTTTTAAAATTCAATATCAAAACTATTAAGTATTTCCAAAATTTGATTGGTAAAAAATCTCGGTGGACAAAATCACATTTGGCAAAATCTCATTCTTACAGAATCTTTTAGATTTTAGATTTTGAAAAACGACCAATTGAAAATATATCATCACCCATACGGGAATCGAACCTGCACCACCTCGGTTAATAAACTAAGACAACTTATCCAGGAGTTGAATTTTAACTTTTTCCAAAACTCAAATTTTGTAACCCAATAAAAAACCAACTCTTCTAGTTCAAAATTTCTCAGAAACAAATTCACAAATAATTTAGAAAAACGGGCATCTTTGATGTTGTAACTAACTTTAATATGGTTTCTAATATAGAATCTCCCATAGTCAATTAAATAAATACATATTGTTTTATAACTATTTTCTTACTTGTATTTACTTGCATTTTGATATCAGATTTAAATTATAAAATCCAAAACAAAATTTTTAGAAATTTTTCATAATAAAATTGAAATTTGACTTTCTTTGCTTGTCATTTTTGGCATTATTTCTTTTAAAAATGCATATGTTTTAAGATATAATGGGTAATTGTGTTTTATTGTTTAGAGGTTTGGACTCACTCATTGAAGTAATAAACAATCGAGGACTTTTGACTAATTTTTTGAATCATAATTTTCTGATGGATTTTTGTCACTGCGCCATTTAATACTTAGACCTATGAATTTTCAGATGAAGTAAAAAAAAATTAATTTCCTAATCATTAAACAATTTCCTGTAGCATAAAGATTATAAATTTAATTTTCTTTTGCAATTGGAAACTTAATATAAAAATTTGGTAAATATATGATCTATAAATTTAGACCTATTTTAATTAGAAGTTTTTTTTGGAAATAAACTTCAAACATTACACGAATTTTCTAATGTAAACAAAAAACTTAGTTTATAATTAGGCACATAAGCGGAGGCAACAACTATTTACTTATTTTATTGGATAGTTTTAAAGTTCATATAATAAAAAGAAAACTAATAAAAATTATTTTAAAAATGAAAATAGATCAAAAGATTGATTAGAAATAATAAAAAGTATGAAATTAAAAGGAAGAATACCTTAAAAAAACGAAGATTTTTGCGTCTCATTATTATGCGAGTAAATAATGTAAATATTTAATTAATATAAAAATTTCATTACCATCCTAAAACTTTTTTAGGATTTTAAAAATTTTTAATTAAAATTTTATAGTATTTCTTATTGAAATAATTAAATTTTGTCGAATGTTCAAATTTTATGGATTAATTTCATAATAATCTTTTACATTTACATCTGAACAAATCTCGTATACGAGAAAAATTAAATGAGCCTGGAGTGATCTAAGCTATGGCTTAGATTTTTCTTATATCGATAGTAATGCCGTTAATACTGGGATTTCGTTTTTTAATGATCTCTTGACCTCATTTAATTAGCTGTTAGCACATTTCTAAAAACTACTTTAATTTTCCGATTATTTATTAAGTATAATTTTAAATTTGCAATTTAGGATTGTCCTGAAGATGAACCAGATTTCCGATCACAACAGTGTTCAAGATTTGATTCGGTACCTTTTGAAGGAGAAAGATATGAATGGATACCATACACTAAAGCACCAAATCCATGTGAATTAAATTGTATGCCACGTGGTGAAAGATTTTATTATAGACATAAAGCGAAGGTAATAGACGGTACTCGTTGCAATGATGAGTCATTAGATGTTTGTGTTGATGGTAAATGTCAATCGGTAGGCTGTGATATGATGATTGGTTCTGATGCCCGTGAAGATAAATGTCGTAAATGTGCTGGTGATGGAACATCTTGTCAAACAATAAACGGAACTGTTGATACAAATAACTTACAAGTTGGTAAGTTAATGTTAGGGTTGCTAGTTGTTTTTGAAAAATAGTTTTTTTCTAATTTTCTTATCAATATTAAATTTTTTAGGTTATAATGATATTTTTGTAATACCGGCTGGTGCAACAAATATTGATATTAAAGAAATTGAACCGTCAAATAATTATTTAGCTTGTAGAAATAAATCGGGCCATTATTATTTAAATGGAAATTGGCGTATTGATTTTCCAAGACCGATGCAATTTGCAGGATCTTGGTGGCATTATGATAGAAAACCACAAGGATTTGCAGCACCCGATCATATAACTTGTATGGGACCAACAACTGAAGCGATTGTTGTTGCTTTATTATATCAAGATCGTAATGTTGGCGTTAAGTATGAATACAGTGTACCTGAAGATTCTGTTAAAACAAATTTGGATACATATCAATGGACACATACCCCATATGGACCATGTAGTGCTTCTTGTGGAGGTGGATTTCAAACACGTGAAGTTTTCTGTAATAGTCGGACAACACTAGATAGTGTTGATGATAGTTTATGTGATCAATCAGCTCGTCCAAGTGATACACAACAATGCGGTACTGATGCATGTGTTCCGAAGTGGGTTGAAGGTGAATGGGGTAAATGTTCAAAACCTTGTGGGCAAGATGGAATGCAAAATAGGACAATTCATTGTGAACGAATTTCAGCTGATGGGTAAAAAAAACAAGTTATTTTTAAAAACAATCGTAAAATTAAAACACATTATTTTTAACAGAGTTGTAGAGAAAGTTGAAGATTCTGTATGTCTAGAAACAGCAGGAAATAAACCAGCAGATAAACAAGAATGTAATCGAGATACAACAAATTGTCCGAAGTATCATCTTGGTCCATGGAAACCGGTATATATTAATTTTATTTACTTTTTATATTATAAATAATATATCTTAAATAATATTTTGCATATAATCTAGTGTGATAAACTTTGTGGCGAAGGAACCCAAACGAGAAAAGTTACATGTTACACAGAAGAAGATGGAAAGAAAAAAGTTCTAAGTGATTCTGAATGCAATGTAGAAAAACCAGAAGAAGAAAAATCATGCATCCTGCAACCATGTGAGGGTGTAGATTGGATAACATCATCTTGGAGTGGGGTGAGTTTTATTAATTGATAATGTGTATATCTTTTCGAAATTGCATTAATTTTATCATTTAGTGCACTGAATGTGGTCAAACTGAAGAAACACGAACAATAAAATGTGCGAATAAAAAAGGCAAAGAATATGATGAAAGTTTCTGTTCTGAGGAAAAACCAGAAGTTACTAAAGAATGCGAAAAAGTAAAAAAATGCGCTTATCAATGGTATTCCTCTGAGTGGAGTAAATGTTCAACTTTGTGTGGAAATGGAACACAATCAAGGGTTGTTATATGTGGAGAGTTTGATGGTACAAGTGTCACTCCAGCTCCTGATGATTCAAAATGTAATGCAGATTTTAAACCTGAAAATAAACAAGATTGTGAGATCCCGGAAGATAAATGTGAAGCCCAATGGTTCACGGGTCCTTGGCAAGATTGTTCTAAAACTTGTGGTGGTGGCACAAGAGAGCGTGAAGTAATATGTTTGGAAAATGGTGAAATTTCGGTAAACTGTGCTGAGGAATTAGTTGAATTTACTTCAGAAGATTGTAATACTCAAGCGTGTGAAGATGACGAAACTATACCTGTTGACTCTACTGCAACCACTATAAGTGACGATGATGAAGAAGAAGAATGTGATTATGATGATTATAGCGACACTGCAGATCTAGCTGAAGAATTAGAAGAAAAAGCTGATGGTAAGGTTTCTGAAGGTATTGATTTAGATGGTGAAACTACTACTGAAACTTCGCTTATAACTGATGACCTGATGATGAGTGATGCAACTGGATTTGAAACAGATTCAACCGATGAGTCCACTGAAGAACCACAAAGTACTGTGGAGGGTTCTGGAGATAGCACTATTTATATTACTACTGAAGAAGGAAGCGGTGATGATGAATCAACAACAACAAGTGAAGGTATTTCCATTTCAACGGAAGATACAACCGATTCTTCAGAATCTTCAATATCAACTGAAGTTTCAAAGGAGTCCTCTGCCTCAACTTTGGATTCCGATACAACGGAAGCTTCTGGTGCCACTGATATTTCTGGTTCAACTGAAGGTTTAAGTTCAACTGAAACTGATGGTTTAGATTCAACTGAAAGTTCAGGTGCTACTGAAGCAAGCGATTCTACTCACTCTACTGATATCTCTGGTGCATCCGAAATAACTGATGAATCTGACACGTCTGATTTAACTACGTTAACTAGTATTTCAGATGCATCTGGATCAACATTAGGATCTGATGGATCCGATGCAACCGATACTACAGACGAATCTACTACAATCGAGTCTACAGATTTAACCACTTCTGACTCTTCTGGTTCAACTGAAGATCTAACAACGATTGAACCGGTTTCAGGAACTACTGAAGAAGGAGATGATGATGATGACGAAGATGGTGGAGTAACGGAAGTTCAAACAATATATGATATTAAATCATTGAAAAAAGATAAATCATTGCCACCTTCTTCAACAGATGTCACCTCAACCGACTCAACTGATACTACTTCTGAAAGCAGTACTGAAACTAGTTTTTCAACTGACTCAACATCAGATCAAACTTCAACATCAGAACAAACTTCAACATCAGACCAAACTTCAACAGATTCAACTTCAGATGAAACTACAGCTACATCTCTACTATCTTCAACCCTTGAAGAAGAATGTGAACCTGATGTATCAATTTCTACAGATAGCACTTCTGAAACCACGAGCAGCACAGATGAATCTAGCAGCTCAGATACATCAATTGGCACTGATGAAACTTCTAGCACTGATCAAACAACAAGTAGCGGTGAAACTGTTAGTACCAATGAACCTGGAAGTACTATTGAATCTGGAAGTACTGAGGAACCAGGAAGTTCTATTGAACCTGGAAGTACTGTTGAACTTGGAAGTACTGAAGAACCTGGAAGTACTGAGGAACCAGGAAGTACTGAGGAACCTGGGAGTACTGTTGAACCTGGAAGTACTGCTGAGCCTGGAAGTACTGAAGAGCCTGCAAGTACTGCAGAAGCTGGAAGTTCTACAGAGCTTGGAAGTACCGAAGAACCAGGAAGTACTGAAGAACCCGGTAGTACTGAAGAGCCTGCAAGTACTGAAGCACCTGGAAGTACTCAGGAAACTGCATCTACAGATGAGCCTGCCAGTACAGAAGAAAGCAGTACAAAAGATGAGGAGAGTACTTCAGAATCTGGAACTACAGATTCTTCAATCAGCCAATCAGAGAGTACAATTTCACAAGAAAGTACAGAATTATCTGAAAGCACAGAGGAGCCAAAAAGCACTGATTCTTCTGCAAGTACAGATGTTTCTGGAAGTACAGTTTCAAGCACAGATGAAAGCAGTGTCAGTGAAGGTAGCACAGAGGAACCAGATTCAACAGTTGAAGTTTCAACATCTTCTGATATGGATTCAACAACAATCGACATATGGTCATCCACAACTGAAGAAGTTACTGATGAAGATGACGACAAAACTACTCCAAATACTCTTGAAATGGCAATTACTAGGGAGACTAAAGCACCTAAAAAATGCAAGCCTAAAAAGAAGAAAGACTGCAAGAAATCAAAACATGGTTGCTGCCCCGATAATGAAACACCAGCTAAAGGTCCATTCGATGAAGGCTGCCCAATTGTTGAAACTTGTAAAGAAACTAAATTCGGATGCTGTTCAGATGGGTTATCCCCAGCTAAAGGAGAAAATAATAAAGGTTGTCCAAAATCACAATGTGCAGAGACACTGTTTGGTTGTTGTCCAGACAAATATACACCCGCTGAAGGAGAAGATAATGAAGGATGTCCAGAACCTACCACAACGATGGCGCCTACTACGTTACCACCTCCTGAAGAAACTACTATTAAAGAAGATGATACGACAAGTGGTACTTGTTCAGCAACAAAATATGGCTGTTGTCCAGATGGTGAAACTGAAGCACAAGGAGAAAACTTTGCCGGTTGTGAAACTGAAACAGAAAGACCAGAAGAACCGGGTGAAACAGATTGTAGACGATCACAACATGGATGTTGCCCAGACCAGAAAACTTCGGCATCTGGCCCGGATGGTGCAGGTTGCAGTCCATGTGCTAGTGAACCATTTGGTTGTTGTCGAGATGAAAAGACCCCAGCTCATGGTCCTTATGGTGAAGGATGTAGTTGCGTGGACTCAGAATTTGGTTGTTGCCCGGATAATATTAATCCGGCAAGAGGACCAGATCACGAAGGTTGTGAATGTGAATACGCTCCATTTGGATGTTGTCCCGATAAAAAAACACCTGCTCGAGGATATGAAAATGCAGGATGCAGCTGTCAAAACACTACATTTGGATGTTGCCCTGATAAACTTACTATTGCTTCAGGACCCAAATTTGAAGGTTGTCCATGTCATACCATGCAGTTTGGCTGCTGCCCTGATGGCATTACCATTCCACAGGGTCCACATCATTACGGCTGTCATTGTACACAAACAGAATTCCAATGTTGTCTTGATGAAAAAACTCCAGCCAAAGGACCAAATAAGGAAGGATGTACTTGTGCTGAAAGTAAATATGGTTGCTGCCCAGATGGAGTTTCCAGTGCAGAAGGGAGTAAATTTGAAGGATGTGAAACTGTACCAGAAGCTCCACAAAAAGCTTGTGCACTGCCGAAAGAAACAGGTCCTTGCAATAACTTTACTATTAGACACTTCTTCGATACAGCATATGGTGCTTGTGCAAGATTTTGGTACGGTGGTTGTGAAGGAAATGGAAACAACTTTGAGAGTTCAGAAGAATGCAAAGCAACTTGTGAAGAATATAAAGGCAAAGAATCATGTTTGTTGCCAAGAAGTCCTGGCCCATGCCCAGGAAACCAAAAAATGTGGTACTACGATGCAGATAGATCTCGATGTGAAGAATTTGAATATGGTGGATGCTTTGGTAATACAAACCGTTTTGAAACATTGGAAGAATGTCAAAGTACTTGTGCTGTTGATGATAGTATACGTAAGTTTAATTAGCTGTGATTCAAAAGTTTGTTTTTAATTATTTAATTTCAAAAATTTAGCTCCTTGTGAACAACCTGTGGATAAGGGACCTTGTGATGGTAACTTTGAAAGATGGTATTATGATAATGAAACAGATGTTTGTCGACCCTTCCAATATGGCGGATGTCAAGGAAATAAAAACAATTATGCTACAGAACATGGATGTGTCTATCACTGCCGTCAACCAGGAGTTCATAAAGGTTTGATATTATAAAAATTTAGTCTGGATGATAACTATTATATTGTTTTTGTAATTATTTATTTGTTGTTGTTTCTAATTTAAATTTAGTGGTATGGTTCAAGTTATAGTATTACTAACAAAATTTCTTTTCATTGCTTTTTTGTTTCTATGCTTTTCTGTATCTGTCTTGCACTTCTAAAAATCTAATGTGCATAACACACAAACACTTTTAAACTATTTAAAAACTACATTAGAATTATGTAAGCTTTCTAAAGAAGAGGGTAATTGTGAAGAGCGCCATGCACGTTGGTATTATTCTGAAACCGAAAATAGTTGTGTTCCTTTCTATTATACTGGATGTGGTGGTAATAAAAATAACTTCCGATCATTACAGGAATGTGAGGAAAGATGTCCTATACCTATTGGTGAGATAATTTGTTGTTTGTTATTTTTATTTAAATGTGCTTTCAATATTCCATGGTGGTAAAAGAAAAAGAAAATAAGTTATTGTTAATTGTTCTGTTTTGTATGCAAAAATTTTTTTTAATTAATTTATTTTGGTCCTTTTTTATGTGAATAGTCAAAGATATATGTGAGATCCCAGCACAAGTTGGTGAATGCCAAAACTATGTTGCACGCTGGTATTATGACACCAAAGACGAGCGTTGCCGACAATTTTATTGGGGCGGTTGTGGCGGCAATGAAAATAACTTTGCTGATGAAGATTCCTGTTTGAATCGTTGTACAAAACCTGAACCAGAACCAGAACCAGAACCAGAACGAGAACAAGAAAGACAACAACCTGATAGACAACCAGAAATATCAGACAGACTCGGAACAATTGATCAATCACGTGCACCACAACCCGAAACCAATACACAAGATTGTTATTTGGAATATGATGGTGGACAATGTGAAAATTATACTACCAGATTTTATTATAATTATCAAGAAGGTCTTTGTGATGTTTTTGCTTATGGAGGTTGCGACGGAAATGGAAATAACTTTGAAAATGAACAAGATTGTATGAATCTTTGTGGTAGCTTAAGAGATTTATGCTCATTGCCACCTGTATATGGTCGTTGCAATGATAACGTTACACGTTGGCATTACGATGAAAGGTCAAGCCGTTGTCATGAATTTGAATTTAGTGGATGTTATGGAAATAGTAACAACTTTGAAACGGAAAGTGAATGTGTGGATTATTGTGGAAGACGGGGTGAAGAACAACCAGAAGTACCAGTAGTAGAAGTGAGTATTTATTTTTAATGCTATAACATTTTTTTTAAATGACTTTACGTTAGGTTCCAACTGACTATTGTCAAGAACCCGTAGCTCAAGGAAATTGCAACGAGCGTATTCTTTCATATTATTATGATTTCGAATCAAGGCAATGCCAAGCGTTCTATTTCTCTGGATGTGATGGAAATAGAAACCGTTTTGAAACTGCAGAACAATGTGAACGGCAATGTGGTGCTTATAGAGGAGTTGGTATGTATTTTGATTTTACTATTCAAATCATTCATCATTCATGTATTATCGTTTAAAAATATTTCACATTCTATTGTACAAATAAAATTGAGTAAGTAAATTAAAAAAAAAAAAAACAATTTAATTAGATGTTTGCAAAGAACGATTAGATCCAGGACCTTGCGATCAATATCAAACTAGGTATTATTATGATTCTGTTCAACGATTATGTGAACCATTTTCATATGGTGGATGTGACGGATCTGGCAACAGATTTTTGAATATAGAAGAATGTGAATCTGTTTGCATTGAACGTATTGAACCATCAAGAAATGATAAAGGTAAACTTATAAAACATAAAGTAAAAAGTATCTAATGAAGATGAGTCGATTTTATAATAAAAATTTTAATTTTATTTATTAAAAATGAAAAAAATAAATATAGCTATTTGTTTCCTACCGGCCAATAGTGGAAATTGTACTGATAGTAGTCAAGAAACACGACGTTGGTTCTACGATGATTCACGTGGAGCATGCATAATGTTTATATATTCAGGATGCGCTGGAAATCAAAATAATTTTGTTTCTTATGAGTCTTGTGTAGATACTTGCGTTTGTAAGATTTCTAGTAGTTTCTTTAAAATTTTTGGGCACAATTTTTACACTATTTCAATTTCATTCACTTTTGCACCTTTTTTTGCACAATTACTCTAGAAATAAGTTCAACAAATTTTTAGTTTTTTTTTTGCATTTTTCTTTAATTTATGCTTGAATTACAATATTACTTTAGGTAGAAAATATTAAATTAGTTTTAAAATCATTTAAAAAAAAAAAATAAATCATCAAAACTATTTTTGTTTCAATAATATTATACTAAATTAAAGAAAATTGAAATATTTTACAGCACCAGAAGATGTTCCACAGCCAGAAGTTGAAGAAACACCTGAAAGACACGAGCCACATCAGCCACAAGAATCAAACGAAGTGGTTGATCCACATGAATCGCCTGAAGTTAATTATCAGTGTGAACAAGATATTGAACATTGTCGTACATTGCGCTGTCCGTATGGAGTCAGAAGATTCTATGATCAATCTACATCATGTGAGCGTTGTGACTGCGAAAATCCATGTGATGGCTTTGAATGTGAAGAGGGTTCAAGATGTGCAATTGATATAGCGGGACAAGAGTTTATTCCAGTTTGCAGACAGGAAAATAAACCTGGTGAATGCCCAGCACTATCTACTGACAATACAAGGTGTGATAGAGAGTGCTATACAGATGCTGAATGTCGTGGTGATTATAAATGTTGTCAAGATGGTTGTGGTACAAGGTGTGTTTTGCCGGCTGTTGAAGAAGAACCAGGATTGCCAACAGCAACAGTTCCTGCACCAGTATTATATCCAGGTGATAGAGCAGCTCATCTCGAAGAGAAACCACAACATGAAGTTGATGTCGCAACACCAGCTGGTGGAGTTGCAATTTTAAGATGTTTCGCTACAGGCTATCCTGCACCAACAATTACATGGAGTATGGGTTCTGTTACTGTAAGTTATATTTCATATTAGATAGTATTTAAGTATAATGAATTTTTTTTACAATTTAAGATCAATACAAATCAAGGTAGATTTATACTTACCGGAACTGGAGATTTAACAATTGTACAAGTACATAGATCAGACAGTGGTTCTTATATATGTGTAGCAGATAATGGTTTAGGAGAACCTGTTAGACGTGAAGTTAACTTGCAAGTTCAAAGTAAGTTTTTGATTTTATAAGATGCTTTCTTCATTGTTGTTAACATTATATTTGTTTTAATTTTCTTATAATTTTTATTGCATTAAAATTAATTATTTATTTCTATTTAATTTTATTAATTTTTATTTTTGATCTGTATTCTTTACTATTCTCTTATACTTCTTTCTTTATAACTTGTTTGTTGGTGGTTTTACTAACATATTTAACAATAACTTGATAAAAAATAAAAACAAACAACGGAAAATAAATAGATCCGCTAGACACTGACGCCTACATTGCCGGACCGACAAACGAAACAATTTATGTTCAATTAAATCAACCAATACAATTACGTTGTCCAGCTGGAGGACATCCAAATCCAACAGCATATTGGTGGCGTGGAAAGAATATTATACCTAAAACTGGTCAAAATTACATTATCGATGAAAACAATTCTTTGATATTTTCTAATGTTGGATTACATGATTTGGGTGTATATACATGTGAAGCATGGAATGGACGTGGACGGCCAGCTTCAACTGAAAAAACTTTAGTTACAACAACTCAAGTTCGTACTGATAATCCAGATGATGAAGAATATCTTAAATATGTAATACAGCCAGCTCATGCACCAACTAGTAAACCAGAATGGCCATATAGACCACATCGGCCAACAACAACAAGATTACCAATTGTAGTTCCGTCACAACCAAGACGACGTAGTAAGTTTTTGTAGTTGTAGATTTCATTTAACATACTAAAACACTATACTAATAGCTATTTCTACTATATTTTATTCTATATCTGTGTTTACTAACTAACAAAGTATGAATTTTTTGGTATTAATATAAATGTTAAAAATTTCTAAAATTTTACTTTTAAATTTTTCAAAATATTTAAAAAAATACTGGTGTTGCCCTTTGCTCGAAATTCGAGCGATTGTCGCAGTCAAATAATAATTAAGCCGCAATCGATCGCAACCGAAAAAGCCATTTAATTTAAAAAATATTTGACTAATTATTCGATCATTGTAATATTACAAGTGACTAGTGGGTAGTGAACACTCTAAATATTTATAATTTTTTAAGGTGGACCCAATTTTCCAAAAGCCAAAAGAATTAAACATTTATATATAGTATTAATTTTTATTGATTTTTATTCTTGTTTTTTTTCTCTTTGAAATCTTAAAAACAGTTCCAGCATCAGCTGTTATAAGACGTGATCCATCAAATACTTACAATTCTGGATCAGAAATAGTATTACTGTGTGATGTTGATGGTGTTCCAACACCAAATGTAACATGGTTTAAAAACGGAATACCAATAGAAGCTCCATCAAATAAATATGAAATTACAGGTAAGTTATTTACTTAAAAAGTGACAAAGTCTAAATAAAAGTTTTTTTTTTTTATATTAAATACTATTTAAATTATCATTTCTAGAAATTCCACATAGATTAGTTATATTTGATGCTCAAAGAGAAGATACAGGAAGATATGCATGTGAAGCTAGAAATGCATTTAGTTATAATAGAAATGAAGAAACAGTTACAGTAGAATGTAAGTATATTTTAACAATAATCTGATTAATTTGTTTTTTCTAAAATTAATTAAAAAATCCCCCCTTTTATTTTTTAGCAACAACATACATACATCCAGATTGTGTTGATAATCCATATTTTGCCAATTGTGCATTAATTGTTAAAGGAAATTATTGTTCAAATCTTTATTATGGTAAATTCTGTTGTAGATCATGTACATTAGCTGGTCAATTAACTGGACATCCGAATGATCTTTAAAAAAAAAAACGAATTATTAATAAAAAAAAAAAAAATAACAAACAATCAACAATAGAAGAAACATTCGATAACTACGATTTATTATTTGTTTCATTTATAATTTTCCAAAAAAAAAAAAAAAAAAAAATAGTTATTTTTCGAAATTTTGTAAAATTTTAATTAAATAAATTAAAAAAAAAAAAAAAAATTTTAATATAATATATAAAATATAAAAATTAAAAAAAAAACAAATATATTCACGAATTAAATATAAAGAATGTTTTAATTTCAGAAAGAAAAAAACACAAAATAAAAATTTAAATTTAAGTTAACGAATTTATATTAAAAAAAGTTTTTAAATTCAAAAAAACAATCAGTTATTAACAGTGAACTATTTAAATTAGTAGTTATACTAAAAAAATATAATATAGAAAAAATTTCTTTAAGAAAATTATCTTTTCCTTTCTTTTGTTAGATTTAATTAAATTTAATTAATTATTTAAAATGAAAATGAACATTTTTTTTATTTGAAAATACAAAAAAATTATAAAACAATTTTTTTTTCAATTTAAAATTAAATATAATAAAATATCAATAAATAAAATAGATAAGTATAGATGTACTATTATCAATATCAGTCACAATTTGTATAACAAAAAAGTAATTAATTAATTAAAAATAAAATATATTTTAATATTGAAATTTATTTTAACCATCATTTGACGTCTTTTTAGAGGGAGCGTTTCATAATCTCGGTTAAGTAAATCTTGTTTTTTAAATCTTGTTTTTAGAAAATTTCGTTTTTAGAAAATTTCATTTTAGAAAATCTCGTTTTTTATTGAAAAATCTCACTTTTTAAGAAAATTTCTTTTTTAATTGAAAAATCTTGAGTTGGATACAAAACCAGAATTATCAGCTTTTTCCAGAATATAATAAAGGGATTTTGTTAAAACAAGGTTTTTTAAAACGAGATTTTCTAAAAACGAGATTTTCCAAAAACGAGATTTTGTGAAAACGAGATTTAGTGAACCGAGATTTCAGACCCAAAGCCTTTTTAGAATTTGAGAAATACTTATGAAAATTTTTATTAAAATATATTGAAATAATAATCAAATTATCTTAACTTATAATAATTACTTATCTTAGTAATCTAATTACTTAAAATGATAAGTTTTTTCCTGAAATTATACACAAAAGTAGTTCCAATTCACTTACGTATTGAATGATTCACTTACTATTTTAAAATTAAACTTTTTGCAAAACATCCTCCACTTCCACCAACAATTAACATATATGTTATTACAAATATGTTGGGCGTGTTTCGTTTTTCTAACATTAGTTGACATATCAGTTGGCAATGTACTGTTAGAATTACCTTGACAACTCCTGTTTTAAGTTTCTTTTTTTTAATACTTAAACGAAATTTTCAGAACTTCATCTGTGAGTTATTATAACTATACCAAATTTTATTAAAATTTCATTATCCTATTATAAACATCATAATGCACCCCAATAAAGAGTAGAATTTACAATAAAACCAAGTATAAGACGGACGGACAGATTGATTGGTTAAATAACAAAATTTTTTAAAAAGAAATTCAAATACAATTTAATATAAAATAATTTTATTTGAAAAAAACAAACATATTATATAATTTAATTTAAATGTTTATTTTCACTTGTTCCTATTTATTAAAAATAAAAACAAAATAATAAAAAAAAAAAAAAACAAAAACAAAAAACCTAAACAAAAAATAAATAAAAATAATGTGTTCCGAAAAAAAATCTGTTTAAATAATTAAATTTAAAATCAATTTCATACATATGTATTTTTTTTTTTTTAATTTTATATTCTATGAAAATTTCATATTTTTTAAAATTTTATTTAAAAAAAAAATTAAAAAAACATAATAAACAATTATAATAAAAATAAAATAAAATAATTAAATATTAATTAAATTCTTTTGACACCAAATATAAATTTATAGTTCTTTTTTTTTTTTTTTTTTTTTAAACATGTATAGATAAATATATATATAATATAAATAAATAGAAAATAATTAACTATTTATAGGCCATATATAATTTAATGCCATCATATGTTACTGCTAAATTAAAAACATAAAATGACAATTGAAAAAAAACAAAAAAAAAAAAAATTTAAAGCTGAAAACACAATATACAACGAATGACGCATTACAATTACGAAGAGTAACGAATAACCAAATAATTTAGTAAGCGTGACAAATAAAATCGCAACAAATTATTCGCTAATCGCTATTACTATTTTAAATATTTCAACTAACTAATTTGACTCAAAAATCCTGAATTCAGACCTGAATTTTAGAACCGTTTAATTCGTATCCGTTCAATG
Source organism: Dolichopus griseipennis (assembly GCA_963082915.1). Taxonomy (NCBI): domain Eukaryota; kingdom Metazoa; phylum Arthropoda; class Insecta; order Diptera; family Dolichopodidae; genus Dolichopus; species Dolichopus griseipennis. The sequence continues at coordinate 49,796,398 of OY720441.1, forward strand.
TAACTGTATCCATTCAACTGTATTGCACTCAATGTACTTCGAACTTCATAATTGTTGACAAAACCTAATATTTAAATATAGTTTCTATATTCCATTCCAATAGAATTTTTAATAAAATACAATTTAATATCAAAAGTTTCGTATTCCGAATATTTGCCTGTCAATTTTCAATTATAAGCCGTTAGTTGGTCTAAATATGACCCAGCTACAATATTTTTTTAAATAAACAAATAATTTATCAACAAAATATAAATCTCTTGTTATTTTGTATTTCAACGCCTCTAAACTTAGTTGTCATTTGTTGGTATTCCTGTTTGCGCGTAAGTTTGCGTAAAATAGATTTTGTCATATTTTTGAACAATGACGAATTCGTCACGCGTCATCTTATTGTGTTTTCAGCATAAATTTTTTTTTTTTTGTTAATAACAAAATTAAAAAAAAAAAATAGAAACAACAAATTAAAAATGAAATTAAAATTATTAATTTAATTTAATTTACTCAAATCTTTAATACTCTTTTCAAAAAAAACTGAAGTAAAATAAAAAATTGTTTTTTTTTAAGAAAATCACAAATATTTTAAAATTATTTATATGGAGAAATTTCTTATATTTTATGCTAAAAACTTTTTCTTAATACCGGAAACAAAAAAATGTATTGTAAAATTGTATTATTTAAAAATTAATTAAATAAAAAGTAAAAATAAAATATTAATGATAATAATTTAATAAAAATAATAAAAAAGTAATAAATGTAACAATTTTTCAATTTTTGTAAATATTTTTTTTTTTCTTTTTTAAAATAAAGTAAATTTTTTTTTTTTAATAGTGGGCACTTTGATGCAATTTTAATTCATGACAAACAAAAAAAAAAAAAAATAAATAAAATAAATAAATAAAAGTATTTAAATTTTTTAAATTTAAAATAAATGTAATTTTAATTAAAATAATAATATTGTTTTTTTTTTAAATTTTCCATTAAAGACCGTTTACTTGGACTTATTATTTATCCTTGTTATATTTAAACTTGTACGAATGTAGTCCTGAGGATATGCTAAATTTAGACGTTACTTTTGTGATGCTGGGATTTTGGAACTCTGAAATAAATATAGGAACTCTTAAGTCGTCCTCAAATTGTAGAACATATTATGTTCATATGTGTTTACTAATATTTTTGATTAAGAAATATTCAAGAAGGAAGTGAATTATCATATAATACCTTCTGGGTTTTCTATTCTGGGTTCACTCTATTAAACCTTGATGGACATCAAAAGTTTGGGTGCTTATTCCATTATTTTGGCGACAGAGTGAAATTCTTTTATACTGCTGGAAGATTAGCATTTTAGATTTCTTTTAAAAGGTTTTTTCTACTTATAGTTTTTTTTTTTGCAGAAAATTGCTTTCGTTAAATAAGAGATATTATAATAATGGTATTTTATACTCCCGTTGCTGCAGTGACCAAATTTCAAATTTGCAGGATTGTTTATTTGTGAGTGGAAATTCAGGTTCACTAACCTATATTTTGGCACAGCTTCTTATGGTTTTCTAATTCTCCTGATTAATTTATTCATAGGATTTTTATTATAATTTTATGCATGACGTGTACTTTTAGCAAAAGAAATTTGTGGTGGAAACAAGCATCTGTAATTCGGTAAAGGGATAGATAAATACTATAGTTTTTTAAGAATCAATTAATATCACTTGCGCTATATTCAAATACCTTTGATTTGTAGTTTTGTAAAAATGTGTCTTTTTCAATACCATTGGTAAAAGTTTTTGTAAAAATGGGCGTTTATAGTTTCACTGTGTCAGGACTAACTGTCTGTCTGTTGTCTGTCTGTTTTACACACATTGAATAGAGAGAAGAAATTTCAACTATGGGTAGGTACTGCAAAAAAAATAATTTAATGAGTTTGAAAAAGCCATATATTTAAATTGTTATAACAGGAGTTCTATTAGATTTAAAAAATACATCGCATTAATGTATGAAGTTGCAACAAATATCTTCTAAACGGCTCAAGTTAGATCGTCACGCCCCTGTTTAAGAGATGTAAGGAGTCAAAAATTGAAGTTTTCCTATTTTTAAGCACCTGTAACTAGCAAGTCTTCAAGGTTTTCCTTAAATTAAAGGGTATCCTTAAAATTGAAGAAGTGTCTCTTAGAGGGGTTGGATCCTCAAGAAGCACCATAAATTTGCCTAATAAAAATTTCGGCACCTACCCATTTTTATAAACTAGTTACTTAATAACCAGTGCATGTATTTCCAAAATTAAACTCAGTATGCAATACAATATAACTATAAAATTATTTAACTAATAATTCAAAAATTTAATTAATTAATAAAATTTTGAAAATAAGCCTTTTTTTTAAAATCCATGGTTTTTTTCATCACTTGTTTTAAATTGAAATCAACTCCTTAATTTTGTAATTCTAATAATTTAAGAATGTGCTCATTCTGTTCCCCAACTTATTCTATAATTTTTAATTACTATTCTATAAACCTATTCCTCATATTGATTCCGAAAACTAAACGGTGCATTTCAATTTTAAGTCCACACTAATTTTTAGTTTTAAAAAGATGGGTAATTTAAGTTGATTAAAGTGGATAATTTGTCATAATTCGAAAAAAACTAAATTCTAAAAAAAAAAATTCCACGTCAGATTCTGAATTAACAGGGATTTTAGAGTTGGATTCAACAGTAGGGATATATCTGCAACTTTTACAGAATATTTATTTATACTTGATATACTCGTATGTTATGTGAGATTCTCAATGAAGAGGATTTTAGAGTTGTATTCAAAGTCAGGATTTCCACTTTTTCAAGGGGTTAAGTACGAAATTCAAAAAAAAAAAATTTCAAAACAAAAAATTCCAAAGTTACAAAATTTCAATTTTGTTTTTTCGGTATTTTTTTCTTGGAATTTCGTACCCACCCCATTTAAAGCTCATAAGTACCTATAAAAAACCTCTTTTAGAAATCTCTTAAATGAAGTTCTTAAAAGGTACAAAATAATATATTCTATAGTCCATACTATAATTTCCACTGACATTTTTCTTATACACCAATAAAAACATTTTACAGTTATCCAAAAAAGAATTAATGACTTTGCAGTAGGGAAATATGTCTTTTATTAAATTTTTTTTGTAATCATATTTTGGCTGATCTTATCAATATTATATAACCAACTGCTTAATTTAAATTTATTTTAATTTTTGGGTTACAAAATTTTTCGCAATTTTTTTTTATTTTTATTCTTCCATATTTTTAATAAACACAACAAAATACATTCAAATAATCTTTGTCACATATTTTAAGGAGTAGTTATAATGCGTTGGTACCTCTATTAATTTTGTATTTCCATAATATAAAATACTTTTAACTGTAAATTATTGGATATTTGACTTAATGAACCCTCAAGGGTATTAAAAACAACAAAAAGAAGAACAACAAACATTTAATAATTTTAAGATTTAAGATCGTAAATTCAAAAATGAATGAAAGTTAATAAATAACGTAAGAATTTTATGAAAAAGATTGTAGCGCTTGTGGTGGTGATGGTGGTGGAGGTGAAATGTTAAGAAGGAGAAAAAAAAAGGTAAAAAAGATATAAAAATAAATAATTGACATTAAGAAAATAAATTACACCATATTTTTTTTTTTTTTTTTTTTTTTGAATTTTTATAAAAATTTATTTGATTTTTTTTTAAAATATTTTACACACTATATTTTTTCGATGTGTTAAATTTTATTTATTTTTTTTTACGATATTATATTTTATTTATAAGTAAAATGTGTATTGTATTATTATTATTATTATTATTTTTCCACTCTTAATAAATTTAATTTAATTTTTTTTTTTTTGTTTTATTATAATATTTATATGTATGTTTGTATGTATGTATATATTATATAATTAAAAAAAAAAAAAAGAAAATATGTTAAAATAAAATTATATATATTTTTTTAAGGTAAATCATTATTATTATTATTACGTTCAAAACAATTGCAATAAAAACAATTTAATAATTTATCTAAAAATTTATTATTTTGTAATGGCGGTAATAATTCTAAATTTTGTGAACCACTATCATCAGAATTATTATTATCAGATTCGATAGTCATCTCTTGTATACTAAATGTATCTGTATTTAATTCAATTTGTTTGTTTGAATTTTTTGATTTATTTGTTGGAAAAAATGATATTTCTTCAACATCATCATCATCATCACTATATTATTATACAATATAGTTGTTTTTAGTTTTGGCATCATTATTATGTATATTATGTTGTACAATTGAAAAATGTTGGATGGGTTGATTGGTTTGTTGTTAGTTGGCCAGTTCAAATTCAATTTATACCAGTAGTTATTTTAGATTGGTAAAAGAATCAATGAAAAGAGAAAAAAAGAATATGAGATAATAAAGTAAAATTTATATATATATATATAAATTATATATGTATAAAATATAATGTAAAGTAATAAAAATAAATTTAGTTTAGAATAACAAAAATAAACACAACAAACAAACAGTTCAACATAAAAAATAAATATATGTATAATATTTTAAAGTACATATCTTTTATTATAAAAATTTTTACAGTATCTTTATATTTTTTGTACAGAATATATTTCAAAAAATTACAGGTAATAAATTTTAATAAGTGTAAAATTTGAAAAGTAAAATGAAAAGTTAAAATTTCCATTCATTTATGTACAGGGTGTTTCACACATTAAGACATTATGCAGAGATAACATAATACTCTAGCACTAAATTTGAAGTTTCTATCTTTATTAATTTCGAAAAAATGTTTATTCAGTCAAGAAATATGTATAAGAAGTACCTAAACCACTGTCCTAATTCATCCATAACGTCGGGTATATAATGAAAATATTTCAGCCTGTTCTGTTGTACTCAATTTTAAATTTATATCTTTATTTCGAAGATATGGTATTAGTAACAAGCATCATTCCAAAATTAATATTTTCCTATACCTATTTTGGGGAAGGAGTTTAAAATGTGTTGCAAATAAAAGATTAAAATAACCCTTTGTTAGCAATCTATTCGTGTTGACCCATAAATTATTGCATGAGAAAGTAATTGATTAGAATGAGTGCTAACAACTCTCTCAGAACCCATGCAGAGAAAAGTTGAAGAGCTTCCCATGACCTTTTCAAGGATGCCAAATTGGAAGTTATTTGGTATATAAATCAACTCAGAACTTTTCATAAAATTTATAAAAGCTTTTAACATAATTCCAATTGAAGGTATTTAGTGTTCTATATAATCTCCAGATTCCAGAACTATGTAAATGTGTCTTCTCTATTCATATAAAGTAAATTTTTTTTCAACTTCTGAACTTATGACGTGCCCAACCCTTTGACCCAATCCAAATTTCTACAAAATATCTGTCAAAATTGCTAAATTTAAGCTTTCCAAGGAAGCCGTTTAACCGGTATATGCAAAAAAGACATTTAGATTAAAATGCAAATATAAGTAATTTTTTTTAATGTGCTAACTGTGCAACTGTAAGGCTAATGAGCCAGTCTATACCATAGGTAAATGTTGGGACAACGGGGTCATTTTATATTATTTTTTTCAGAATCGATCTTAATAAATTCCGAATTCCACATACAATTTAAACATGAGATAGTACTAGGCCCTATATATATGTAGAAACGTCTTAGTTTTTTAATAGATACAATACTATTAGTTTATATGGTAATAATTTCTGTATTTCAGTTATATGGTATTATATATCTGTGAGTTATATTATTCAATTAAATTATTTCTTTATATTTTGTATTTGTTTATATTGTTATATTAAGTTAAGAATTTTTTAAAATGTACTACTATTAATTATAAATTATGCCATTACTTTGAACCAAATAGCGAATGGTAGCTGAGGCGCTACTAATCAAGATAAAAGTTTTTTTTCACTTTTACTAGGATTCGCACCACATGTCGGTACTCTAACCACTGTGTCACCCAGCCAAATTTTAATTTCCTAGATCTAATTTGGTACCTCCTAAATAGTATAAAAGATTTACAAATTTAATTCCGGAAACACCCTATCTATATATTATTGGATGTATAAATTTTTAATAAAATAATTGTAAAATATGTGTTGAATATAATGGTATTAAAGGAATGTTTAAGAAAAAACCTTATAATAAATTTATTTAATAATATAAAAGAATATTGTACGATAATATGAAATAGAAATACTACACCATTGGACAAAAATAAAAGTTTTAGTCATTTAACTGTATTGTGCAAAAATTTTATCAGATTGTTTTTTTTTAAGAAAACTTTTATTAAATTAAAATTAATTTTAACTAATAAATTAAAATTAAAAATTATTAAAACGTGCCTTTCAAAATTTACTTAAATTTTTTTTAAAAAATTATGTTAAATAATTTTTTTACTTAATGATTACTTCCGTACTCGTTAAGTAATCATTAAGATAAAGTTTATTAAAAGAGAATTTGATATAATAAATATTATGTACAATATAGATGTAAAGATATAGTCTTATTCTTTAATTTGTTGTAACCTTAGTTAAATTTAAACCGAATGTAAAGTTTAATATATTGTTTCTTCAACACATAAATTTTTTTTATTAAATGGTTATTTTTAATTACATGTAATCTGATGCTTTTAATAAAATTTTTAATCACTTTTTGTGCAAAAGAAAAATATTAAATAAATTTTTAAAGTTAAACCGAAAGTAGTAGTCTTATATTATTAACAAGTTATGAACAAACTTCCTATAAGAGATATGATAAGAGATAATTACAAAAATTAAAAGAAAGAGTAGTGATTCATAAAATCGATTATTAAAGCGATTACTAGAATTAAAAGGGAAAGTAAAATTTAAGTTTTTTTGTAATCGTAGCTTATATTTAATAGAAAATAGATTTTTTTACTTTTGAGGAGAACTTTAACTCATTAATTAGTACAATTATGTAAATTTTTTTTGGAATTTAATAAAATTGGGATTCTACACTCTTTTTTGTTAAATATTTTATTGTAAAGAGCTATGCAAAATTTTAAAATTAAAACAATTTTCAAACAAGTGATGAAAAAAACCAAGGGTTTTTAAAAAAGCACATTTTCAAAATTATATTGTATTACATACTGAGTTTAACTTTGGAAATATTTACTTGGAAATAGCTACTGCTTACTTATAAAATTTAGTGCTAACAGTAAATATTTTTATTTTAAAGTTGTTATAGCCTTTCAATGGGGAAGGTTGCCAAGTTTCTCAAGGATCTAACTTTATCTAACTCCCCCCCCCCCCCTTCGTCTTCCACTTTCTTCAATTTAAGGAACCGCTTTTAAATTTAAGAAAAACATTTAACATATTATGTTAAAATATAATGTTGGGCCTTTAAATTTTGCATATTAATAAAAAAAAAATTTGACAGGTATTCAAGTTACAGGTGCTTAAAAATAGCAAAATTTAAATTTTCGAGCCCTTATAGCTCCTAAACAGGGGGCATTTCAAGACCTTATCTTAAACCGTTTAGGAGATATGTGGGGCCAAAAATTTTGCAAAAATTGAGTTTTATATAATGGTAAATTTTAGTACCGTATGGCAACCCTATACATTTGCCTGGAAAAATTTATAAAGTTTATGAAACCAGCTATCATTTGCCGTTTTCAGATTGAAAATATCTCCAACAGAACTCTTGTTATAACAATTTAAATATAGGGCTTTTTCCAACTTTGGGGAGCTGTAGCCCCGTAACAGGTGGGGCTACAGAAAAAAATTCTTCTACGAAATTATTTTTTTTACAAAAACTACCCATGGTTAAAATTTCTTTACTCTATTTCAAACGGTGTAAAAGTTTTTGTAAAGATACGGACAGACGGACAGACGGACGGACGGACAGACGGACGGACAGAGTGAAGCTATATAGGCACATTTTTACAAAATTTTTTGAAAATGTGCTAAAAAGTGAACATTAAAAGAAAAAAAAACTGTAGTTAATATCGAAATATCATCTAGTTCTATAAGTTCTTGTTAACATATTAAGTTTCTAGCTCATTGACATTCTGGATTAATATCAAATATAAAAATTTATAACAAACAGACACACAAGACTATATCCATTATTAGTATTATTACACAGGTTTACTAATCTAATATTAGATTTTAGAATTTAAACGGTCTATAATCAAACTTAGGGTTATCTTCAAAAGTCTGAGTCTAAGTGATTTTTTATACTGTTAACTAATAAAAGAAATTATAAATTATTTTATAAAACAAATTGTTTGATACCGTGTGCATTCAGCTTTTATTGAATATTTTGACTATTAAAAAAGTTTCCTATAATCAATTGTTTTAAATTTCATTCATAATATTATTCAACCCTTTGATATATTTTTTTTGTCATGTAGTGTAATAAAAATATTTTTAATTTAACCCTATCTTTAAATAATTTATCTATTCGTATAAAATAATTGTTTATTTTTTTTTTTACCTGTCTGTTTTATAATCAACCAATGGTTGATTTTCTGAATATCCTGGAATTTGTAATCGATTAATTGGTATCAAATTGGAAGACTTTGTCTTTTTTGCCTGTTTGAAATAATTGAAAATGAAAATAAATTTATTGTAATAAATTATAAAACAAAAGTTTGGGTTTTTATAATAAATTTCTTAAATTATTTTCAATCATTAAAAATAAAATTCCAAAACATCTTTTTGTTTAGAAACAAACATATCTACAGATAATGAAAAATAAAACTTGTAAAAATTCCTTATTGGAAAATTTATTTAATAATATAAATTATATTTTACTGTACACTTGTAATAAATTAAAAATAACTTACATTTTCCACTTCTTGATATTGATTGTAGGTTTTTTTGGCACGTTCAACTTTTAATTCTAATTTTCTCTGTAAAATTCTACAACTATTAAATTGTGAATTATTTTTTAATATTTTTGGTGAATCTTGTTGTTGTTGTTGCTTTTGTTTCTGATTGATTTGTGGTTGATGTTGTAATTGAAATTGATTATGTTTTTGTTGATTTGAATTTAATTTTTGTATTTTATTATCTTTTTTATTAAAATCTTTTGTACCACGAAATGTTATTTCTAAACTATTATTACTTGATGATTCGTCTTCATCATCACTTTCATATGCTTTGTTGGCATCTTCCTACACAATACGTACAAAAATTTAAAAAAAAAGGAAAAAATCAAAAATATTCAAATAAATGTTGATAACCTTGTTAATTTTCAAAATAATTTTGTAAAAAAAAAAATGTAAATCTTACTTGATCTTTTTCATATAGAATTGAACTTAATTTTTCCTCACTATCAAAACCACTATCAACCATAGCTTTTCTAAATTAATATTACTAAATTAATTTATCAAAATTTTTTTTAATTAAAGCTATTTAATATAAATATATTAATTATAATAATGAAATATATATTTTACAATAGCACTAACATTAAAATCGAATTAAAAAAATTACAACACAGCAGCTATTCGAAAAAAATGTCAGATGATTTCTGTCAAAATTGCATACTAAAATGTAATTATTGATTTTTCAACACCCCCTTTGGAAAATAAATTGAAATTTTTCATTTATAATGAAATTTTCTTTATTGAAATATTTGTGTGTATGTATTTGTGTGCATTTTCTGACATAAATGAATAAAAAGTAAAAACTAGGGTTGCGCAGAAATGCAAAAGTATAATAAATAAAAAAAATTTCCCTTTGTTTTGGGATATTTTCAATTTTAAGTTTCCATCAGATGGATTTTAAACATAGTGAAGTATTATAAGGGATGTTTAAAAAATTTTGTTGTATAACTGTTATACAATTTTTGTTTTGTTGTATAACAGAATGAAACTTAATATTTAGAGGCCTTCTAATTATTTTTCGGGGAAGAAGTTTTTAATCTGTTAACAGTTGATACTTAAGAATCTAAAATTAATACTAAAAGCTTAAAGCAAAACTACTTTATTACTGAAATTTAAATATTATACGGTTTAATTTTGTAGTTTTTAAATTTAAAAGTGGGATGCAAAGTGGGTCGTAAGACTTAAATGTTAGAATGGCATATGCTATATCTTCTATATAAAACAACAACAACAAATCAGTTCATATTTCGTCCTTCTGTTGGCAAAATCTTTATCAGATTTTTGAATAAAATAATGAGGTTTTAGTGTAAGAGATAGATCCCAATAACATAGTTTAGGAACATCTTATCAACTATAAGCGAACCGATTTTGTAATTTTTCCGAATTTTCTTTGGGAAAGTGAACGTTCAAAACTCTTAATCCTTACAAATCCTAGGCATTAAAGATGTTTTTTCCTCCCTTAGGAAAAAACAAGTGTCAACCAGCCCTACTAAAATAGAAAAAGAATCTTCTTCTAAGAATAATGTTTTCCTCATTTAAAATTAAAAACATGCAATTTTAAAAGAACTAATATTATTTGGTTCAAAATTTTGTAAGTTCAAACCCTTAGCTTTTGTATTATAGATTGTTAAAAAGTAATAGTAATAGTTCTTAAATTTTAACTATTCCCTAAATTTTCTGAAGTTTAAAAAGTAAAATTTACAAATTTTAATATGTGCAGCTACATGACATGACTCATTTTAAGTAGAACGATATCTCCACTAAAATGTTAAAAAAAAAGCAGAAGACTTAAAATTAAAACTATACGTGTATAAACATAGGAACCACTATATAGTTTTTGTTTTGCTGCATATGGTCCATGAAATTAGCTAATCGTCGTCTATAAGTAAATAATGAACATTTTATACTCGTATACTTTTATAATATTAACTTGATCGAGTTTATTTTTCATCCTGTCAGTTAATTCATCCTGTCATAGATTTATAAGAATTGATGTAGAGGTTAGCCAAGTGGCTTCGGGTGTAAAAAGATATGAGTTCGATTCTCTAATGTAAAAACATTAACTTGTGATCAGATTTCTAAAATTAAGAATTCACAGTGATACAGACTGAAAAATAAATTTCTCCGATAATAGGTGAGAAAGAGATCATTAGTGAAACAAAATAAACCTATATTAACAAATATTTTATCAATTGACTTATTAATTTAAAATTTAAACAAAAAGGTATTTAAATAAAAAAAGCTTTTAAATAAAATTAAAAAAAAAAATTTTATTTAGAAGGAAATTTGAACCTACGACCCCAACATTTTAAAAAATACGAATAATACTAAAATGAAAAATACGTGTGTTAATATTAAAGTAAATTGCTGGATTAATGTTAACAGAAAGAAGTTATTTCAGCAATTTACTCTTCTATTAAAACATTTTTAAATGCAAAAGACCTTCCATCAATTTTTGTGTAATGAAAATTTTCCAACATTAAAAGAACTGTTTCTTATATCAGCAATTTACTTTTATATTATAATAAACTACCATCAATTTTTTATTTTCTACATTTTAGAAGAAATTTTAGTAGTTTTACTTTAATAAGAGTATATATTGAAAAAAATATTTTTTTTATTTTACTTTATTTTCACTCATTTTCCCATTTGTAGTATCCCATATTTTGTCTCTTACTAAAATGACAATAATTCATAAATAAATTACCTATTATTCTTAAAAATTCAAAGGTTAAAATATGGCTTATAAAAACACCCTTTTCTAACTTCTTAAAATGGGTAATTTAAATATATTTAGTAATTTTATGAATCTAATCAGGACAATTTGGAATAAAACTTTTGGAAACAAAAACAAAAAATAATATTTAAATCTTCGGTTATTAAATAGGAAGCTAAAACCAGCCAGAAATGTTTTGATATTTTACTTATAGATAAAATATTTATACCTTCATTAAGAAAATTATCAAAAAATAATACAGGTATTATTACAGATTTATTAAAAATTGATAAGATAAACACTAATAAATTATAGATAATTATTTAAATCCAATAAAATAAATATACAAAAGTTTTCAAATTATGATATTTTTATTTTTATAAATAATTCCATTATAAAAAAAGAAAACTATAATTTATTTACATACATATTATACAAATATACATACATATATTTATAACTGAGATATTATTATAATGATAAGTCCCAATAGTTAAGTATAAATGTTAAAATAACAAATTTTTTTATCTTTTATTTTTGTCACACACACACACAGATGTTTAAGGATTATAAATTTTTAATCAGTGTTTAAAGTTAAACAAACACCTTGAAGTACCCAATGACTTATATGTTCTTTAGTTGCTAAATCAGCTTCAAATACTAAACCAACACCCATTGCATTCCTTCGTAATGATGTTGTATAAACAGGTGATCGATAAGTATTCTAAAATTAAATTAAAAAATTTTTTAATTAGATTATAATAATAACGGTGTGAAAAGTATTTTAATTTAAATGTTTAATTAATATTCTAATTGCAATTAAAAAAATTAATTAGTTATGATTGTAAAATTTAGCCAAATTTTAAATTCGAATTATTTTAGCAGGTTTCATACAGTTTTCTATATACTGCTCAGTCCTGTGGCCTTTGTGCTCTCTCCTTTGATCTACTCTTCACTCCGCTCCCGCGAACTTCGATCAATATTCAGGTAAGTATTACTTTTGACTCACTTTTTATGCCCTTTACTCTTTCCCATCAATGCTCTCTTCGCACTTCCTTTACAAGTAAGGGACTTGCTTCCTATACTATTGCGTCAGTGCATGGCATCACCACCCGGACTGCATTAGTGAGCGCAAGTCTCAGGAAAGCTTTATTTCCATTTATTAAAATAATTGCCTTATTTCACTTTGGAAATAAATGAAACCTAATTAGCGAATGTGACTCATAAGACTTTATTGCTCTAAACTTTATTTTTCTCTGCCTTTTATTTGATGTTTGGTAGTCATATGAATGGATTAATATTAGTATATGATGTATATGATCACAGATACATTTAATACAATTTATTTTTTAAACAGAGTTTAGGGAGGTTTCTTTTACTTAATATATAATTTTTCTTAATAAATTTTTACTTACCGTTAATTTTAATCTATGAGATTCAATTGGTGTTACACTTAAAATTGGTAATGGTTCAACTAATACTTTTGGTATTGATCTACTCAATTGCATAATTTCTACATCAAATCTGGCACCTTCAATATACAGTCCATGAATATAACATCCCTTTGTTTTTTATATTTTGACAGTACATAATATTGTTTTTTAATTAAATTTTATATAAAATAAAAATAAAAAATTAAAAAATTTGAATAAAATAAATGTAAAAAATGAAATAAAAAAAAATATCATTAGCAGCGTTAGATACGAATTTTTACAAAACAAGTGATGAAAAAAAACCAAGGGTTTTTAAAAAAGCACATTTTCATAATAATATAGTGTTTCATACTGAGTATTTTATCGGAATATAATGTTGAAGCTTCAATGTTAACGTTTAATTTATTAAATATATACGTTGGTGACTAAGTTAATAATTACTTATAAAAACAGTAATTTTTTTAATTTTTAAGTCCTAATAACTCCTCTATGGGGAAGGTTGCGCAATTTCTCAAGAATCTAATCCTCACTACTCCCCTTCCCCCAACTTTTTTAGGTTCAAGGAATTAAATTGTGAATTCTACCAAAATTTGGAATTTTACTTAGAATTTTACTATTTAAGCAAAAATGGTTAAAACGGAGAGACACTTTCTTCAATTTAAAGAACCGATTTTTAATTTAAGAAAATCTGTTAACATATGTTAAAGTATAATGTTCTTCTACTTATTTCAGATAATCTAGCTACTCCCAAAATATCAAGATCCTAGCTTGGCCCGTTTAGAAAATATGTGCAGCCAAAAATTTTGCAAGAATTGAGTTTTGCATAATGGTAAATTTTAGTACTGTATGGCAGTCCTAAACATTGTCTTTTAAAAATTTATGAAGTTTATAACACCAGCTATCTTTTGCTGTTTTCAGATTGAAAATACACTTAAGAGAAATCTTGTTATAACAATTTTAATATAGGGTTTTTCCCAACTTTGTGGGGCTGCAGCTCCGTAACGGGTGGGGCTACATAAAAAAATTCTACGAAATAATTTTTTTTTGTAATACCTACTAGTGGTTAAAAATTTTTTTCTCTATTTCAAACGATGTAAAAGTTTTTGTAAACATACGGACAGACGGACGGACGGACGGACGGACAGAGTGAAACATAAAATATAGGCACATTTTTACAAAACTTTTTGAAAATGTGCTAAAAAAAACCAAAGTAATTTATTATCAAGAATGGTCTACTCGTATTAGTTTTTTTACTGTATGATTTTTAAATTCAGATTTTTTTTTAAACATTTTTTTATATAAACCAAGAAGTAAATATTAATTTTTGTTATTTATATTAGAAATTAGGTTAATAATAGTATCTAATATTTTAGAATTAATTTATTTTTGGTTCAATTTTCTGGATGATTTACTTTGAGGGTTAATTCCATATTTCAGTAATTAATTTAAGAGTTGCGATTAATGGAGTGTATTACAAAAAAAATGTAACATAAATTTTAAGGATTTAGAAGCGTTTGTTTTACCCGCGTACAAATAAACGGCTACATCTCAAAGATTGATGGTATTGCCAGCTTTCAAAAAACATATATCCTTAATGACGAATAAAAATGGGTAGAACAACAAGGATACTTTTAAATGTTAACGTCCAAAACATCCTTAAAGGATATTAAGGGACATTTTGAGCGTTAACATTTAAAAGTATTCTTGTTGTTTAGGTCGTCTTGTATATAAACCGTTATATCTGGCGATCTGTTGTTATATATATGTATATATGTATATACACACATACATATGTATATTGATATATTCAATTTTACTAATAATTAAGGTAATAATATGAAGAACAATTTTACATTTAATTGATGCCCAAAAAGTGTTGCCGTTTTGAAGATATTGCAGTTTAAATTTGAAAATTTTTGAAAATAAACTTATCATAATTTCTGTTTCATTACGCAGAACTTGACCGGTTTTTGCCCTGTAAGACTAAATGATATTTTCTTCCATTTGACGAATCTCGTGCTAATATCGGAAAGATTTAGAAATACAACTGGAAAGTTTGTAATATGAATGCTTTTCTCATAAAGTAAAACAGTTTAAATGAAAATTGGGCCTTGTACGATAATCATTTTTCATGAAAAGTTTTAGATCTAAGGTATGTTTTCAGATTGGTAACTGATTTTGAAGCCAAATTATAATCAGAATCACTTAAAAATCTATGATATTAGCGCAACAATCCCGTTCAGAGCTCTTTTATTAATTTCATTTAACAAAGATTTATTATATAAAGAGCGGGATGACAAAAGTGCTAGAATCAAAATTTTACGGGGTACTTAATATCACTCGTAAAAAAGAAAAAAGTCCACGGGGAAAAATGCAAATCACGAGGAGTAGGCCAGAAGTTCCCTAATATTGAAACAAAACTCCTCATTATATTTTTAAACATGTGATTAAGTTTTGAACTGCATTTTGAAAAGAAATAAAGCTGAAATTGAAATGCGAATTTATTTTTCAATGTAAGTTTTAGAAAAAGGGGAAACTCTCTGTTTTCAATATGAATTCAATGTAAAATTGATTATCTTTTTATAAATTTTTGGATATAATTAAATATTTTAATACTGAAAATGCTTCTTCAAAATATTTCTTCTTAGAGACTTATAACACACATATCGTCAGTCATAACTTCCCACGAACTTTTAGCTAATAATTATTCCTAAGAATGTACTTAATATAAGTTTTCTAATATAACAAAAATTTACATTTACCTCTTGGATTATTGATTATTCAATACAATGATAATAATATTTATAAAATTACAATTTAAAAAGGTTCATACAATGTTTCAGTTTTTTTTTTAAACAAAATGAAACTGAATATAAAAAAAAAAAAAAAAAAAAACAATATACTAGTATTTACAGTTGCTGGTCTTTCTTCAACATCATCGGGATCCACATAAGCTGTAACACTTGTAAATAATGTTGACCGATCTAATGGCCAACCATTCTTTCGGCAAGCAACCTAAAAATAAAATAAAGAAAAATCAGAATTTATAGAGGTTGAAAAAAAAGTTACAGGTATAGATAAAAAAAAACATTTTTTTACAGGTGAAAATTTATATGTTCTATTTATGAAATATAAAAAAAAAAAATAAAAAAAAACTTATTTTTAATAAAAGTATAACTTTCATTTGTATATAATTGCTTTGGATTGTGAATTATTGTTAACTGACCACATATACATACGTACTCTACAATGGGTGTATAATGGGTGTATGACACCTACACCTTTTTATTTTAGAAAATTGTTTAAAAATTAATCTTTTGTTATTGTTTTATACTGTCCCTGTACGGCTGTAATTTAAATTCTTTAAAAGTCAATGGCTTATAAAATTTTTATTTTTTACGAAAAAATTTTTTTTTATATGTATATTGTATATATATATATATGTATGTATTATATATATATAAAAAAAGAATTAACTTGGATTAAAATATGGTTAAAACGGAAGTTCTTAATAGTTATTTAAATTTTTACAAAATAATATTTATTCCTACACTTTTAGTAAAATTTAATAGAACTGTAATTTGTATGTATAGTATCTTTGTTGCAGGATTTGCAGGATAAAAATTAAATTCCAGGAGTTTTATGTAATTGATAATATTAATACATTAATCGGATAAGTTAAAATATATTTTAAACAAAGTTGTTGGTCAATATTATGTTCGTTGCTGCATATCAGAATTAATGTATGCAGAACACAAAATCTAAAACTTTTTTGAAGTTTTTAGTCATGTTTCCTTATACCTAGTTAGCCCCCTTTAGAAATAACTGCTTTGTTTTATGAATCTTCCGCAGTAGAACAGATCGTTATGTAATATTTTATTAACTGTACAAGTGTAAAAAATCAGGGTATTCCCCTTTTCCATAAAATTTATACATTTGAAGGTGAAAATATGAATTAGAAGTGTTTTAAGGAGTTGCATTCAAAGTTCTGGAAAATTGGAATATTTATCCTGTATTTGTATATAACTCTAAAATCCGTTCAGAATTTCATCTACATCTTTATAAATATTTCGAAAAAAGTAAGGTACCCTTTTTAATATTCTTTCTATTTTTCACATTTTGCGAATAAACATATAAAAATTGTAGAAAAAGGCCTGTTTTTCCAGCAGTCTGGTAATTCTTTTTTAATTAAATCCGGTTTAAAACTATAAAGTTTTCATTTTAAAACTTTTTATCAAAAGTGGATTTTAACACATTGAATAAGAAATAATACCTTTAGGTTTTATTTTGCAGGGCCTTATTTCACAGAAATTTCAGATTTGAAACAGTTTAATTAATTTTTTTTTATTTATTAAGTATTGTAAACTTACCTGAACTAATGCAGTTAAATAACTTTCAGGTATATGCAAACCAGATAACCACATAACCATCGGTTCACCAGATGATGCCCAAAATTTATATTGTGCTGTACGTTTCTAGAAATAAACAAAAAATTAATTAATAGCATAATTGTTATTTACAGCAATATTTAATGATATAAATTAAGCTTAAAATTTTAACTTATTATGCACTAAGAACCAAAGAAAGACCTTATGTCTTGGGTCTTAAGTTGAAAACCTTATTTTTTAGACTTCATTATTATTTTTTTTTATTATTTTTGATGACAAACATAATTTTTATAATTGTCATCTGAACTATCTGAACCAGGTCAGAAAGCAGCTAGCAACTGGTATATGAACCAAACGTAATAGACTTTCATTATACAGGATGTTTCCTAATTAAGTGCATTGCTATATACCACTGCATTGGAACTTATGAGAAAATAAATTTTGTGTTATAAAAAAAATTGTTAAAATTTCAACATTTCTTAAATGTAAAAGCTCGCAGTTTTGAAACTGTAAAAGATAGAATTAAGTAAAAAGGTGCTTTTTAAAAAGAGGATACATTTTTTACAGAATTTTCTTAAGGAGTCTAGAATTAGAGTTAAAGAGTAAAATTATGAAAATTAAAAAAAAATATTGAAATTTTATTTATATCCCCATATTTTGGAAACTAGGAGAGGTCCAGTTCAGCCCCCATACAAAACATATGCCTACTCATAAGTGCCTATGCACTGGTATATATCAGTGCACTTAATTAGAAAACACCGTGTATATAGTCGTTTGCGCACTATCCATAGTCGTTTAATTTCAGTTCAAAAACCGCGTTGTGTAAAAAAAATAATTTATGACTTCATTTAAACCTTTAAAGTTCTAATTTTACAACTATTGTATTAAAATGTAAATGCAAGGTTACATGCAACTAATATCGTATGTATGTATATAAATATGTTTACATAAATTTTGATATATTCCTACCATTTTATTTTAATATTAACTAATTACTTTTTTTTTTTAAATTCTTTAATTAGAATTTTTTTAACACTGTTATTAACATTGGTTGTATGTTAATAATTTTATAATCAAATATTAATTTATTATAATTAATTATTTTAAAATAAACAACTAGACTTATTGTAAAAAAACTTTTTAATTTATTTTTAGATAGAACAAAAGTTAATTACATAAATAATCTAATTTTAAATACAAAATAACTTCACCCCACAGAAGGGCGGTATTGTAGTCCAAAACCACACCGAATTAAAGTTTAAAATTTTTAAACAGGATATTCATATATCTCTGGTAGTCCTTTTTAGTTCATATAATATAAACAATTTTTTAAGTACTGAAAATGCAAATTTAAATTTAATAATAATTTGTTTTATATTTTCATTTATTCTTATTTTATTTTTTTTTGATTATTATTTAATTTTATTCTCCATTGTTATTCCTTGTTTTTCAATTTTTTCTTTTTATTCAAAAAATAATAAAAACGAGGAAGAGTGTGGTAGAGTAGACTGTGTCAACTCTGGGATACCCGTATGACCGTTATATAAACATTATATCATTATTATTTTAAATATTAATTACTTTTGGCAAAATTTCAAACATACCAGCTTTATTAGGTGTAGTGTAATGCTTATATAAAAGAAGGAGTTGTATGGCAGCTACTCGAACCCACTGCAGTAGACCAACCAAATTTTGCAGAAACTTTGGCCATAAAACTAAACTACTTTTAACCAAATTTCAGACACGCAGCTGTAATAGGAACAGAGTAATACTTATATAAAAACAGAAGTTGCATGGCAGCTACCCGAACCAATGGACCAAAATGGCTGGATTTAAATAGCAATGACGGCTATTGCAAAAAAACGAATTTGCGAAAATTTCAAGATCCTAGCTCCTTTAGTTTTTGAGTTATCGTGGTGACGGACGGACAGACGGACGGACGGACAGACGGACGGACGGACAGACAGACGGACAGACAGACGGACGGACGGACATACATAGCTAAATCGATTTATTTTTCGATTCTGATCCGATCCATACACTTGAGTCTATATCTACCCCCCCCCTCCTTCTTTGCGTCACAAACGTAATGGTAAATTTATTATACCCTTTGACTATATAGTCATACGGGTATAAAAAACAAAAATGACAGAATTAGACAATATTATAGATTGTCATTTGAATGGGCCACTTAAAATCTCATTAAAAACTAGCCCTAAACTATATTAAAATTATAAAGAATATAAATTGTTAAATTAAAATTTATTATAAAAAGAATTTTTGTGAAAAATATGTAAAACAATAATAATAATAATATAATACTTTTTAAATATAATATAATAATACTTCTCTTTCTTTTGTTGTACAAAAAAAAAAATAATATATAATATATTTGTCTCTTTCTATTTTTATGAAACTTTATTTTAGTAATTATTAGAAATGGACAAAAGTTTTAAAAATTGAAGATTTTTTTTAAAGAACTTTTGTAGGGTAGAAAAATAAATATTATATTATATAAATATTGAACATTTTTGGGGGAGGGGGAGTGAAATAAAGTCGAATTGATGTGATTGCCCAAAAGTGGATGAATGAATGAATATAAACAGAATAGGTGGCAACCCTGACTTTATATCCACCATTTTGATTCTTCCATTTTGATTTACGAATCTCACGCATACATCATACATATATATAAATTTTTAGTTAAACAAAAAAAATTTTGGAAAAAAATAGTACCCTGGTTTTAAGTTTAACTCTAAATTGCCCCTTAATTCACAAATTCTGAAAATGCTTAGGTTTATTATACAAACTTTTTTCAACATGTACAATATGTGTTGGATTCAAACTTAGGACATTTTCCTTTTCCACAATATTTATATGTATAAATTTATGTCAGATTCTGGATAGGATTTCCTAACTCAATAACGCTTTTTTGTCAGAACTATTTACATATTATAATATGCAAGAGAGGACTTTTAGAACTGAATTTAAAACCAGGATTTCAATCATTGGTACAGCAAGGGCTTGAAGTTACTATCTCCATTATTTTAAATACATTCTTATTTGAATATGTTTTTAAATAGAACAAGCAGAAAAAGTTTATGGTACATTACAAAATCACGATTCTAATTACATATTTTCTGAATGTGACTTTAGTCATGGCAATCCAGTTTTCAGTTAGGAAGGGTTTTTAGCATTCCTTTTCTTTAGAAAATGTATATTTATTTATATGAAAGATTGTACGTTACGATAAAGACATATAGGGTGATTTCAGGCTTATTTGATATTTTTACATTCAAATCCGTTTTAATCCGTCGATTCGTTTTTAACTAATTGCTTTCGTTTTTTCTGGGAAACTTTCGGAGAGGGGTTGTGAGCTACCAAGATGACGTCACCAAATATCAGTACTTTATATCTCAAAGTTTCCGAATATATAAATTTTTGGTGGTGATGCCGCCATGTAATAGGAATCTTAGTAAAATTTGGTAATGCATTTTTCGACCACTAGATGGCGACATCGCCACTAATAATTTATATAGTCGGAAACTTTGAGATATAAAGTATCGTTATGTGGTGACGTCATCTTGATAGCTCACAACCCCTCTCCAGAATTATATTGAACATATTTTTATTAGAAATAGGTATATAATAACCATTATAAATGGAATTAAAGTCAATGGAACTTTATTTCGTTCGACTTTATTTCATCCCACCACTTTCACACTGCTTTAAAACTAATTCGTTTACACATAAAAACAAAAAAAAAGAAAATTTGTAAACAAAAGAATTTATTTTCTTAACAAATATGCATAAGTATTCAGATTGTAAACAAATATATTAATAAAATATTCTTTTACTTCCAGTTATTTTTGAAAATAAAACAATATTAAAACAACAACAAAAAGCAGGTATTTATTTTTATACAAACCAATAAATGATCCATCCATGTACCAAGAACTTTACGTGTAGCTGGTGCTAGTTTTCTCCAATCATTTGGCAATTGTCCATTAAATAAAGAATTTGAAATGTTATCTAAAACATTGTCCATACCAATTTCACCTGCAATAGCCTGTATTAAAAAAAAATAATTTATATTAATAAATAAAATTTAATGTATATGTATATGCATGGTATGAACATGTATATATATAAAAGTAAATCTGCATAAAATTTTTTATAATACTGAAATTCCAATAAGAACAATAGCACACATTTCAAAAATTCATATAAAATATATTTTTTATTTTATTATATTATATAATATAACTTTAATATCGGTGCCCTGAATAAAGGCCCTGCGAAATAAAGCCTCCGAGTTTTTATTTCCCATTTAATGCCTTGGGGTCTTATCTCTCAAAGTAATTGAGAAATAAAGATCCCAAAATATGCGAAATAAAGCCCAGGGTTTTATTTCTCTTTTTAAGTTGAACTACGACTTCTATGAAAAATATAGCCCCGGGGAATTTTTTCTCATTTCAATTGAGCCTGACATCAGTGACGAATACGAATATATACAGACTTTCTTGAACTATATTATCAAAAATAATTAGCACACATTTTGGAGTTGGAATCGAAATCAGGGATATTCTCTTTTTCCCAAATTAAAAAACATCGATAGTTTTACTTATAAACTACATTTATACTACAAACTACACATATAAACGTGATTTTAACCAAAGTCTTACATATTTTTATACATATTAATTCATAAATACTCTGGAAAAAGGTCAATTTTGATTTTTTAATATGATTCTTAATATTTTAAAATTTTTTTCAGTTCTGAATATTGGATTTATTTACATATTTAATGAGAAAAAATAACTTAGGGCTTTATTTCTGAAGAAGTCAAAAATTCAAATGAAAGAGAAACAAAACCTTGGGGCTTTATTTCTCATAGAAGTAGTAGTTCAACTCAAAGAGCAATAAAACCCAGGGGCTTCATTCTCAATTACTATTAGAAACAAAACCCCGGGCGTTTTTTCTCTTTAAAAGGAAAATAATACCCCGGGGGCTTTATTTCGCAGAGCCTTAATTCAGGGCACCGAATATCATTTAAATATATGTATGTATATGTAATAAAATATTTTCAAAAGTTCTTTCAGAATAACAATAGTATATTTGAGGATTATTTACATAGTAATTAAAAATGTTAAAAATTTGAAAAAAAAATCAATTTTTTAAAAATTAAAAAAAAAAATATTTATTCTAATTTGAATATAAATAGTTTTGTTAAGAAAAAGTTTTTTTTTTTTTGTTTTTTTTTATAGTAGTTCTTCTTATGTTGCTAAATGATGTTGCTAATGATGTTGAAAACGAAAATTTAAGTTTTTAATACATAGCTACTATATAACAATAATAATCAAAATTGATTATAAAATTTATTTTGAATAGAATGAAATAAAATACTACTTACTATATTATACGATTAAATTTCTTGAAATTAAGAAAATTAATTGAAGATAGAAATATATTCATTATTATTATTATTATTTTGAAAGTTTTGAATTTAACTAATAATAAATGAAAGAGACAGCCTATAATGTTCAAAACTTAAAGTCTATTAAAAAGACTACAATTTTTTTTAAAGTTAAGTTCCCTATTGAATGTATTTGCTTTTGTCGTACTAACTAGGGTGGGGTGTCACAATGGTTAGAGTATTGACCTTTCATGTGAAAGGCCCGGATTCGAATCCCAGTGAAAGTGAAAAAACTTTTCTGGTTTTCGACTTGACTCAGCTACTATTCGCCATTGGGTTCAAATTAATAGCTTAATCATTAATTAATAATTATATACCTTCAATAAAAATACATTAATATAATAATGTAAACAAATAATTTAATTGAATAATATAACTCACAGATATGGAATACCATATGATTTAAATACAAAATATTACACAATACAAACAAAAAATAGAATTGTATCTATTGAAAATCAAAGTTTTTTCTACATGTTATAAGGCCTAGCACTATCTCATGTTTAATTTGTATGTGGAATTTATTAAGACCAATTCTAATAACACGAATATAAAACGACCCCCTGTTCCAACATTCACTAATGGTATAGACAGGTTTATTAGTCTAACAGTTGAACAGCTAGCACTTAAAAAAAAAAAAAAATTTGGAATCTTGTGATTAGGTACTGTATCAGACTTAATAATTTATTAATTCGTATATACAGGGTTTTATATTCATTTCAAAAACATTTCTATTTCTTCAGAAATACTTTTTTCCTACAATCTAATGATTCATAATAACATAATTCGTAATAACAACATTCACAATTTATTAAGAATACTGGAGCTAGTGTTATTAAAGGGTAGTATTTATAAATATATTTATTCGATAATTTAAATTAAGTTAAAAGAAAAATATTAAACTGTAACATGGTAAAGACTGCCTGTGTGTTTCATGTTCTATATAGGATTATGACAGAACATTTGAGTTTTTTAAGAGTTATTTAGTAGGTTCTATAATTTAATTTAGTTTTTGAAACTATGTTAGTTTTTAAAATATGGATACTTAAATTTAAAATTGATAGTCTGTTTCTTTTTTTTAATTTTCATAGAATCCATATTTTATTTAAGTTTCTGGTCATTTTAACAAACAGAAAATGGTTTTTAAAACAATCTAGGTCTTTAGGTCACATCTTTTTAAGCTTTTTTCAATCATCTTCCTTGGAATCAGTTGGAAATAGGATTTTGGAACTAAAATATTAACAAAGCTCAAAAAAAAATTCATATTATCTTAAGCTTATACTATTGTGTGAATTAAGATTCTCATTATATTGGTATTGAGATGATATCCATTTAAAAATTAACAACTGTCTTAACAAAATTTATTATTAGGTTTTGCAGTCACATCTAACATTTCCATGATGCCATCACAGATGCCTTTGTAATGAGAATTAACCTAACCTTAAAATTGGACTTAAACCAGTTGAAAAGTGTTTGAAAAGCGAGGATGTTAAAGCATAATTTAATACATTGAACATGGGCCCTTATTATTAAATAAAACAATAATTGCATCAATATCTGACAACAAACAGCTCAAATTTGATTACTTAGAAGCACTTAATTATCAAAAAAATTATTATTTGATTAGTGATAAGTGTATGTGCAATAGGGCCCTATTTCTATTTTTATCTACTTTTCTTTTAGATTTAAAAAAAAAATTATTCAATTCATACGAGTAGCAGTGTTGTTGAAATAAAACAATACTTAATCAATTTTATAAAAGAAAAACTCCAAAATCTCATCAAAACATTTTGCAATTTTCTTTATTCAGTTTTTTTTGTTGTGGTTTTGTTTTTTTTTTTTTATTTTGTCTATAAGGATTCAGAATATGTATGTATTTTTTTTAATTGATTTATATTGTAAGTTTTATTGTATGGTTTTCAATTATGAATATTTTCTAATTATATGTGAATGCATCTAATATACATATATATACATAAATTTTATATTAATAATAAAATATTTTATTGTTCTAATAAATGAAAAAATTTAAAATTTAAAAAATAAGAAAATTATAGATAATTTCATTATACATTTTGATTGTTTAGAAGATGTAGTATCTATAGGATTTTAAGTTATAATATAATCAGTGGCGTTTTGTTGTTTTATGATAAGGTATGCAACAAAATTGCATTGCTTCGATTATTAAACTTGTATTTAAAAGAGATATTTTTATTTTATTTATTTTAATATGATAAAACAAAAGAATTAACTAAAAAACTAAAACATTACATAAAAAAATCCAAATTAGAAATACAAATATATGAGTATAATATATTCGTGGTCCATTTATCTCATTGTATTTTCATTAAAATATTTTCCATATAAAATTCTAAGGAAATTCTCATATACAAAACTTCTATCTATAAAATAGATATGTACATAAAATATAGAATACGATTATCAAATCCTAATATTATTATATTAAATACTACCAAAACCTACTCCAATCCTTTTAAAAAAAATTACTTAACTGTAACTGTGTACATATACATCATAATTTTTACATATTGTATAAAAATTTGCTCAACACAAAGTATAAAGCACAAACTACCATTATAACATTAATTTTTTTTTTTTTATCATTCTCATTTTATCTTATGCGCTAGTTTGTTCATTCACATTATACAAATGACGTGTAGCTTATAATCTGCACATCATTCTTAACTTAGGGCGCGTTTATGTTGGAGCTGCGATAAGTGATAAGAGCGTCGATAAGAGCATAGCGTAGCAAACTATATACATAATTTAAATAGAGGTGTTTATGTTGGAGCATCGCTTTGATCATCGATAAACGATAAGAGCGTAGAAAACTCTTTATTCAGTTTTCTACGCTCTTATCGATGATGAAAATGTTTGAAAAATCGTTTTGCTCTCATTTGTTATTTTAATTTTTTTAAATAAATGTTTTTTTATTTTTGTTTGTTAATTTTTTCTGTAATACAAAATCTCGAGCAGGTGCAATTTTATAATATAATAAAATAAAAATTATTTTTATTGTTGATAAAATAATTTTGTGTTTTATTTTTTATAATTATAAAATAACTTTTTAAACTATTATAATATAATTTTTTGTCAATTTAATATTTTTTTATTATTACTTTCACCTTCCAAGTCAATAATTATAATTATCGTTTATTATTTATTATATTTAATTTTAAAGTTTTTTAATTTTGATTTTCTTTTTTTTTTAAAAAATATTGCGAGATAAATCTAAAATAACCATAAATAATATTATTTTTTTATTCTACATCGCTTTTATCGAAGCTCCAATATAAACACTGCATAAGAGCATAGCTTTTTCTATGCTCTTATCGACGCTCTTATGACTTATCGCAGCTCCAACATAAACGCACCCTTAAACCTGAAAGAGAATTGAGAAATAGAAGAGAATGATTGACAATAAATTCTACGAATAAGCATGCACCAACGTACTACACTACGTTGTAAGGCTCGCCTTAATGCATGCAAAATATGTGTTGAAAAAATTTAATCGTAATAGTTTGAATCAGCCATTTTAGATATTTTTAATTGGAAAATAGATTTTTTTGAGAACAAGATAATATTATGTATAATATTAATAATGGTATTTTTTGAAATTTTTTATATGAAGCAGTGTACACCATACACATAAGGACCGCCCGCCACTGAGTAAACACATATATATATTATGCGCGTATATGTAGAATAACATTTTACATAATATTTATTTTAATTCTTTTCAAACTATTTTTTTTTTTAAATTTTTCAAAATTTTAAAAGTTGTATGTATAGAAATAAGTCTGCTTAATAATTGTAAAAATATTTTACATAAGTAATCTCGTCTGAATAGATTTCTAAAATAAATTTTGAAAAAGTATTAAACCTTAAAAAAAAAAAAATAATATTTTGAATTGTTTTTAAATCGAATTTTGAATAAAGATTATTGTTTTAATTTATTTTATAGGAGTGAAATTTTCTTTTAATATTAGGAAACTTTTTTTTACTACAAGAGACAACAAAGAAAATTTGACGATATTAGGTGGTAAATAATAATCTGCATATTGATTTATTAATGTTTTGAACTAAAGTAATGAACTAAGCTAGTATATAATATACATATATATATGAAAAAATATATAATGCTATTTGGCATTATTTCTTTAGATTTATTTATGAGTTATTGCTGTAATAATTATAAATTTATTATAAGTGACATGTTGACAGTTATGTTGTCAATCATTGTCAATTAAAATGTAATTTAGATGTCAGATTTGGCAATTTGAGCAGGGGCGACCAAATATAATTATTTGACAATTTTATTTTAACATTTTCCTATTGATCTAAATTTGACGTAGAGCTCTTATCTTAAATGATTTAAATCAAATGTACTAAAGATCCAAAAAATTATAATTGCAATTCTAAACACCGACTTTTTGCTTTCAATCGAATTTTTTACAATCGATTAAATCTAAGTGTTCAGATCGTTCTCTAAGCAAGCTTACCTTAGACCGTACTCAATTAATTCCAAACGTGCTTTAACCTATAGTTTGAACTTGAAAAACTTATACTTTTTCCTGAAGTTATAGTCAACTAATTGATAATATAATTATTACAATAAATTAATTTCGCTTAATAAACAGGGATGGGTCTAAAGTGAATTGTTCTGTTCCTTTATGAATTCATCTTATAAAGTGGAAAAGTGAAAAACATGTGCTTATCACTGATAGAAAATCAAAAAGTAGTACTTAGAAAAAGTGGTTGCAAACAAAATACAAATTGCAAAACCAAATCGTAAATTTTAAATTTAATGCTTTAGATATTTGAGCCTTTGTAACTGTGTGTTCGCTTTGACTCTTGAACCTATGTATGAAAGGCTTCATTTTTTCAAAAATGTAAAAATATTTTAAGTTAATTAACAATATATTGAAAAATAAAATTACCTTTCTTAAAAGATCCAATGTTTTTTTCATTTGTTCTAAAAGATTATTGAAACGTTCAAGTTCTTGCAATAAAACAACTCCAGTTGGTGTAATATTAACTGCCAATGTTTTTTTAATACGCCATATTTGAAATGGTGCTGGTAATTTTTTTAAAATACTTTTTGCAACATTATCAATAAAATCATCACGACTAATACCACCCATTCCACCACCTTTAAAAAATTAGAATTTAGTTGAATTTGAAACAAAAGGTGAACTAAATTTGATTAGAGTAAGTGTTAGAAATAGGTTGAGTGCCATATGGTTCAACTGTGTAGTAAAAGTAAAGAGTGCTCTGTGCAAAACAAAAACAAAAGTAAAATTACAGGTTTAAATGAAACACTGGTTGTTTTAATTATAAATTTGGGCAACTAATAGATTTTAAATATTAACAAAAACAATTATACAATTAAATCATAGTTTAAAATAAAAAACTTGTATATGACATTTACGGAATGAACTTGATATGAGATCTTATTTAGTTACGTACGGAGCCGATTTCATGCTTTCTTACCTTCTCCCGGAGTTTAATTATTTTGGAAGAAAATTGTGTAAAATTTTATTAAGAAAAATTTGAGCTTGGTAACCTAACACGCTTATTTCCAAAAAAATGTTTTTTGACGTGACTTAGTAGTTATTAGATAAAAATCTTATTTTAAATAATCTCTTCGTCCTAACAATTCACAATATTCCTAAATGTTCCAATATTTGTATATTTGTTTAGAAACTTTTAATTAACTCACCTTTTATTAGAATATTAAGATTGACTGTGGTAATACATTAGTTTTAGAACAAAACATATTGTAAGCATTTATCAAATCTAACAACATCAAATTCACTTTTTATTGTACATATTAATATTAAAGATCTTAAAATTACAAAAAAAATTTTGAATATTCTTTAATTATTCCGAATCTATTCCAATTTAATAAATTCATTAAATTAAAAAGTTTATTGAAAAACAAATGTCATCAAAAAATAATTATGTTTTATTTTGTTTTGTTTTGCCCTTTTAATTAAAAACAAAACTTAATACTTAATATAAGTAATTGGAATTAATATTTAAATATGCTTTTAAAAAAAGAATTAAAAGTCTAGACTGCAATTTTATTTCATATTACAAACTTGTTTTCAATTTATGAAATATTTTTCTAACAAGATATAAATAATAATTGACATTTAATTCGATTTTAATTAGAAAATAATTGAATTAAATTTTAAAAATCGTTTTTATTTAAAGTATGTATTATTTTAAGAATGTATCTTATATTGAAATAGATTCAAACTTAGTTTCAAATTCAATTATTAAGTTTTAATATTAACTAAGATCAGCTTTTTAATGACTAATAAAAACAAAGACCAGGGTTTGTGCTTTAATTTTTGTAGGTATTTATCTTAAAAACATTTAGAGAGTAATACAGATGCAGGTATTTAAAAATAGTTAGTGTTCAATATTTATTCCGGAAAATCTAATTCTTTTCAAAATCTTAATTTTCTAACTTTGGAAAATATGAAAAATCAAAAGATTTGAAAAATATTAAGTTTCGCATAACGGTAACACTTTATATTTATTTTTTAAAGTATATGAAAGCAGTGATCGTTTGACGTTTCCAGATCGAAGATAGACTTTCAGGGACTGTAGCTAGATACCTTAGCACTTGAGGCAACAGCAAGAAGTTGATTTTTTTTTGCTAAAGAAGTAATTCGAATTTCATTGCTTTATTTCAAATGTCGTGGAAGTTTTATCAGTTACGGGACAACAGACAGGGCATACGCCAGTGTGAAACGACAAACGCATATTTGTTTTTGAATTTTTTGAAAATGTTTTTAAAAAAGGTTTTAAAATATGCTTTGAAAACTTTACTTATTAGGAAAGTACCAAAACTTTAAACATAATTGTATTCCTTGAGGATGAACAGTTACAAAAAAATCTTTGCTTAGCTATTCGTACAAATTTAGAAGAGTTTTATAAAAATTGAGGAAGAGTATAGAGTATGCTGTGCCAACTCTAGGATTCCCGAACGAACAAAATTTAAACAAATAAGAATATGAAAATAAGAAATCAGAAATAAGAAAAATTTAAACATACTGGATGCACAATTTATTAGACTCAGTTATGTAGGAAAGAAAATATAGGCTGTATGGCAGCTATTTTTAATAAAATTTTAAACACCCAGGTTTATTAGGTTATTAAAAAGGCCATGCTTTTTGCTACTGGCTGAATTTTATCATCAAAACCTATGTATGAAAATTTCAGAATTCTAGCTCTTTCAGTTTTTAAGTTATCATGCGAACGGAGGGACTGAAAAACACATATAGCTAGATTGACTCACTTTTCAATTCTTGACCGATCCATATTCTTGAATCAATATTTACTCCTTCCTTTACAGTGTCAAAAAGGTAATTGGAAATTTAGCTTGTATACTCTTTCATTAGGATTGGAAAGTAATAGCATATAATATTTTAGAATATGAACAAGTGACTTATTATTAAGTGTTCTATAAATGTGTCTATAAATTTGTTCTATAATAGTGTTCTTACTATCATAATTTTAATAAGAGAGCGTTTATGTTGAAGCTGGGGTAAGTGATAAGAACGTCGATACGAGCATAGAGTAGAAAATTTTTATTTTTCATCCATGATCAAAGCGATGCCACATTTTTTAAATCATGTATATAGTTTTCTACGCTATGCTCTTATCAATGTTCTTATCACTTACCGCAGCACCAACATAAACGCAACCTTAGAAATGTTTTAAATATAAGGAATCTTTGTTAATTTAAAATACAAATCTTTTAAATGTTACTTCAAAACACTCTTTATAAGACCGTATGAGTTATTTTCAATAATGTTTAATTAAATACTTCAGTTATTATTTGAAGTGATTAACTTTACACTGTAATCAAATAATCGATTAATCGAATTCAAACACTGATGTAGTCTGCAAGTTGTAGACGAAGTACGTATTTGTATTAGAAATGAAAATTTCTAAAATTAAAATTCAAAATAACGGAATCTAATCAATTTTTTCAATTAATACCTATTCTGAAAGGTGTTATTGCAAATATAAGAACTACTTAATACTTCACACTTCACACTTAAAAATAATAAATAATTAAATCTTTATAGTACTTAAAAAAAAAATTAAACAACTATTTAAAATAAAATATAATTAAAATATAACGGTAAAAAAATACAATAAAATTAGACAAAAACGTTTAAATTAAGATAAGTTTAAAAGTATGAAAAATAAGAAGGTGCAAAATGAAGGTTGTGACACCAATAAAAATCGTAAATAAATGAAAAAAATAAAACAACAAATTCTTTTAAAATATTTACAAATTCTTTACAGTTATATATTTATAGATGTTATTTTTTTTATTAATACCCTGTTTTTTTTCCTTTGGCTTCCAAACAGTCACTTTAACATTATGATAAATATGTTAAGTTGTTGTTAAATGATTACAGGTGTGTTTAATGGTTTTTTATTTTGTATGCGACAATTAAGTTGAAAAAACAAAACATATTTCTGTAATATTACTTATTGTTTTTTTTTTTAATGTTTTATTTTTTTATTTTTTTTTATTTTATAAAAAAAATATTAAAATTAATTTAGAAAGTTTACATTTTTTAAATGTTTTAAAAAAAAAATAAAATTGAAACAGATTTTTAATGGAAATTAAAAGTGTTAAAAGGAGAATTTTCAAAATTTAAGAGACACTTTTTTATAGAAATTTTTTAAGCAAATTATAATAAGCCGTTTATGGTAATGACTAAGTTTCTACATTGAGACATTCTTATAGATATTTTTACTTCAAAAAAATTTTAAATGTCTAGTTGTAATCTATTACTTCTAGACCAAAATGGGCCAACCAAATTTCAGTTTTACAATTCAGTATATAAGAAAATATGTGAAATATAAACCAATTATTTTTAAATGGTCTTATGTGGCAAACTTATATTAAACTAATAATGCGTGTTTACATTGCAAGGGTTCAAACATTTGATTTCATCAGATGACATTTTAAAAAATCATTTTATAGCTGATGCTATAATAGTAAGGGGCAAAAAACTTCTTCAGCGTCCAAGCAAGGCGACCCGGAACCATGATCTCTTAAAAAAAATTTTCGAGCCCACCAAGATCTTTTTAATTACATCCGACATGATACAGGGTGACGAAAAACGACAGATATGGTTAGTATGTCGCTGATTTTTATTGTAAGGACGTTAAAACTACTTCAACATCCAGAGCGACCTGGAACCATCATCCCCAAACAAAAGTTTTAAAGCAAGCCAATATTTTTCCAATGATACCCTACATTATAGAACAACGCTATCATTTATATTAAGGTCTTATAAACGGTCTTACGTCTACAAATTGTATCTAAATATAATGCTTAAAATGCTTTGAGAAGCTATTAGCTATTAGCTTTTTTTTAGAATATTAAATCCCACATAAAATTGAGTTATCCTTGGTACTTTGAACCACATTAATAAATTATCAAAAACACTTTCTATGTGTTAAATTTTTTTAAGTGTTCCTTGGAGTAGATGACCACCACAGTTTAATTTGAAACTTTTACAGATTAAACTACAAAGAAATTCTCAAAGTTTATAGAAGGTTGGTTTTGTTGGCGTGCAATACTTAAGCGGAAAAATTGTCATTTAAAAAAGGAGGAAGGGACATGCTTTCGTACATAATTTTTAGTATATCCAAAACTGGAACATATACTCTTAGTATCAAAAGTTAGGTCTTATGTTCTTCAAAATTCATTCGTATTCTTTGTATTGGTACAGGTTGTCTCATTTGAGTAATAGAGTAATTAAATTTTTCTGCAGTTTTTAAATATTAGTTTTCTTTTTACTAATACGAGTATTTATAACTATAGCCCTTAAAATAACTTTTTGTTTTATTAAATTATATTAAATTTTTATTAAATTTTTCTCTAAGTTTGCCTTTGTGTGAATATTACAATATATTAAATTTTTTAGTGAATATTAAATTTTAATATTAGTAATTAAAATTTCTAAATTCCAAAAGTTATTTTATTTTCAAACATTTGATTATGGTTTTGGATGGTCACCTATTCTAAAGAGTATGTAGCCAATTTATAAAACTTTATTAATTGATGGAACTTCCCAAAACACCTTTTAATTCATTGTATACCAATGTTAGATTAAGTTGATTGAAAATAATTTAAACAGAAGTTCTAGTTATCAATTTATTTGGCATTATAAGATGCATTTGAGATTATTTCATTCTTAGGATATAACTCTCGTATATAATTCTCCAGTATATAATTCTCCAATCCATGTTTTATTATAAATCTAACTCTGATTGTAAAAATTTTCAAATCAAATTAAAACTTTATAGAATAATATTTTAAATTTTTTTATAAAATTAAAGTTATATTTTAACCTTGATTAGTTATTAAATATTAACTTTTAAGTATAAGATCAAAAGTTGGTATATAATTTACAAAATTTCTTAATATCATATTGAAAAACTGTTTATTATATTCTATTTCACAAAATAGATATGTTTATTTATATTATATAATATTATGTATATATTTATATGCCTTGAAAATTTATTTACCTGTTTGTGGTTGTAATTCAATCAAACTTGTCCACATATCTTTGACTGCTAGTGTGTAATAACCAATTTCTGCATTCGGATGTAAACCAAATACATCCGGTTTATTGATCATAGGTAACTTTTCAATGTAAGCTATGAAAATAAAAACAAAAACAAAAAATTTTACAAATACAAATATCAAATTATAGAAGGTGTTTTGATCTGAAAATATTCAATCTATCTCTTTCTTTCTTCATAAATTGCGTATATACTTATAGATAAGTAAGCTGTATATAATGTAGTAAATAAATCAATTTGAATTGGAAACCAATATATAACATTATTCAGTTTTATATATGTATGTATAAATGTTTGGTTTAAATACAAATAACCGTAGAAGTATTTATATTTGTCCTATAACACATACATACATATATCACCTAGAATTTAGACCGCAGTTGTTCTTTTAAAATGGTTTTCCTAAATTTAATGAATTTTAAATTTAATCTTATTTAATTGAAAATCAAATTGTGTAAATTTAATAGTTTTAAGGTTTGAAATATGATTTTATAATCAAGAGATTTATTATATATATATATATATATATATATATACATAGTTGAGTGAGTTTTTGTGGTTTAAAATTTTGATTAGAAGCAATTGATATTTTTATTTCTTCAGGGCTATTAAAATTTTTGCAACCAATTAAGATTGAGAAAAAAAAATTTTATTTTAATTTTATAATTTATAATTAAAAATTATGTTTTGAATTTTCTGTTATTTTAAAATTTTTATTTCTTAACGAGTATTGAACTCAGATGTGTTTACATCCGAAGCAACTTCGCTAACCACTGCACAAAACAATTCTTATGCATTTAAGATCAGATATCTAATATTAATGTATCACTGTCTTACAGAATGAAAAATAAACCCATAGATAAATATAAAAGTATATAATTATTTAGAATTTTATATTTCATATTCAATAATATTTTAAAAGTTCCACGTTAAGTATGGTGAAGCGGTTTTAAGGTGAACATGCAACACAATATATTTGCAGTGTAATCAAATTTTTATTGACTACAGTTTAAATAAAGTAAGTTTAGTTATATAGGTACCGGTTTATACATCAATTTATTTCTTTCATAGATCACACATTTATCTATTCGATAGATCGCCTATGCTAAAATTAATTAAATCAAATATGGCATATTGAAATATTTTATGTTCAAAAATTTTCAGACTCTGTTTAATGGTTTAGAGGTTTGGAATGAATCAGGTTATAAATTCCATATAGGGCTAAGAGTATATATTTTTCAAAACGTGATATTTTAAAAAAATCGTATTTTATTAAAACACCTATACAATTAATGTAAGATGAAAAAAGCAGCCTGAAAGTATGCAAAATTTTTAAATTTAAAAAAATGGCTTTAAGGGAGTGTGAGTTCGAACTTTACGTACAGATTGTAAAAAAATATTGGAAAAAATAATATTCATTACAATTTCCCCCTTACGATCAAATATAATAGTATAGTGATAATATAATAAAATAAATAGAATTAATAGAATTGCTATCTAAATAATAATTAAGAACAAATTGTTCCTGCAGAATATCGTCCTATTCATATACATAAAGTAATATTCCAATAGAAAATGGGAGAATTGGTTCTCGAAATAAGTCGTTCTAGAAGTACTCTTTCGTAACTAGTTTCAGAACTGAAGTAATGCAGCAGGTATTGAGTTCTTTTCTTTAAAATAAATTCTAATCCATAAATTCTCATCTCATTATGACTCATTATGATAATTTTTGTTTTTGTTCTTATCATAAAGTATACTTAGAAAATACGTGCCACAAATCTGCTGTTGCCTAGCGGTATCATTTATAATTTTGAATTATAAATTTATAACTATATCAGTGTTTTTTGATTGTTTCAACGGGTTAAACGGTTAGTAAGAGTGAATAAATTAGAATTTATTTTAATTTATAATAGTGAATATTTACAACCAGGAATTTATAACTGGAAATGATTCAACTTAAAACATTAAAAATTAAAAAGAGCTGGACCCTACTTTTCAGTCATTATTTCAGCCAAAAAAGCGTTGACATCCAACTCTTCATCGTTACTAATGACTTGATATCACCTTGATAATGACTGTCAATTGAATATGAACTTAAAAAAATGAAATGTACTAAAAAATTAAAAATAATGAAATATAAATATGCACATAAATGAAAAATTTTCTTTAAATATCAAAATATTTTTTATTTTAGATATGGAAAACAATATTTAGTAACAAGTAGGAGTACGAGTATGAGTACGAAAAGTAATTCCTTGTCACCAGTTCAGTAACTAGTTTTTAATAACTAGTAAGGGAATTAATCATTTCACACTAATTCCGTAACAAGTTCTATGTAATGCTGAACGGAGGTGATTGATTAGGCCTAGGACATCGTGTTTAAAATGTAATGCTAAAATGACATTATGGTAATGGTTACGAAATGCATTGACTAATTTTTTGTAATCAGTTCTTTGCTAGTGCAGAACTAGTAGGATTTTCTCCTGGAATACTACAAATTACTAATACTTTCGTACATAGTAGATAGAAAAAGAGAAACTATTGAAACATTAATTTAGAATGTTATTAAAGTAATATATTTTTTTTTCTTAAGTAGACTGTAAGGTACTATTGTTTCTAATATTTATATAGATGACAGACAGAAAAAACGAATATCTATCCCCGTCAAATGATGGGCGTTTTTACCAGTAATTTAATTAAACTAATCAAACCTACTGAGACCATTATAAGTAACCGATGGTTTCGAAAATATTACATTATCATTTATGATAACTATAATTAAAACAATATATAGAAAGCGTGACTATGAATGCATTTTATAATGTCTATCTTTTGCAGTTTGATTGAGTATAACTTAGATCACAAGACTTTTAAATATCCTATCTATTTCGATAACCAATTTTGTATATAAATTTTGTACGAGTTATTAAGTAAAATATTATTCAGAATTGAATTTAAAAGTTTACTTAATAAAAGTGTTAATTTTTTTTAAAATTCAATTAAAAATTTAATAAAATAATTACTATGTACATAGCTGATGGATTAAAATTATGTCGTAAAAGTCTTACTCACCTTTATACTATCTTAAATTAATCATAAAGGTACATTTTGTTTCTTAAATTGATTTTCATATGTAAATTCTCAAATAATATTTTTCACATAAGTAATATGATACAGTAATATTTTTAATAATTTTATCACATTCTTTTTACAAAAAAAGATAAAAGATTTTTATTTTCATTGCACCATTTTTTATCAATCACGTTTACTCACCAATAAATTCTTCCTTCTCTTCAGCTTCCCTTGGAATATAATAATCGACATTTTCATCTTGATAAAAATGAAATGGTTGAAATGTATCAAAAAGAAAATCACCCATGTATTCACCCATATAGATCTGTACAATACGACGATCAAAATCATCGATTACACGTCCACCGTACATAACCTAGAAAATATTTTAAAAACTATGGGTTAATACTGACATATAATAGGATACTATGAATGATCGATAATAAATTTGTGAATCTTTAGATATTTTTAGTTATTTGTAAAAAATATATTATTAGTAATCATATTATCCAGATTGTTCATTTTGTGTTTCTTTTTTAACTCGAAGAGCGCTCAGAGCACTATCTATTAGCTCGTAAAAATTTTTCAGATTTCCCAAAAAAATTTCAAATCAAATATAGAATAAAATAATAAAAACGCCATTAAAAACAATATCTCGTATATCAAGTCAAGACATTTTGTTTTTAAGTTTTTTTTTTAAATTTAATTTTTTTAATATTAAACGAGGAAGAGTGTAGTAGACTAGACGGTGTCAACTCTGGGATACCCGTATGACCGTAACATATACATTATATCATTCGGTTAATTACTTTTGGTAAAATTTCAAACACCAGCTTCAATAGGTATATGGTAATGCTCATATAAAAAAAGAAGTTGTATGGCAGGTACTCGAACCCGTGGACCAAAATGGATGGATTTAAATAGCGCTTCCGGTTTTGCATAAAAACGAATTTGCGAAAATTTCATAATCCTAGCTCCTTTACTTTTTGAGTTATCGTGCGGAAAATGAAATAAAGTTTATAAAACCTAAGTTCTGAATTCAATCGACGCTTAAATAAGTCAAATTATTGATTAACTACTACAGAATTCCTAAAAAAGTAATTGAAAAATGTCAAAAAATCAACAAATATTTAAAAACTCGAAATAAAACCTTCATTCTGAGAAACTATTTTAAAAATTGCATACCACAGGCTGAATTGTTCC
The DNA here is from genome assembly GCA_963082915.1 of Dolichopus griseipennis. Lineage (NCBI taxonomy): Eukaryota > Metazoa > Arthropoda > Insecta > Diptera > Dolichopodidae > Dolichopus > Dolichopus griseipennis. The sequence continues at coordinate 49,834,226 of OY720441.1, forward strand.
ATCTACGTACCACAAATACGTAACACTTTTTTTAAATAGTTCTAGTTCCACCATAACCAAATTGGATAATAATTCTATAAGGTCTTGATTATAATAATTCGATTATTTGATTAACTATCATTCAAATAAATGAGAATTCCGAAAACTCCCAATGCAATGTATTAAAAAACAAGACTGCGTATGTTTACCATGTACAATGTATTAAACTGTTTTCCTGGAGACTCATTTCATTGATTTCAATCAAAGTGTTTTAATAAAAATATTTTGCAAAATTTTTGCATAATAAAATCATTCAATAATTTTTTTTTTAATTATTGCAATATATTAAAAATTTCGGATAATATTGAAAAAGTCTACAAGAAAAAAAATCTTTTTAAATATTATTTAATTATTTTTGATTACAGTTTCTTTTATTTCCAAAAATTAATTAATTTTTACAGAATTAAAAAAAATTTATCAGTAAAAAGTGTAAAAGTGAATAAAATGTAACAGAGAAGATGTATTATATAAATTTTAATCCAAATTTTGGGCGAACGCGACAAAGGATTGAAAGGACATCGAGTAAAAAAGGACTTTTTATACTTTTTGAAGGTAATTTAATATTTGGACACTTGTAAATTATTAAAATTTATAAAAAATGTGTTAAAATCAGTGTAAATGATGTTAGCTGATATTGATAATATATAATGAGAATAAAGTAATTTAAAAGTTGGATTGCATCAGAAACTTGATAAAAGACAAACTGAAAAAAGGCGGAATTTTAATTTTAAAAATTCGTAGAAAGTGCTCTTCAGAAAAGATTTTATCCAGATGTCCGGAACAAAATGAAATTAAAATGCAACGTAATAAATATTGCTCTGGAACAAAGTAAATATTACTCCGATTTAATTAATACCGTTCTGGAACCCCATCGGACTCAAATTTTTATAACGTTCTTTTTGAAACTTTAATCACAAAAAAACCAATAAAGTTCCAGTACAAATAAAGTTCCATACACTGTCCCAACAAATAGCCCTAAAAATAATGTTGTCAATTTCTGGGACTTTTTAAACTTATATTTATGGTATTTAAAGAATGGGTGACTATTTTTTATACCCGTATGACTATATAGTCCAAGGGTATAATAAATTTGCCATTACGTTTGTAACGGGGGAGTAGATATAAACTCAAGTGTATGGATCGGATCAGAATCGAAAAATAAATCGATTTAGCTATGTATGTCCGTCTGTCCGTCATCACGATAACTCAAAAAGTAAAGGAGCTAGGATTATGAAATTTTCACAAATTCGTTTTTATGCAAAAAACAGAATCGCTATTTAAATTCAGCCATTTTGGTACACGGGTTCGAGTACCTGCCATACAACTTCTAATTTTATATGAGCAGGAGCTGCGTGTCTGAAATTTTGCCAAAAGAGTGTAGTAGAGTAGACTGTGTCAACTTTGGGATACCCGTATGACCGTAACATATACATTATATCATCCGGTTAATTACTTTTGGCAAAATTTCAAACATTCAGCTTTATTAGGTGTAGAGTAATGTAACCAAATTTTGCAGTAACTTTGGCCATTACACTAAACTATTTTTGGCAAAATTTCAGACACCCACCTTCATTTGGTGTAGTGTAATCTTCATATAAAAGAAGGAGTTGTATGGCAGCTACTCGAACCCTCTGCAGTAGACCAACCAAATTTTGCAGTAACTTTGGCCATTATACTAAACTATTTTTTGCAAAATTTCAGACACCCAGCTTCATCAGGTGTAGTGTAAAGCTCATATAAAAGAAGGAGTTGTATGGCAGATACTTGAACCCTCTGCAGTAGACCAACCAAATTTTGCAGTAACTTTGGCCATTATACTAAACTATTTTTGGCAAAATTTCAGACACGCAGCTTCCATAGGTAAAGAGTAATGCTCATATAAAATTAGAAGTTGTATGGCAGGTACTCGAACCCATGGGCCAAAATGGCTGGATTTAAATAGCGCTTCCGGTTTTTGCATAAAAACGAATTTGTGAAAATTTCAAAATCCTAGCTCCTTTACTTTTTGAGTTATCGTACGGACGGACGGACGGACATACATAGCTAAATCGAATTATTTTTCGATTCTGATCCGATCCATACACTTGAGTCTATATCCCCCCCTTCTTCTTCTTCGATATAGACTCAAGTGTATGGATCGGATCAGAATCGAAAAATAATATAAAATATAAAATATCCCTCCCTTCTTCTTCTTCGATATAGACTCAAGTGTATGGATCGGATCAGAATCGAAAAATAATTCGATTTAGCTATGTATGTCCGTCCGTCCGTCCGTCATCACGATAACTCAAAAAGTAAAGGAGCTAGGATTATGAAATTTTCACAAATTCGTTTTTATGCAAAAACCGGAAGCGCTATTTAAATCCAGCCATTTTGGCCCATGGGTTCGAGTACCTGCCATACAACCCCCCCCCTTCTTCTCTGCGACACAAACGTAATGGCAAATTTATTATAGCCCTGGACTATATAGTCATACGGGTATAAAAACAATTTTTGTTGTATCGGTGGATAAGAATTTTATCGAGTTTTATCTTGACTAAATGATAATCCAATCTTTTGATTATCGATTAAAATTCACAGACTGTAAATGTAATTTTTATAATAAGATATATATTGGAAGCTAAAGATTTTTTTTTAACATTTTGTTATATTTACCTCTCCAATTAAATATTTTAAACTGTTCCACGGAATTTTTTGTTTACCAGTTACTTTATTTAAATAACACTCAAGAATTTGTAAACAAACATCAAAATCAGATTCATTAAAATCATAGGCAATATTCCAACCAATTTTATCGTATTTTCTTCGTTCCTGAAAATAATATTAAAATATAATAAAATATGTACTGATTTTTAAATATAGTTAAAATATAATATGAATATCAGTGTTTCTTAAATATTAAAAAGTAATTATTAAAAAAACTTAAAAATAAACGGTATTTTTAAATTTATTTTTATTATTACTTTTATTCTTAGAAGCTGATAGTGACAGATGACAATTGTAATTAACTGAATCTTTTGTTCTAAACCTTTGACTACTTTTTATTTCAATTAATTACATTTAAAGCCAGTGACAGTGACAGGTTACAATAATTGTAATTGACTGAATTTTTTGTTCTAAGCCTTTGTTTACTTTTAACTTTAATAATATTGTAGTTTTGATTCTTGCCTGTATTTTTCGGATTGTCAAACGTTAAGATAAACGTATTGCAATGACATTAAATGACAATCATATTTTAATTTGATGTTTTACATTTAAAGCTTCGTTACATAATAGAATATAATATAAATTTTATTTTAAAGTCTTAATTTTTAAATATTACAAGCATGAAAACCAAGTATGTTAAATAAATGCTGAAATTTTAATTTCATAACGAAGGCGTCGACGTTGCTATGACGTTTTGAAAAGTCAAAAAAGCGAACACAACGCCTTACACGCAGCTTTCAATATAAAATGAATGAAATTTTTTTTACTATAATTGCATTCAAATTAATCGGTTAGTATTTAAACGAAGTGTCAAAACAAATAATATTAATTCCCGAATTAAACTAAAATATGTACTTATTTATCTTCGTATAATTTCCGAATGAAACCAAACCATTAGTTGAAAAATTCTCAAAAACAACCAACAAAAATTAATAAACTAAAATATTAAATTAAAAATAATTAAAAAATTTTCAAAATTTACTTGAACTACAGCATGGAAGAAAGCCAATGTAAATGCTAATGATTTAAATGATTTGTGTGTACATGCATCAAGTGATTCTTGTCTTAATTTAAAGAAAGTTGATCGTAAATTTAATTTTAATCCATTTGGTGGTTCAGTTACAACTGTATACAATCCAAAAAAAAATGGTGGTAAAATTTTTCAAAATCGTAATTTGATTTTTCACAAATATTTTTTAAAGTACAAAATTAAATATCATTTTTCCGTTTATTTTTCATTGTTGTTGTTGTTGTTGTAGTTTTTGTATTTAAAATAAATATTCAAAATAAAATTTATTTATTTTTCAATAAAAATTCAAAAATGAAAAATAAAAATTTTTTTTCAGCCAAAAAAACAGTTTTCATTTTTAAATGATAATTCACCATAATCCCATGACACCATTATAAAAATAAAACACACCATAGAATTAAATGTACCATCATTTTCCCAAAGTATTTTTTATGGAGTGAATGTAGACAATATTATAAATACAAACAATTTTTTTTTTTTTTTTTTATTCCCAGAAGTTTTTTCAAGAAAATAAATGAAGAAATTCGACCAGCAGTAAGTTGGTTGTCATCCATTATTATTGTTGTTGTTGAAATTTTTTTTACAATTAAAGTGATGAAAACATGCAAGATACAAAAAATAAAAATTTAAAATAAATATTGTTAGAAAATTTAAAAAAAAATAAAATATAAAAACAAGTAAAAATTATTGCAAATTTAGAAGATTAAAAAACAAATCTAAATAATTGTAGTCCTATTTCTTCAAGTATACAAATTAATAGTGGGCGGGAGGGGGGAGGAGTTAAATAAGAATTACAAGATTTTAAAAAAAAATTGATTGTCTTTCTCTTAGTCTCCAACTAAATTTCTTTAATAATAAAAATAAAAATATATTTTTTGACATGAATTCATGCAAGAAAAGAAACCGTTTCGAAAAAATCTTTAATAACAGTAAATGTACATTTTAAAGGAATTGCCAACAACTTTAGCAAATTGATATTTTTTTTGTATTGTATACAATATATTTTATTTGACATTTATTTTTGAAAAGTAGATTTAGTAAAATTAAAAAATTTTCTCAATTTTATTTTTGTTTTTCATAGGATGCATTTAAAATTTGAATGTACATTGTACAGTTATGAAAAATATCATGTACTAAATACATACATAATATGTATGTATGTATTATTATTATTATTATTATTATCAGAAAGATTTTTTATTTTTAATTTAAAGTTTGACTTAAAAGAAATTTTTAAAAATATTATTAATTTTTTAAATGCATCAAAGTTAAATAACGGTCTTTTAAAATTTTTTAAAGAGTTTAAATGTCCGATTTAAGGTCACATGCGTAACATATTGTATATACTTTTTTTTTATCTTAGAACCTTTTTAAATACTAAAATTCTTTAATGAAAATACCTTTTAATGATTTTTGTAAAATACCAATTGGGAAACTTGGTGTTGGATCAGTTGTTATCCATAAACGAAATCTGGGATGAGGATTTTCAACTTTTTCCAAATATTTTTCTAAAGATCTTATAAATGTTATTAATAAATGTCCATTTTGTAACATTAACCATTGTCCAGATTGTGTTGCACCATCTAATAATTCTAATGCTTTCTAAAATATAAAAAATAAATATAATTTAAAATACCTATATTGTAAGTTTAATGATTTTAAATTTTTAATTGATCTTTATTACTTCACATAAGACCCAAAGTGCCCCAAATTTAAACACTTTTTTAATTTTTTCTATTGTCAAATATTAAATTAAAATTAATATAAGAAGCCAATCGACATTAAGCTGTTTCCCATTGGAACAATGGGAAAAATTTTATATTGATTAATTGAATTCAAAATTAAGGCGTGTAGCCCCTTTTACCGGAAAATTATTGTACAGGGTGGCGCAAAACAACCGATATGGTTTGAATGTTTGATTACTTTTTAAATTTATTTATATTTTTTATTTCTATTTCAGAATTTTGTGAAAACTTGTGGAATTGGAAATGGAACAGTACACAATAGAACAGCGATCAACAATTGTAGAATTTTATGTTGAAAATCTTCTGTTGAATTTAATTTTGAAATTTTAATTTGATAATGAGTGATGAAGCCCATTTCCAATTAAATGGTTTCGTAAACGACAAAATTGCAGGATATGGGCAACGGAGGATCCAAGAACAGTTCATCAGTGACAATTACACACATTTAAGTGTACTGTTTGGTGCGGTGTATTGTCTGAAAGGATCATTGGTCCATATTTCTTTGAAAATGCATATGGTGCTTTAGTTACGATTACTGGTGCTGAATATCGAACGACGCTGAAAAATTTTTGGAGGCCAGCTTTAGAAAATCAACCACAGTCGTGGTTCAAACAAGATGAAGCCACAGCCCACTCTGCAAAGGACTTAATGGCTCCGTTACGGGACCTATTTAGAGAACGCATTATTTCGAGCAGAAGCGATTTCAATTCGCCCCCACATTCACCGGATTTAACAGCACCAGGCTGTTTTCTTTGGGGTTATTTAAAGAGTATACGTAAACAAGCCAGCAACCATACCAGAGATAAATCAAAACATTCGCATTGAAATTCAAGCCATAACACTGGAAATTTTACGAAAAGTTATAGGAAATTTATAGGAAAGAGCACGAATGTGCGAAGCCGAAAATGGTATCCACCTTTGGGATATAATTTTTCATACTTAAGGTAAAAATATTCCCAATTAATATTCTGTGTAACAAAAAAATAATAATAATAATTAACCATTAAATAAAAAGTTATTAAACATTCAAATCATATCAGTCGTTTCGCACCTCTCTGTTTATTAACTTGTTAAATTCTGATATAACAGGGTTCTTAAAGTTAGATTTAAAATCAGAATATTCTCTTTTTCCAGAATTATGACTACAATTCTAAAATATCTCCTAGTTCAGAATCTTTACATTTGCATACTAAATACTAAATATCATCTAAAAGGCTTATAATCGCGATTTTGAATTTAACTCATTCCCATTTGAGCTTAAATAAATAAATAATTAAAAAAAATTTAATAGGACACCTGACTCAGCACTAACTAAACTTGCTACTCTATTGTTTTTTAAATAAAATTTCCGCAAAACCCACTGAATCTAATTGTCATGTATCCTATAAAAATACAATTTAAATAAAACTCCCCCAGTATTAAGGAAAACCATCCCCAAAGTTTTTTGTAAGCATACATTATTTTTTAATATATGTTACGAAGCTAAATTGTTTCTAAAATTTCTAAGTGTAGAAAAGAAGGAGCGCCAGTTATTAAGAAAATTCTAAATGTATAACTACATGAAGTTTAATGAGCTATATTCTAAATCTCTTGTACCGTTTTTGGCAATAAGGGGATAATAAGGGACAAAAAACAATTAATAACTAGAGAATTAATATTTCAAAATTTTACCTATATGTAATTTAAATTGCAATACCGTTTTGTATTTGGAAGGTAGATTTGAATCATAGACTTTAATGATTTAAATATCAATCTAGCAGAATATTGTACCTTTTCAATACAGGGTATTTAAATTTAAGTTTTTAGATATTTATATTTTTGAAAAGTTCGAATACTTATTTAGTATTGTTATCAGCTTATTACTCTTGGCTTATTGTTATTATAGGAACCATAGAGGAGTACCCAAAATGGAGGAGTAATGGAGGCTTTTATTGCCAGCAGTATATATAGCTATAAAAATATTACATTAATATTATATCTATACAAAAACCATTTCAAGTCTAGAATATTGCATAATCTTAAGTAGGAAGCTTGATATCTTTATACAAGGTATAATAATTAGATCATATTGAATTAGTTTATTATAAAAAACCAAATTTTATTTGTCATTTATATTTACTTTACGTCTAAAAAAGTAAATAATTGAATTTTTTAAAATCTAAAATAAATATACAATTTTGTTACATTGAAAACCGCAAAACTTAGTTAAAATGCATTGGTAGTAATTTTGCGGTCAAAAAAACTTTGTTTACTAAAAAATATTTGCGAAAAGAATAATATAAATTCCACAAAATTTTATTATTTTACTAGTTTTTTAAAAAATGTCACATTTTACATAGAATTTTTTATTTTATTTAAAAAAATAAAAAAAAAAAATATTATAAATTATTCACTATTTTTGTTTTGGCTGAAAAGTTGCACAGACACGTTGTAACAATATTGAAATATTGTTTTTAGATGATTAGATTTTAGTTTTAGCTTCACTCAATAATAGTTTTTCTTTTTTTTTGACGAATTTTCCAACAAATATGGATGTAAATATTTAAAAAAAAAAAAATTGAGACAATTTTCCATATGTGTAAAATTTATTATAATAAAATAAACTAAAAAAGTGTTCTCCTAATTAATTTTCTGTAAACTGAAAATAGAAATAGAATTGAAACTGGGTTTTTAAAGAGGCTCTCTCATGGTTTAAGTTTCTAATTTAATATCACTGTGTTTTTAAAAGCAGATCCTGCTGGTTTCCAAAGTTTTTATTCTATTTAATTGCATTTGATAATGAGAACTTACAATTTAAAAATAAGGGATGTTCAAAGAAAAACTTTAACTTGCATTGAAAATCTGAATCTTAATAATTTTTGATGAAGTAATTGGTTCAAACAGATATTATTTTCCTCCAACTCTTTCGTTTCTATTTAAAGTTAAATTACTTTTAAGTCGTGGAGTAATGGTAATGCAGTTTATGAAACCCAATAAGAACGATAGAAGTATTTTAGTTTAAAATTTACTTTATAACTACTTTACTTTATTTACCAGAAAGGTTAACTTGTGCCGGAATTACATATAATATAGTTTTGGGTTTGGAACACAATCCCAAATCATAAAATTCCAATCACAAAATCATCACAAAATACCAAAACTTTTTCAGCTTATTACAAAATCCTAAATTGCGAAATTTTATTCCGGTTGGGTACAAAATACCAAAAAAGAAATTTCTTTTCCAAAATACCATTTACTTACTTCCATAATTCCAAAAAAAAATTCATACTTAAAAAAATTTTTAACATGCATATTGCAACAAATAAAAATTTAAAGAAAAGTGGTGGCTGCCGCCCCTAAACCCACAATAATAAATTATTGAAACGCTGATTTTGCATCCAACTCTAAAATAGCCCCTAATTTAGAATCTAATCTATACATATGTTTAAATATTCTGACAAAGAAGGTGTAATCCAAATTTTGTACCAAACTCCAAAATTCCTTTTAGTTTTTTTTTAACTTTAAGGTTGAAAACTTCTAATTTTGGGATTTTGTAATTGGGAATTTGGGATTTTGTGATTTTGAAATTTTGGGATTTTCTTTCTTTGGGATTTTGTGGTTTGAGATTTTGAAATTTTGGGATTTTATTTATTTGCGATTTTTTGATTTGGGTATTTGAGGCGTTCCCTTGTTTTCTGTTTTTAATTCTTACTTTGTGTAGTTCCCTAAATTAATTATTCTGTAAACAATTTGGGTTCTATAGTTTTATTATTAAATTTTTATAAGGACTGTAACAAGAGACTAATGACAATCTTGATATATTAACATTTCCGAGATTACAATACCTTTCCTGCACTGAAGTATAACTGGTAAAAATTGAAAAAAAATTTCGAATAAATTTAAAAAAAACTAGTATTGGTTTTTTGGTACTGGATTACGTGATTTGAAGTTTTAAAAAATAATTTTTTTTTTAGTTTGGTTCAAGTTAGTCATATAAAATTTGTGTACAAAATATCAAACAGAATTTTAATGATTGTTGTTCCAGATACAAAAATCAAAAAAAAAAATTCTAAAAATTTTCATATTTTTTTGAGCCCATATTTAATTCACACTTTGTAGCAGTTGTGTTATTTTGTTTTTTAGATATGTTGGGAAATTTGCACAGTATTCTTTATTAATTTTATTTTTATATTTTAGATTTTTAAATAACAGACTTCTATTAAGAAGCCTAAAATATCATAGATAAATTCGTAGTTCTTACATAGTTCGTGCTTAATCTCAATCTAGAGTTACTTGAATAAATAAATTACTACAAGGTAAGGCGTTCTTATAATCAAATTAGTCTATTTAACAGATATCGGATCAAATAAAATTTTGAGGCCATTTTTAATAAAACAAAACTTATTATAAATTTAATATTAAATTATTATATTATATATCTGTTTTAATTCAATATGTTATTACATACTTTTCAATTCAAAATCTAAAAAAGCTACAGAACAAGTATTTGATATTTATTGAATTTGTAATTAATTGTATATTGCAATACTGTATATAATAAACTTACCTTTTCTTGTCCTTGACCTAAGGATATATGCCGGAAATTAGTAATTCCACCACCAAAAGTTTCTGCCAATTTCATTAATTCATTAGTTGGATCTGAACCAGGACTCAAAACAAAACAAACTGGTATATAACATGTTGTTTGTTCATAAATTGCAACAAAACTAATAACTGGTGGTGTAACATAAAATTCACCCATAAGATCACTTATATAATTATTGATACAACGATAGATTCGATCAATTCTATAGCATCTCATAAACATTAATTTCTAAAATATAAATTTTTACTCACATTATAATTAATAAAAGTACAAAATTAAATAAAAGTAAAGGGGACCTGCTTAAAATTAGATGAAAGCTCATTTTTTTTATAAAAAACATTATTAGCACGATCTTTCATTGATCAGTATTGACAGTTCTTATTTATATTTCGATTGTCCGATTCTCATTTGTATTTCGATTGTAAAAGTATCGTGTAACAAAACGATTTCAGTTTTCAGTGAAAATGCCATATTGATTAAAAAGTGTATCGATTTATATCCTACAAATATTCTGCATCGAAATAGAAGTATCGATTTTTCGAATTCCCAATTACAAAAATTTTGTGGGAAACGAAACTTGGCAAATCCGTTAAAATTGTTCACTGTTAATTTAAAATCGACGTTTATTTTAAATGACAATATTATTAGATCCTTAGAAAGTGAATCGATTTATATTCTACAAATGTTCTATATCGATACACAAAAATCGATTTTTCTAATTCACTACTATAAAAACTTTGTGTGGAAACGAAACTTGGCAAATCCTTAAAAATTGTTCACTGTTTATTTTAAATCGTCATTTTTTTCGAATGACAATATTATTAGATTAGATACTTAGAAAGTGTATCGATTTATATCCCATTATTATTGTGTATTGATATTTAACATCGATTCACAAATTTTTATTTTTCGATTTCACTACTACAAAATTGGTGCATGAACGAAAGTTCTTTGAAATTGCACACTATTTATTTTAAATCGATTTTCGTTTAAATCGATAATTATTATAAATCGATAGTTAGTAGATTTTTTTTAAATCAAAGTTTGAAATCAGCAATTTTAATACCGACGTTTATTCCGCCATCTTCGGGATAGCATAATTTTTTAAAATTTAATTACTTATAATTATAAATTTAATTTATATTATTCAAAATAATATAAAATTAGATCTATTTGCTATGGGTGCCATCTTTAGTCATTTTTAGTGACAAATTATAAACCAAATCATATTTAATTATAAAAAAAAAATATTAAATTCAAAAAATCAAATAAAAATAATAAAACTCTTACCTGGAACGGTTTACAAATAATATTAAAGTTTCCAGGACATGGATAGTCTTCAGGACTTTCAAAATCAAACCACTAAAGAAAAAATTAGAGTAAAATAGAAAAACAATAAATTAGTAAAATAGATAAAAAATAAAAATGATTCCAAAGAAATTAAATGAGACAAATTAAGGACATGAAAATAAAGAGAAATAGTAAAAAGATATTAAATTGTTTTGTTTATATTTTATTTTATTTCTGATTTTTATTTTTTTTTTCTTGTTTTATTGTTTTTCAACAACTTTTTTTATTAAAAAAATTACAAAAGTTAACTGGAAAATGTACTAAGAAAGTGTCTATAGTGGCAGTAGGCGAGCAGTTGTAGGTGGTGTAACAACAATATCAAAGTGATAGAAAATAAAAGAGAAGAAAATGTTAAAATAACAGGAAATTTATTTGTCATTTCTAATTTTTAATCCGTTAACATCTTTTTCACTAAAATTATAACTGTTTTTCTTACAATTTCCTTCCTTTATCTTTGAAAAAAAAAAAACAAATTGTTTCTTAATCCTTTGTTAATGTTTTTCTTATTAGAAAATTTTTTTTATATTTATTTAAAGATTGTTGTACCTGTATTGTGATTACGTTTTTAATGTATTTTTGAATTAATTTATTATTTTTTTAAGTGACATTTAATAAAGTCAGTCACTACATGATTTCATAAGTCCACCCCCGTTTCTAATGCTTAATAGATGAAATATTGCGATGAAATATAAAAATGGAGATTCAGAAAATTACTATAAATAGTGAATTATAAAAAGTGGATTAGAAGATATTTAGTGAATTGTAAGAACGCTCTATGCCCCACCAGTGGTTCTAGAATCCAGTAAAGAAGTTTTTGGAATAAGCTTTTAAGGTATCTTCATATTATTAAAACTTATCCTTATATTTACAACTTCTTCCTCTTCTTTCACATTAATACGTTTCTTCTAGCAAACTCACGCAAACATATTAAAATTTAAAAGCTTAATAGTAAAGTTGCTTTTAAATTTTTTTAAAGAGCTTTTGTAACTAAGTTTTACAACTCCAGTCTAATGTGAAACAAAGACAATAATTGAGAAAACCCAAAACTTTTAATTTTAAAAAGTAGTAGGGGTTAATAGCTTTGGTTTTAGTTACGCTTTGAATTGCATAAATTAAGGATAAAAAAAAGTAATAAATTTTTATTGCATAAATTAAGGATTTGAAATTTACTGCAAATTCGGTTTTACCACATTTGCCTATTTAGTTTCACTCTAACTGCCCGTCCGTTTTACACCGTTTAAAATATAGAGAAGAAATTTTTTAATTAGTATTAAAAATAATTTCAATTAAGAACTTTTTTTTTGCACCACCCATTAAGAAGCTACTGTCACTTAAAGTCGGAAAAAGCCCTTTATTTAAACAGTTATAACAAGAGTTCTATAAGGTATATTTTCAATCTGAAAATGATAAAACAGCTGCTTTTATAAGCGAAATACTATATAATTTTGAGAATGTGTTTTTTTAAAAGGACTTGATTTTTTCATCACTTTTTGATTTATATTTTGAAAATCTTTAGTATAGGATATTCATTAAAGGTTGTTAAAAGATTGTTAAATTATTTTACTAATCCATAAATCTGAAAATATCTGAAGACAAAACAATATTTTAGCATACAGTATATAACTGTCAAATATTGTTTAAAGTAATGAAGTTCATCCATTAGTTTAGGGTTGGACTGGTTTCAATAATCTCCCCCTTGGCAAAGAAATTTTTTGACTCAAATAGCTTGCACTCAAATGATTTCAACTTTAAATCGCAATGAAATTTATGGAAAGTTTTTGCTCCTTTGACATGCTTCTGACATGCTCAAAATGGAGTGTCATATAAAATTATGGTAACCAAGGGGATTTTGCACAGAAAACATTATTTCTCAATAATTCAATTTTTCAATTAAATTTGTAGGACCTGTACGGGAATTGAACTCGAACTTTCTATGTTAAAATCCAAATCTGCTTTACCACCGCGGTTCCCTAGCTTAGACTAAATTATATAAGTTAAAAACTTATTAACTAATTAATAACTCAATTTATAGTCATTTGTATTTTACTAAATTATAGTATAGAAAAGGAGTTCTAATTTTCTAAATTTTTAATTAAATTTTAAGTTGTATATAAGAGCAACACAAAACTTGAATGAATAGAATCTTCACTACTGTAATAGCATTTAAATAGAATCTTTTAACGGCTAGGTGGCACAGTGGTTGAGTGCCAACCTTTCTTGCGAAAGCCCGGGTTCGAATTATAGTAAAAGTGAAAAAACTTTTCTGATTTTCGACTGGTCTCAGCTACCTTTTGCCATTGGGTTAAATTAATGGCATAATCAATAATTAATAATTAAATTATTTTTAATAAAAAATACATTAATATAACAATATAAGCAAATGCAAAATATAAACAAATAATTTAATTGAATAATATAACTCACAGATACAGAATACCATATAACTCAAATACAAAATATTACAATATAAACAAAAAATGGAATTGTAAATATTACAAATCTAAGACGTTTCTACATGTTATAAGTCCTAATACTATTTCATCTTTAAATTGTATGTGGAATTCAATAAGACCAATTCTAATCACAAGAATATAATATGACTCCCTGTTCCAACATGTACCTATGGTAAAGACAGGCTTTTTAGCCTAACATATGAATAGTTAGAGCTTAAAAAAAAAAATTAAATTTATTTTAATGTGAACTCTTTAGGTCCCTAGAGATTTTATAAATTTGTAAAGAGGATATCCTATTATCTCTACACCATACTATAATTATTTCATGATTTTGATCGTAAAATAGAATAAATGAAAAAAAAAACAAAAAAAAACAAAACAATAAATACTTAATTGTATTTATTTTAGTTTTTGTTAAATGATTTTTGTTTTTTTTTTTGGTTTTTGTTTTCTTTTGTGTTTCAACAGCAGGACGACTGACGACAATAAAAGTTGGATATAACTCATATTTATTAGTTGAAATAAAAGTCACAAAATACTTTTTATGGGAGATTTTATACATCTTTTAAAAATTATAGTTGTTAAGATTTAGAATTTTAGATATTCGAGGTAATTAAAGAATATATAAATGGAATGTTTTTCCTATATATACATATATATATAAATATATACATATTCACTAATACTTAGAAAATAAAATAGGCATTGTGATTTATATAATATAATAAATTTGGATTTAATCTGTGATAATTAAAAAATATATATTTTTCCTGTCATTTTTTGGTTTTTGTTCATTGTTTCAAAATGAAATTTAGATGTAATTCAAGGATTTAGGGATGGGTCATAATATTTTGTAGTAATAACTTTTTGACATAATGTGTAAGCAAATTTTGAAATATGGTAGGTAGTATGTAGAATAATTTTATTTGTAAAGTTTTTATGTATAATAATGAATTAATAATTAAAATAAAAAATTATAAATCGAAATAAAAGTAAATTTTATTTTTGTATTTAACACCATAACTTTTAACTAGTTCATTTTATTTTTATTTTGAAAAGTTTTTTATGATTTAAAATTACATCTAAAAGTTCAGAAATAAATTATTACTTTTAGAGCAGGTGAATAAATAGCAGGTCAGATAATTATTAGATTTGCTTGGTAGCAATATTTTGTTAACACTGGTTTTGAAAACATGTTTAAAATATTTGGTATACACGATATGGATACCACAAATAAGGCGTAGTAATACCATTTGTATTTATTTTATATACTTAAATGACATTTGACATATTTGACTTGATTTCATAGATACTAAAATTTTTCATGATCATGATCAGTCATGCATTCTGGTATTTTTTTCGACGTAGAAAAACTTGAAGTTCGAGTAAATTTTGATTTTCTTTTTATAAGTGCTTAAAGTTAAACTGTTGGGTTAATAAGTCTGTCTAAACTATAGGTAAATGTTAGAATTCTAATCTAGTAATGTTATTAGAATTAAACTTAAAGAATTCTCAATACAATTTTAACATGGGAATGTACTAGGTCTTATAATAAGTAGTCTTAGATTTTCATTAGATAAAATTAATTTGTTATACATTGTACTAATTCCATATTTAAAATATATATTTTCTTTATCTGTGAGTTATATTATTTAAATAAATTGTTTGTTTTTATTTTGTATCCGCTTATACATATTTTAATATGTTTATATTTGGTTCTTATTTTAAATTTTCACTTTAACATAAATATCACAACAAAGTATCGGATAGTAATGGATTCAAACAGAAATTTTTAAGCACACGCAATACAAAAGCAAGAATTATAGAATTATTCAAACTAAAGTTTTAAGTAAGATCAAAATCCTTACAATGTTCGTTAATGATGAAATTTATTATTTATTAAAAACGAGGAAGAGTGTAGTAGAGTAAACACTCAGCGTCATTAAATAATAGAGTGATGCCATTATAAAAGAAGAAGTTGTATGACAGTTGATTCAACCCATTGCAGCAGACTAATCAAATTTTTGACTAAATTTCAGACATCCAGCTTTATAAGGTATAGAATAATGTTCTTACAAAAGAAATTGAATAACAGCTGCTCGATCCATCTGCGATAGGTTAGCCAAATTTGCGCAAACTTTGGCCATAAAACTAAACTACTTTTGCCAAAATTTCAAAAATACAGCTTTACCAAGTATAAATTTTCATGGTAAAAAAATAAGTTTTTTGGCAGCTACTCGAACCCGTGTAGAAAACTTGCTGGATTTTAAAAGCGATGACAGTTATTGTATTAAAAAGAATTTGTGAAAATTGCAGAATTCTAGCTTTTTTATTTTTTGAATTACCATGCGAACGAATGGCCAGACGGACGGGCGGAAAGACTGCCATATACAGCTAGATCGATTTACTTTTCGATTCTGATCCGATTCATACCACCCTCCTTCACTGCATCACGAAAGAAATCGCAAATTTAGCACACCCTTTTGACCTATAGTCATACGATTATAATAATATCTTTTAATTTACAACACACACACACACCAAAATTCATTTAAATAATAAAACAAATAACTGAACACACCAAAAAAAAAAAAAAAATTTTACTTACTTCTCTCCATGCTTCAGTATTTTTTTCCATATGTTCTGGTAAAGTTTCAAATGGATCTGGAAATTCACTTGATAATTTTAATACATCTGTCCAACCAGTATCAGCTAACCATTTAGCTGGATTTTTTCGTTCTGATTTTGCTAATGCAATATCACCTTTAATAAAGAATTCAAGTTCACTTTGCTTGAGACGTCCTTCACTTAATTCTAATTTTGTTGTTATTTGAAATGAAAATAATAATTTATGACGTTCAAAAATACCCGTACAACCATAACTGTAAACATTTTCTGTCAATGTGCCAATTATATTTTGTAAACGTTTTTGTAACATTGTATCTGGTACGGATTTTCTTAATGAAAATGAAAATACATCCAAATATGCATTAAGTGCATATTGATACATGCTATTAACAGTTGACATATCTGATAAGGCAAAAAATAATGTTGCACCACGTCTTGCTGCTGGACGATATCCATCACGTAACTTTTCAATATCTTTTGATGTAACAGCTGCCAATTCAAGTTGTTCATGTACAGCAGATGCTTTTGTTTTTGTATTCTCTATAGAAAATTATGTATGTATGAATGAATATAGTTAATATGGATTTTAATTGAATTGTTTGTTATAAAGTTGGTGGTTTTGGAATAAAATTATTGAATTTCAAGGTAATGATGTAAGTTGAAAAAGTGATGGTAGTTGAGTATTTGTTAGAGATTTATTTAAATGAAAGGTAATTTAATGATAATGATGATGTATTATAAGTTTGATATTTTATTGAAATTTGTAAATTAAAAGTTGGAAAATGTACATGACAGCAAAAAAACGAAGAGAATTGAAGAATAGACATTGAATGATAGTTATTTTTCGTAGTTAAATTAAATTAAAAAGTATTGAAAATTTAAACAAAATATCTAAATTCTGTTATTATATAATAAATTTTATTTAAGAACACATGATTTGAATTAAAAAGGACTTTAGATGGTATAGCAGTTAAGCATATGGCTTTTTGAAGCAAGAAATGTTGGTTCTCGAGAGTATTTGTGGAAACAAAACAAGAGAACTTTTTGTTGTAGAGAGTTTTATTGCAAAGGAGGCTTCAAAAGTAAGAAGGTGTAAGAAACTATACATAAATAATCAAATAACAGTACTCTTTACTTGATATTTAAGTAACAAGTTTGTGAAAAATTTTAGTTAAGGCTTTCTCATATTTTTTTGAAACAATGTAGTTAAGAAATTTATTTTCCTCAAAGTGATTTAATTAAGACTTCTATCTTTCTTTCTTAGTAGTAAACTCAATTAGATTAAGTTAATTTTAAGACAATAAGACGAGTGTTATAGTCATAACTAAAAATTATGGAGGGTTAAAAAGGTTTCCTTTGTCGCCCTCTATGGAATGATAACCAAATATCAAGGGGACCAAAAATTAGAATATTAAACTCCTGTGTTAAATCCACACTAACATATGATAGTGAGTCATGGCTACTAACAGACTCCATCAACTTACTAAGTGAGGTATGGCAACCAATGAACTATTTCAAAAATAGTGAAAGAAGAACCCCTTGTAAAGCAAATAACCAGAAGAAGGTGGAAATGGATTGGATACACACTGTGAAAAGACGAAAATGCCATAACTAGAATTTCGTTATGTTATAACCTACAAGAACGTTCTAGAGCAAAAAGTTAACCCAGAATGACATGGAAATGAACTTTCCCAGAAATTATAGGTAGATACGACCAGTCCTGGAACATAATTCAAATGAAAGCCTCCCTATTCGAATAACAGGGAAACAAAAAAAGAAATAAAGATTCTTACCTAAAGTTTCAATCAATTCAACATTATCTAACATATTTCCAGTTGAAGTTGCTAATTCTCTTAACAATGAATCTTCTAATTGTTGCAATAATTGTTTATTAACACTTGTTTGTTCAATTAAACTTTCACGTTGCTGTTCCAAATCTGGACGTTCTGAACGTACAACAACACTCAATAATTGATCTTCTAATCCAGTTTCTGTTACAGTATAATTAATTACCATTGCTTGTGCATATACAGATGGATCAAATTTTGGATTAGAAAATTTTGTAGTTAAATACATTCGGAAATTTTTATCATAATCAATTTCTTTATCACCCAAATATATAACATCCCGACCAGCTTGACGTAGAATATTTTTTTGTAGAATATTATCAATAACAGGATCAACATAATCATCAACATCCTGAAATAGTACTGGTGTACCAAACATAATTGACATTTCCAGTTGTTTTAAAAAGTCAGCATCATTAAATGATAAAATTTTTAAATTATTTTTAGCTTCACGTTTTTTTATCCATATCAGAGCTTGTAATTGTGGATCAATACATAATGGAAATCTGGAAGCTCTTAATGTTAATATACCATTTTGAACAGATAATTCATCTGGAGGTAATCCTTGTGATGACCATGATGATATTTCAACATCTGTTGTTAATGATTTATCAATTTTAAATGGCATATTTATTGGTATTTCACGTTCCAACAGATCATTTAACCAATCTGAAAAAACCATATTTTTACGATATTCCCATGAAAATGCACCCGTATATGCTAGGAATGATGCACAAATTAAACATTCACCAATTAATTGACTTTGTTCTTTATATAAATTTGCTAAATCAACTAACCAACGTTCTCGTTCAGACGATAGACCACTAATCAATTTATTAGATGCAATCTGAAGAAAGTAATATTGTTTTTAAAATAGATGTAAATATTGTGAAATATTTAAAAAAGAACAATTGTAGTTACCAGTCGTCTTTCAGCTTGTTTCATCATTTCCAATAACATATTTTTCTCTTTCATTGCCTCAGAGAATTGCAAATTTAATGATGTTAATTTCTCTTCCAATTTCATAATGTCATTATTTAATTTGGTTAATATTTTTACTTGATTTTCATGTTCTGCTACCAAATATTCAACTTTATCTTTTTTAGGTTTAACTTCACGATAAACATCATAAAATCCCAGAACAGCTCGAACAAATTTCAAAAGACCATAACCAGCTTTTGATACTGCTTGCATTTCATCTAAACGACTGGATAATTTCATATGTTTACGACATTCAGAAATTTGTTTAGGTGTTAAAGCTTCGGCATTCATTTCCAATAAACTTCTTAAGAAATTACCCTCGGACATCATACCTTTTGCAGTTTTCCAGCTGATTTCCTTGTAACCTTTTAATATAGCAACACATTCACAAACAACTTGTACAGCTTCCGGGGGTGTTGCAAAACTTCGAATTTCTGTTATATCTGATTTATCTAAATCAGCTAATGCTTCCCGGGCTGCTTCTAATGCTGGCAATGCATCTGCTAATGCTTCTTCAGCTTCAGCTTTTTCAACACCAATTATTTTACCTTTTTCTTCAACTTCTTTTGATTGAATTGATGCTTCTTCTTTTTTTGTATTTGCAATCCTGGTTGAATTATCAATATCAACAATCATTGTTTCACATTTTTCACTTGCAATTGCAACATTAACCTTTTGTTCTGCAACAATTGCACGCAAAATATCAATTTGAGCTGATGCTTCATCAATTTTCATAACACCTTCTTGTAAACGTACACATTGTGCTTTTATGTAAGAATTTTTTTCCTCTAGAAAAATTAAATTTTTTTTTTATCAATTAATTATTTTACAACATTTTCAGTTTTTCCAACTTAATTATATGGAATTTTTTTTTTTTTTCAACAGATTCAACAGAGGAAACAATATTGATGATTGAAAGCAATAAAACAAAGAATTGCAAAATAAAAAACGAAAAATAAATTAATTACTAACCCATTAATTTTATATATGTATTTATATAATCAAGGTAATGTTTAGGTGTTACGAAATTTCTTCGACGTAATTTTTGCAAATAATCCAATGTATAAACAGCAATACTACTATGAACATGTACAACATGTTCAACAATAGATAAACGATGAGCTTCAGGGATCTAAAAAATAAAAAAAAAAACTAATATTAAAATTTAAAAAAAAAATGTGGAGGGGGAGGGGGCGGAATATAAAATATTTAAAAAAAAAGTAAAAACTAACAAAAAAAAAAATAAATTAAAAGGAAAAACATTTTTCTTCAAGTTGAAAATTAAAAAATTTTCCATTTATTTTTTCCTAGATACAAAAAAAAAACAAAAATAAAAACAAAATTAAAATTAAAATAAAAAAAAAAAAATTTTATACAAAGTTTAATTAATTTAAGCATTGAAACGGTTTCCACTTCTGGATAAAGTGAAGTACAAAAACAACAAGAACAACATTTTTTTTTTTTTTTGTATAAAAAGTTGAGAGCAATTTTAACAAAATGTTGATGTTGTTGCACAAGACTGTCATTAATCTAACGTTACAAAATGACTGTTTACTCTCCACTTAAGTGTAGAGAAATTTTTGAATAAAAAAAAAAATTTAAATAAAATAAAATTAAAAAATAAAATAAAATTTTATCGTTACAATAATAAGCGAAATTTTATTTTATCTGAAGGAATTTTCAATTTATTTTATTTTCGAATTAATGCAAAATGAAGGTAACATTATAGTAGCAAAAGTGTTGAAATCTTTTTCAAGGGCACTTGATACCTACATTTTGTAGGAATTAATGCAAAATCAATAAAGTAGTAGGAAAATCAGTAGTTCTAAATTGATAGTATCTAAACCGCGTTATAGTCTATCCATTGAGAGATTTTTTAAAATTAAATTTTCTACTGGGTTCTAAAGCTGTTGCAGAAAGAAGTTGTGACTTGTGCTACTTAGTGTTAAAACATTCTAGGTTTTTTGGAACCGAACGGATCATTATATTATGAATAAGTTAAGCTTCAATTGGTTAAAACATTTGTTGTTCAAGGACATTTTATTGTTTGATTTTTACATCTTGCAGCTGACCCTAAGCGTGAATATTTCAGAAAAAGAATTGGGAGACATTTTTGGTCGAATGCCTTAAACTTAGTATAAGCCTAATTAAATCTTTTTCAAAACAAAACTATGGTTGAACTGTTAACTTTTGTTTGAAAAACGCGGACATTTATAAGTTAGTGAATTTCTGATAGACGCTTAGTAAACATTGGATATACATTAGATAGACATTAGTAATCAATCGTTCAACTTTAGGTCTAGAATATCGAAGACTACAGAAAAGTTTTAACTAGAACCAGTTAGAACTTCTGAGATTGGACCAATACGACCTTCGCCCTCGGTTCTAAAATTGATTGTTAATTGATCAGTTTAGCGGTCAATCCTCATATCACAAAAACTGTGACGATTACTGTGACGAGTCCGTGTTCTTATACAGACTATGCATTTCTAATTAATATATTCACATTTTTCGACAACATGATCAGCAACAACATACGGAAATAACTAATTTCATAATTAACGGGGTATCCGTACTTAAAAAAAAATCGTCTTCTTTAAATGACGAAAGAGTGTATAGCCTAAAGTCAAAATTTCAAGCATTTTAATTTTATTAAAATGTAAAGTGTAAAAAGGATAAAAACAAGTGAGGGAAAAAAACCAAGGGTTTTTAAAAAGCACATTTTCAAAATTATATACGGTTTCTTACTGAGTATTTTATCATTTATTTTTATAAAAATATATATTATGATAATATTATAATTTTGTTATTTCATTAATAATTATTTATATGACTAATAGTGAAATACTTAGAATACAACCCCAATGCATTCAAAAAAACCTGTTAATAAGTGCAAAATATAATGTTGGAGCTTCAATGTTAACGTTTAATTTTGGAAAAACTTACACTGGTGAATAAGTTACTGTTTTATAAGAACATAAAAGTTTTAATTTTGAAGACCTAGTAGCCCTTCAATTGGGAAGGTTCCCAAATTTTTGCTTAGCAAACTTATGATGGATCTGCTCACCTCCCTCCTGTGTTTACCCTTCCATTTTTTTTCCGGTTCTAGGAAATCAATTTGGAACTCCAACAAAATTTGGAATTTTACCTAGAATATTATTATCAAACCAAAAATGGTTAAGACTACGAACAATTTCTTTAATTTAAAGAGACCCTGTCAAATTTAAGAAAAACCTTTAACGTATGTTGAAATATAATGCTGCAGCTGTAAATTTTGCATATTTGTAAAAAAAAAATTTGAACAGGTGTTAAAGTTACAGGTGGTTGAAAATAGCAAAATTTCAATTTTCGAGCGCTTATAGCTCCTAAACAGGGGGCGTGACAAAAAAATTTTGTTAACCGACTCCTATTAATTTTAGAGGACCTAACTTCTCCCAAAATACCAAGAGCCTAGGTTGAACCGTTTAGAAGATATATGGAGCCAAAAATTTTGCAAAAGTTGAGTTTAGCTTAATGGTAAATTTTAGTACCGTATGGTAACTCTATACATTTTAGCTTTATATTTTTGTGAAGCTTATAAAACCAGCTATCTTCTGCCGTTTAGATTGAAAATACACTTAACAAAACTCTTGTTATAATAATTTAAAAATAGGGCTTTTTCCAACTTTGGGGGCCTGTAGCTCCGTAACAGCTGGGGCTACAGAAAAAAATTCTTCTACGAAATTAATTTTTTTGTAATATCTACCCGAGGTTAAAATTTCTTTACTCTATTTCAAACGGTGTAAAAGTTTTGTAAACATACGGACGGACAAAGTCAAAATTAAGAAAATCCTTTGACACTAATTGAAACCTTCGTTTTTGAGCTTTCAATTTTGTATACAAATAAAAAAAAATTTTGACAGGTATTCAAGTTATAGGTGTTTAAAAGCTAAATTTTTAGCAAAATTTCAATTTTCGACCCCTTACAGCTCCTAAAGAGGGGGCGTGACAAAAAAATTTTGTTAACTGACTCTTACTTATTTCTAAGGATCTAACTTCTCCCAAAATTTCAAGTTTCTAGATTTAGCCGTTCCGAAGTTATGAGGGACCAAAAATTTTGTAAAACTTAGTTTTGAATAACGGTAAATTTTAGTGCCGTATGGTAACCCTATACAATTGGCTTTTAAAAACTTGTAAAGCTTATAAAAGCAGCTGTCTGTTACCGTTTTAAGGTTGGAGATATACTTTATAGAACTCTAATTATAACTGTTTAAATATGGGGCTTTTTTCAACTTTGTGGGGCTGTAGCTCCGAAACGGGGGGGGCTACAAAAAAAAGTTTTAACATTAAATTATTTTTATTGCAATACCTATCCATTCCTGATATTTTTTTGTCAATCGTTGGTAAAAAGGGACGGACGGACGGACGGACGGACGGACAGAGTGAAGCTATATAGGCACATTTTTACAAAATTTTTTGAAAATGTGCTAATAAAAAGAGAAAGAGACAGAAAAGAAAATAAACACAAAATAAATTTCTTAATTTATTTCAGTTACTTTCAAGAGGGCAGCAACATTGAATGAAAGAGAGACAAATTCTAATTGAAGAGTAAAAATCTCTTTTATTAGTTGAACAAATTAAAATTGTAAATTTTTTTTTGCTTTTTAATTTCTAACTGTTTTTTTTTCTTTGACATTTTTCTATTTGAAAATATTTACAATGTAGGGGAAATAGAATTTTGTTAACGAAATTGTTTTTTCTTTTATTTTTATACCCGTGCATACATATATGAACATCGGGTATATTAAAATTACTCCTCCGTTTGTAACGCATCGAAATATAAGAGCTAGATATAGTGTCAAGGGTACGTATCGAATCAGCATCGAAAAGTGAATCGATCTAGCTATGTGTGTCCGTCCGTCCGTCCGTCCGTCCGTCAGCACGATAACTCAAAAACTATAAGAGCTAGAGTTCTGAAACTTTCACAAAGTAATTTTTAGACAATTTGTAGGTTCCCTATTGTTTTTGGTTAAAATCGGAGAAAAGCTTCGGGTAGCTGCCATACAAATTTTTCGATATTTTATGAGTATTTTTAAAATTAATAACGAAAAATAGAAACCAAATATAAAAACAATCAAATTGTTGTTCAATTATTAATCGATTCATGGTGTAGTGGTTAGGACATGTTACTTGTATCAAAAATGTCTCGGTTCGAATTCAGGCTAAGGAAAATTTTTTTTTTTTTAAATTCGTTTTTTTTTATCTATTTTTTTTTGTAATAAAATATATGTACTTATTTTATGTTTGAAAAAATTTTATTTTATAGAAAATTAGACAGAAGATTCATTTATATTAAAAATTATTAATTTTTTTTAATATTTCTATAAAAAAATTCAAAACTGTTATTTAAAACAAACAATTGATACTATAGCAACTACGATTATTTAAAATTGTTATTTAAAACAAACAATTGATACCATAGTAACTAGAATTATTAAAAAAAAAAAAAAATGAGATAAATAAAAACTCGTTTTGTAAGCATATTATTAATTGTTCTATGGTATAGTGTGTAGGACATGGGACTGGTAGTCAAAACGTTTCGGTTCGATTCTTGGCTGGGGCAAAATTTTTTTTTTTTTAAATTCATCTTAAAATTCTCATTTATAAATTATTTATTTTTTTTAAAACATTTTTAAAAAAATTCAAAACAGTTATTCAAAACAAACAATTGATACCATCGCAACTATAATAATTTAAAAAAAAAATTGAGATGGATATAAGGTCGATGGCTTAGTGGTTAAGACGTTGACATTTTGATTGGAAAGTGTGGGTTCGAATCTCGTTGAGAGCATATTTTTTTTTAAATTCATCTTTTTTTTTTAATTCATTTTTTTTTTATTAATTTTTTTTCAATTAAATATAAAAAAACAAATATTTTGAATTTTCTGTCAAACAGTTCAATTGCAATATAAGAATTTCTTATATATTTAATACACGCACGGGTATCTAAAAGTTGACAAGGGCAACTATAATCTTCCTCGTTTTATTAAAGTTTTAATTTAATTTTTAATTTTTTCATTAGTTTTTTGGTTAATAAAAGTGTTAGATGTACAAAAGAATTTTTTTAAATATTTTTTTTACAAAATCCAACAATGCAAAATGTAAGAAAGTATAAAAATCAAAATTTTTTACGAACTATATAGTATTAATAGCCTGATACTATATTAACAGTGATGAAACAACAGTAAGTCGATGCACACAACTTATTACTACCCTACATTTTGGAAAATACAATTGACAGTTAAGGAAATCACCATTTCAATTTATTTCGAATTATATATGGTCGAAAGTACAGTGGCGTATGACTTTAATTCCTTTCAAATCAAGGCATCAAGGAAACAACACTGTTATCAAAATGCAAGTTTCTGGTTCTTACAATTTCTTGGAATGCGAAAGTTAGGTAACCAACACCCAACCCAATTCATCCCAGATTTTAGGGATATGAGGAAAATTATGGAAGAACAGCGTGAGAGGTAACCAGTCCATTATTCCAACTCATCCGAAATTTCAGCCACAGAAGGAAGTAGGAACCAAATTTGAAGGTTCTGCCTTAATTGGTATCGGAGGTATGTTAATTTGGTTTTGGCTCGATAGAACTCTTCTAGAATTCGAACACATGATTAGATTTCACCCTTTTACCATTACCATTCATCATTAGTAATTTACAGTATATATTTCATCAAGTTAGCATCTTTATTTTTTGCGCTATGTAGTGTACATCGCTTCGCATCGGAAGTGACGCTGAATATATAATATACTTTTCCATATCTAGCTTTCTCCCTTTCAGCGTTAACAAATATCGTACCTATTTAAAGTTCAGGGTATAAACAGTTTTTGCAAACATTTTAAAATATGCTTTAACTAACTTAATATTTTAAGTCACGATTATTTTAACTGTGATAATTATAAAAGCAAAATTAAAAAATATCCCTAAAAGTATGCTATTCACATAAAAAAAATTATTATTAAAAATTCTAATATTACTGTTATAAATAAAAAAGTAAAAATTCATGTATATAACATACCATTGGATGTTCCGATAAATATATTTCAGCAACAGCAAACAATGCTTGATCTGGCCATGGAAACACCCAATCAATTGATGTGCTACCAATTAATCCTGGAAAATTTCTACAACGATTACGTAAAGTTTCACCAGATGGTGACATTGATAAAACAACATGAAGATTTTGTGCACAACAATTCAAAAAAAATGCCCAAACTGAATCTCTTGAGTTGTTAAAGTTGTTTTAGGGATAAACCAAATTTTTTTATTATTTCATCATTTTGATCAGCAACATAAAACAAAACCGCCCATTATCAAAAGCAAACGTCATCCATATATAATACATATTTTAATATTGAAGATGGTGTTAAATGTGTTATAACAAATTTATTGTTATAAGTTTTTTGTTTTTTTTTATTGTTTTATTTGTTTGTTTGTGTTTGTTTTGTTCCAAATCAAATACAATACAAAACGAAGACGTATCATTTGTACGAGTACCATCATCACATAAGCAGCAGTATAATAAAATATTAAAAAAAGAAGAAAAAAATAAATAAATAAATAGAATAAAAGAGAAAGCAGTTCAATTTAATTTAGGCGGGTACATTTTATCAAAAGATATAATCTTAGAAAAATTTATTTTATTCGTTCTACAAAGAAGTCAGTTGTAGTCGGCAAAAGTGTACAATTAGCAAAACACAATTTACCAAAATAAAATTTTTGAGGAGACGATTCTTCATTTCCGTTTCTTGCAGTGGAAATGAAGGATCCATGTTTTTGAAGAAATCCAATTAAAATAATTGCGAATATGGAAATCTGACAGCTAATATTTAGAAGCTTTAGTTTTTGCTGTCAAATCTTAATTTTGAAGAAAAAGCTTTGGGAAATTAAACACATTTGAATACTTTCACGAGTCCGAGTTGGTAATTTTAAGTATAGAAACGTTCGCACACTAATCGACAACTTTTAATTTTATAAGTTACGCGTTGAACTGATATGCCTGTAATACTTCGGGGAAGTTCTAGAACAGAAGGGAAGGTACCAGACTTATATGCCTGTTTGTACTGCGGGGAAGTTTTGGAACAGAAGGCTAGGCACCAGAGACATAACAAATTATAATTGGAATCGATTTCAAAACGAATTCTGCATACGATTAGATACTTCGATAACATTTTAAAACACCACCGTTTAGGAGCTATTATAAATTATATTATTTCATTATTAAAATTTATTATTCTTATACAATTATCTAAATATTTTTAAATTATATTATTTAAAGTTAAAATTTATTAACATGAAGCCTCCCATAGATCAACGCAGTAAATCTTGTAGCGTCTATACAGAAATTTGTCAAAATTCGCTTATGTCAGCTTTTTTTTGGACGGAAATTCTGTGGCTTAAAGAAAAGCATTAGACAGCTGCAACTAAATACAATTTCTGTGTCCTTATTCATACCCGGCAATGCCGAAAAGAAAGCCTTATTGGAGATGTTATCAAGTTAAGTAACATTCAATTTAAGTTATTAAGTTTTTATAAGATTAAGTTTTTGGTAAATAGTATTTACTCAAATGTCCATTTCACGAAATATTATTATTCCCAGTCCTTTCCTAAATTTCGATAAAGCGTCTTTACGTAAATTGTACTTTTGTAATATGTCTGTCACCCCATTGTTGTTTTTTGTTTTTGTAAGACAATGAAGAACTGAAGTGAAAGTAGAAATAATGAACTGAATAAAAAAATGAAAAAAAATTAAGAAAATATAGAAAATAATGAAATTAATTTTTATTTTTCATTTTGATTTTAATTTTCTTTTTGTTTTTCATTTCCGGTAAATGAAAATTTATATACCATATATAACGGTATCTTCAAGGAGTACGGGTATAACATTAAAAATAACAAAAATATACAATTAATGGTATAGAAATCAAATATTTGTGTTTTTGTCATTTAAATGATAGATAGGTGGTGGTTATTTCATTGTTTGTATTCTTAAGATTTTTTCATTTTTATTTATTTTCAATATTATTAATGAAAAAAAAATGTTTGTGGGTAATATGTATTTGCTCTTATTTTAATTTATTAAGTACAGTGAGACCCATAAAAAAAAAACTATTATTTTTATATAAGTAACAGTCGTAATTGCATGATTATGTCAAAGAACCAAATGTAATTTTAATTCGAATTAAGATTCCCGATAAGTAAAAGCTCAATAACCATAGTTGAACCCAACTCTAAAATCCCTCATAACTATTCGTTTGTTTTTTTTTTTCTTTTTCCACTCCTATGAGAAGTATAGGACATACACCAAGTTAGTTAAACTAGCCATCAGTTTCCTTAATCGTTATATTAACTAAGCCATTGATTACTCAGCTGTAGCTATTGTATAAGATTATAAATACACAAGTGCTATTTTTGTGCGCCATCTATAATTTTACAGTAGAGTTATTATTATATATGTATGTATTTTAAAATTGTATTTTATTTTACCATATATTTTTACTGGGTGTGATTTGACTGGAATTTGTACCCCAGACCCAACTTCTTAACCACTACGTCATTGATCAGATAGGAGACTCTTAGTAATTATAAATTATTTGATTACTCGTGAGTGCAACTAATCAGAATGAATGAAAAGAATTGGTTAAATTCCCAATGAATATTGTGAGGTGAAAAGAGAGAGAGAGTATAGACTAGAATCAGACGTGATTTTTGGGGAAATTATGATATCACTATGTATCAATAGAGTCTGGACTTCTTTCCTCCTGAGACTAGGAAATTTTGAGTGCAGCAAAGATATTTTAAAACATTTTAAATATTTTAAATATTAATAGCTTTCTCAGCAGCTTATAACAAATTTTAACATATAGTTATCCGTTAGACATCGGTTGTAAGTCAAACTATGACATCCCAATTGATTGACAAATAAAAAAATTTATCTTTAGTTATCCGTCAAACATCGGTTGTAAGTCAAACTATGACATCCCAATTGATTGACAAATAAAAAAATTAAAAGAGGAAAATATTAAGCATCAGATTTTATACATCTTTGAAAGGGTTGATTATGCTTATACCTTGTTAAGCTCAGTCGTGAAAAGTATATATTACTGAGGCTAAAGTTAAAGAAATGAAACCCCAAATTGCTTCCTAATGTTCAAAATAGCATAAACGTAAACTTTCTAACGCCTTCAAAAGTCAATAAAGCTAAGTATTAAAATGAGAACTCATCAATTCGTTACTGTATTTCGTTTAATTCCTTTGAATACCTTTTCCATAAAAAACAATGTATCATTTCAGCTGTCAAAGTTTTCGAAGGATGCGACGGAACAAAGTCTTGCATTTGGTCATAATTTTTAGTAGTTGCTTTCCAAGATATCCAATTTCTATTTTACTTTTATATGTTCTTAAGTTTATTTTAAATTTAGCTACGCAGTGTTCTTGCATTGTTTTTGTATTAATAATTATATTTTCTAAAATATTTCATTTGTGTTGTACATTTTCCCCCTCTTATTTATTTATTTTCCACTGTTCATTTTGTATTTCACTATAAATAATATACAATAATAGAATATAGTTATGTTATTATTTAACTATCATTCATTCTAATAATATACTACTTTATCAATATATTTGTTATGTATTTTATATTAATAAAATATCAAATAAATGTTTACGTAAAATAGCAATACCGATTGTCAATTTTAACTGTGTGTCTAGACAGTAATAGATTATTACTAAGTTTTTGTAAAATTGTTTTAGCATTGAGAGGAGAAGGTCAATAGGAGTTAGTTTTCATTGCAATTTGTCTTAATTGGCGCACTTATTAAACCATAAGTGGTTTCGTAAAATGATAGAATACAAAAGTTCTAAAGTCCTCTTTATGATTTGTCCTATGATCTGACCACTTTATAGAACACTTTAGATGTAATTTTATTAAAAAAAAATTAATTAAATATAAAATAAAGAATAATAAATAATAATATCATACTTAGATGGTGAAAAACCAGCAGCTTCACAAGAAGCACGACAATTTCCAACAATAACATCTCTATCTTCTTCAGTGAATAATGCTGGAACATATCCAACTGTCAATATATTATTAATTAGTTCAAGAAAACCCTCTTCAACAATCTTCAAAATTTATATATTTGTGTAAATATAATTACATTAAATATATATATACAAGAGTAGATTGAAGAATTCACCATATATTTGTTTTTGAGTAATTTATATTGAATGTTCATTGTTTTGTTTGGTTGTTTTTTTTTGGAATTTGATGATGGTGTTGATCCAGAAAAAAAATGACAAAGATACATGAAAGAAAAACAAAATATATAAAATATTAAAATAAATAATTTAATAATATAAAATTTATTTGAAATTTCATTTTAAGGGAATTATGCAAAAATATTTTCCTACTAATTTGTATTTCAAACTGAAGTGAATTTCTCTAGAATATATTTAGTTTCTTGATATTAAAACTCTTGGGAACTGTGGCTAAGCCAATTGTGGAATAAGCTTTTAATAATATATAAGATTTAGATTGGTATTTCAATTATTATAATAAAATGTCTAGACATTTATGTCATTCATATTTATGTTATTAGGTTTAAAAAAAATAATACTAATGACTGCATTCGAAAATTCATTTGATCCCAAAACTTTTTAGGATGAAAAGTTTTCTTAGAATGCACTTAAGAAACAATTCAGAGGACCACTTTTTGGTTGAATAATTACAAAACTTTTTTCAGACATTCAGAATATTATATTAATAATATTATGTAAGTAGAAATGAGTTTCCAAAATTAAGTTGTCTTTATATCCACGTGGTGGGATGATCTGAAAATCTAAAATGGAAATGCTGTATTCTACATAGCATCTCTATTTAAAATTAAATTTTTTTTCAAGACAATATATCATAGACTTCAAAATCCTCACGTGAAGTTACAACGAATCCTCAATATCCAAATATTATGCAAAAAAGTGAAATTTAAAAAAGGCAATACAAATTGTACTTTACCTGACCTCCAGTAAAGAAGAATGTACATTTTTTCTTTTCAACTCCAACTTTTGTATACAAAGCCTTCAGATCTTCTCTAAATGTTTGTTCATTATAGCCTCTAGTTATTGTAATTTCGAAATTTTGGCATTCTGACAAAGCAATATTAAAATAAATTCATTTATTTAAAAAATTAGTGAAAGAATATTAACCTGCCGCAAAACCAGCCAATTTTGTTACAGCTCTTTTGCCAACTCCACCAACACCAACCAGAAGAACATGACCTCGATGCATTCGTAATGTACGATGAACTCTGGTCAAATGCTCAAGACAATCTTCAAATAGGACAACATTTAACTTTGCAATACGTTCTTTGTATTCCTCGAGGATCTGGAAAATAATAATACATCTTATTACTTTTACCATAAGAATATAAAATATAAAGGTAGAATAGCTTACCTCTTGGAATAAGAAAAATATAGCTTTATAATCTAGAAGATCTTCATATAAACGTTCTTCAGATTCATTTACAGCATTTCTATAATCGCCAAACAGTAGTGGATCTCGAAGAGCATAATCAGCTAAGGTTATATATTGAATATCTTTTTCCTCTTCTTCCTCATTTTCTCCAGTTGCTGTTAATACAAAAAACAATTAGTAATTGTATTTGTTACAGTTTTATTTATTTTTATTTTTTGCGTAATCATTAGTTTTTTTAAAGCTTACGTGGTTTTTGAGCTTGTTCTGCTGGTGAAGGTACAACTTCTTTCATGGGTATACCCCTTTCAGTTTCAAAATTTGGGGGGAAATGTTTTCGTATCTGATTTTCTAAATGACCTTTAACCAGCTTGATATCCTATTTAAATTAAAAAAATTATTTAAATTTTGTGTATGAGAGTTGGAGTTTATGAAAATGTAACTACTAAACTAAAAAAAAACAAAAATATTAAAAAATTTTATAAATTTTATAATTAAAATACCAAAGCAGAAATTTTATAGACAGGAAGAATCTAGTTACAGAAAAAAAATTAAAAGAGCTGTCTTAATTTTTTTACAATTAACTTGACTATAAAAGTTAACTATAAGTTTGTTTCATCGAGATCCACTGAACGACCTGTTCCATGTCTATTGTGCTGCTAGTCATAACTTTATAATATTCGTACTGACTTAAAAAATCGGTTCGAGCCGCAAAATTAGCAAGTTCTGAGAGTTTTCAAGGAGACTCTTCTCTTCTTCTATATATAATACCACAAACATTGGGCGATTATTTTGAGATTTTTACTTTTATTTGGGAACTTATTTCATATCAAACTATTTCCCAAAACAAAAATAATTCAAAAAGTTATCTTGATACTATTTAAAGTATTGAAGCTAGACTTTCAATCCAACACTAAAATGGAAAGAATAGACTATTGCCTAACTTTGCCAAGCTGTACACAAAACCAAAGCAAAAAAACAAAATCTGTCCCACTCTAAAATTTAGCCCGAGTAATATCAAATTTTGTCATGTAACTTGCCCTTTTATTTTATTTGCCTAGTTTTAATTTTAACCTCGTAGCTTCTTTAGATTAACGGTTCTCAAAGTGACAAATTTGTATGGCAGCTCCCGAAAATGAAACCGTAAGATTTTGAAACTTCATATAAGTGCCGGAGTCATTATAAAACTATCCGTGTGTAATTTTCATCCTTCCAGCGTAATTAGTTTTGAAGAAAATTGCAAAGGTGCACAAAAGTTGTATGGCAGCTTTACAAAGCTTTGGTCCGATTTTAACCAAAACAATAGGAAACCTAGAAATTGTCTAAAAATGACTTTGTGTGAATTTCAAAACTCTAGCCCTTTTAATTTTTGAGCTATCATGCACGGACACACGGATGGACTTACCAACGGACACACTTAGTTAGATTAATTTATTTTTCAATGCTGATTCGATACGTATCTTTGACACTATGTCTAGCTCATCTAGATCGATGCGCTACAAACGAAGGAGTAATTTTAATTTACCCGTGGCCTTATTTGTATTTATGGGTATAAAAATATACCAACTAATTCAGAATCTAGCACATACATTTATAGATAAATATTCTGGAAAAAGGGGATACCCTGATTGTGACTCTAATCCCTGATTGTGATGATGTAACTCTAAAATCTCTCCAAAGTCAGAATATCGCACCACCAAATATATAAATAATCCAAAAAACGGAAAAAACGGGATTTTGAATAGAATTCTAAATGTTCATTTAATCGAATTTAAAATACAGTTTTTTCGAAATTTTATTTTTCGGACAAATGTATTAATCCCTTTGTTAGTATATTATGTTATTTAGGTTTTCTTAGTAGATGACTTCTTAATAGAATTGTGGGATTTTTGTATTTTAATTTTGGGGGTTATTTCACCTTATTGCGGCAATGTTTCATTTTGAAATTGGGGTGTTATTTCATAATGAAATAATCCTCAATTATTTGGGCTTTTACTTTTTTTTTTGGGTACTTTTGTTTGTGGTACTATTTCATGCAGCCATATCTAAAATATTTGATATTCAAAATAATTTCATTCCGTATAACTATACTTATTAATTTTCTATATAATTCAATTAAAAATCAATTTATAAGTTCATTAAAACTTTTAATTAAAATTAAATAATAAATTTTTAAAATAAAAAAAAGAATTTATAGAAAAGAGAAAAAGTAATTTATGAACAATGACTTTGAAAACTTTGATTTGATTTTTTTTTTTATCCTTTAAAATTTTACTTTTAAAATTATCCTTAAAATAACACTAAAACATTGTGTGTTGGTATTGGTATAACTGATTTTGAATTTTATTTTAATAAATTGAAAATCTATACTAAAATCTTATGTATACATTTTGAAGTTACTTTAATAATTAAAACATTTATTGAATTTCGAAAAAAATAACAAAATCCAAAAAATTATTAAAAAAATGATTTCCAAAATTAAACAAAAAAAAAAAAAGAAAAAATATAAAATAAAACATTATGTCCTTCAAAAGAAAAATCTATTTTCTCAAATGGAAAATTTTTTTTAAAAAGAAAATCTAATTACGAAATTTTTGATCAATTGTTATTATTACAAAATTACAAATAAAAAAACAAATTCAATCTTCAATATGTATATTTGTATTTGTACAAATATTTACAAAATTTCTGAAATTAAAGTTTTAAAATACACCTACACAAACACACATTTTAAGAGATACAACATTTTGAAAAGTTCTCAAAGAGTTTTTGTTTTTTTTTTTTAATTCTTTTGTTTGAAATTTAAGATTTAAAATGTTTTTCTTTTTTTTTTTTGTTTTTGTTTTTATTTTTCGTTTTCCTTAAAATTTAATTTAACGTGTTGATGCTTAAATCTATAAAATCTTTTTAGATACTTTATAAATCAATTCTAAGTACATGTAAATGTAAATTTAGTTAACTAGTAGATTTATGTATAGAGTGTCCCGGAAGTACAATTTAAGTAGCTGATAGTACGATTTGCTTAAAGAAATTAATTGGTACTAATCTGTGAATATCAAGTCATAACTTCTATTGGGACTTTGGTTTTATTACTTAGAGTTAGAACGTCCCTCATCTAATTTCTAATTCATGGAAAGAAGCTATAAATCATATTTTCACAGGAGTTACAGAATTAGTACAAGTACTCAACACAAGTACTCTAGAGTTTATATTGAAGTAGGGCTTTTAACACTGAAACGCATTAGATGTGAATTAGAAAGAATTTTATTTGTTATATAATACTATTTTAATTTTTTTTTTGATTACAAAATTTCTGCATGCATGTGAGCTGACCTGTATATTTCAAGTACCAGGACAATTACAAATACTATTATCTGATACTCATTACTTTGTCAAGTACTAGTATTAATTATATATCAATACTCATAAAATTTAAGTATAAATAAAAGAATGAAGTAATAATACTTGTAATTATTGGAAAGTAACTAAACTTTTAGTTTAATTACTTTTGTAATTATTTTTTAATACTTAAGTATTTTTGAATAATTAAATACCAAGTATTTTACAAATATTTTTATTCATTAAGTATTTATAAGTATATACTTTGAATCAAAATAATAATTGTAGTCAAATTAAAACCCAAATAAGTTTAGAATTTATTATATATAGGACTGTACTACTGGTTCGTGCAATAGGTAATCTATAATAACTATTGATATCTATTGAACTATTGGTAATCTATAACAACATGGTCACACCTATTAGGAGTTATTTCTTATGGGATTTGTTTTTTATTTAAACATCTATATGGTAATTAGTCTGATTGGGATTATTGACAGATTTTTGTTAGTCAAGGTTCGAATTGATGCATTGACAATTAGTAATAGACGACTAGTATCAATTAAGAGAACTTTTGTGCATTAAGTAATAGAAGACTTGTGCCAATTTATAGAAGAAATGTGCCATGCAATGGAAAATTTTTGTTAATTGATAGAACAGTTGTCCCAAGTAATAGAACACTTGAGCCAAGTAATAGAAGACTTGTCTTAAGTAATAGAAGACTTTTTCCAAGTAATGGAAGACTTTTACCAAGTAATAGAAAATTTAAAATTATAATTCACCAGATAAATTAGATCGAAATCCATATGCCATTTGCACACGCATCTTTGTTGGAATAAATTGCTATGGCAACTTCATATAGAGAAGCCTCACGATTATTTATGTGACAAAGATGTTTGAAATAACTCAAATTTTCACATATGAATTAACAAGTTAGTGTAAAAAAGCGTGTTAAATTCAACGGATGACTTCAGGGCATGTATTAAATCTTCGTATGGGTTTTAAAACCCAATCTAACTTCTTTTAGTACACCTTGTAATTTACATGCAAAGCATATGAAATTTATTTGATATTTTTTGGAAAAATCAAAAAATTTAGAAAAAAATAAAAATTTCAAAAAAAAAAATAAGTCGAAAGATTTTTATGTACTTTATAACAAGCATCATCTTATCATAAGAAAAAAAAAATAGTTAAGAAAAACAACAATATTAGTAGAAAAAAACAACAAAATATAAAAGCAAATAAATAAAAAATAAAAGAAAATTTCTTGTTGAACAAACAATTTTCTTAAAAACAAATCATTGCCTTGATTTAAAAAAAAAAAAAACAGAAAAAAAAAACATTTAAAATTGAAAAAGAAAAGAAGAACAAGTTTCCACAATGTATATTTATTTATACTTGGAAAATGGAAATGTAATCAATTTAGATTAAAGTTCCCTCTAGCAGCATCCAATATATAAAGTATCATTGGTGGTATACCATCATCAATATAATATCATCATCATTCATCATCATCATCATTATCATTATTATTAGAACCAATTGTAATCATCATAATCATTATTATCATGGATCACCTCAGTGTGTCTCAAGTCAAATAAAAAAGAAATGTTTTTTCAGTTATAAATAAAATTTGTCGATGTATGCAATATTGTTTCATAATATACGTACATTTGTTTGTATATTGTTTTTTTTTTCCTTGTTATAATATTACGTTGGATATAATTATGTTATACATGGTATTCAAGTTACTTATCCGTATGCACATGTATATATGGAATCAGTGACGAGGCGTGAACATTTTCAATTAGGAAGCAAACTTTATTATTTGTATGAATTTTATTAACGAAATTGTATTGTAACCAATAAAATGTTTAGCTTGTTTCCGAACCTATTGAACTCCGCACCAAACACCAGCTAATTCTATAAACTTCAATCACGATAAACTTTACAGAAATATATACAATAAAAAGCTAATCGAACTAGAATTTTTGTACACTTTTGTAGTGTTGTCTTGACGACACTAGGTTAAAGAAATGGATACACAAAATTTGACTTGTTTTTGTTTTCGTTTTTTGGTGTGGCATTCAAGTAAGGGAGATGTTTGTTTGTTAACTTTCATTTTATTGTTCAGATATTAAATAGAAACACTGCTTCCCTTATATCTATGGCCGCTTTGTCACTAATATGCATGTATATATTGGATTGATATATTAATACGATCATAAAGTAGAACTCAGGTAATTTGAACATAAGCTAAAAAAACTCATAAATAAAACATTTTAAAATCACTTAACCTCCGTTATTAGGAAAAGTAGAGGCCTGTTAGGGACAAAAAAAAGAATCCAGTTCCTGATAAAAATGTTTCTCCGGACTTTATTTGAAACTCATTTTTATTACAATTTTTTTCGAAATTTAAGGAAACTCCAAAAGCAAAAGGTTTTTTGAAAAGGGAGTATATTGAGAATATTTCTAAAACTTAATAGACCCCATTGTTATCTTTTAAAATTGAATATATTGAAGTTTTTGAAGTTGTTGAAAATTTTACAAATGCTGGTATTCCAGAGATGTTATTATGATGATCATTACCATAATGATAAAACCAAAATTAGGAAAATAAAAAAAAAAATGTAAAACACACGTATCTTGAAACCCAGGCGTAAAACCGAAATTATTCAAAAAACGTAATTACCAATTTTTAGTAAAACTATAGAATAAAAGGATAAAAAATATAGGAAGTACGATTTTTAGAGTCAGTCCAGTCAGTCAGACCTTAAAAATTATGGGTGTTTGTGGGACTTTTCTTAATGTTTTTTTCCTTTTTAGATTCTGCTACAGAATCCGATGCTAGGTATTTCTAATCATATCTAGATAACAGACTCCCAGATACGAGAGTTGGAATTTTATTTAAATTTTGAATCGGAGTTATTGCTTAAATTAACTGTTTCAAAACAACGTGTTTTTTTTGCTCTGGAGCAAACAAAGTAGTGAAGGAATTTGCCATGTATAAGATTGAAAGTTGACTAAGAAACAAAGGTTAAATATTCCATTAAAATAAGGTTAAAAATTATTAAGTGAATGGGAATTGAAAAAGTTCGAAAAAAGTGTGGATTTTACAAAAATAAGAAATTTTGTATTGATTAGAATAGGATTACAAAATTATTACAGGAAGTTGTTCTAAGTCTTTGCTCAACTGTATAAACACATGTAAGAAAAAAAATTGATTAATGTAAGATAACCTACAAATAAGCCCAAACGAAAATAAACAGAAGGAGAAGAAAAACATTTTAAATCGGCCTATAGACTTGTTGATGATTATGATGATGATGATAATGATATACAACTTAATTTTGATTTTATTTCTTCTTATAAAGATTTAAAAAAAAAAAACTTTAATCTGGCCGTCCAGTCTTTTGTTGAAGGTTTACACATATTATTTGAGAATGCGTATATAGTAAAACAAAATATAAGCTTTTACAATTCGAAAAGATCCCTTCTATTTAAATAATTAAAATGTGTATTCTTTTAAAAATTGATTTTCAACTAAATTTAAACAAACTTTAACGCAAGGGGGAAATAATTTTTAGGAATTTAATCAATCTACTGTTGTGTAAAACTCAAATTTTACAAAATTTTCATTAATACATTTGGTGTTTACAATGTCCTTGCCTTTTTATTAATAGTAAGAGTCTCGACTTTTCACTCAGTGGTTTTGAATTCCTGTAAATAGGTGAAAATATATTTTTCAAATAATTCAGCTAAGGGTCTATGACAATTTACTGAAATCCTGAAAATAAAAATCCCGAATGATTTAAAATCTTGAAAAAAAAAAATTCACTAAAAATCCCGAAAACTATAAAGCCTCGAATAAAAAATCCCGAAAACGAAAATTTAATTCTAAAATCCTCCTTAGTTAACAATCTTCTATATCTCTAAAAGGCTAATTAGTTCTGATTTTGTACCCAACTATACAATCCTTTTTCGTAATTTAATATTTAATTAAAAAAAAAATTTAATTTCGATATTTTGGGCCTAGGATTTAATCGAATTTTTTCCACCAAATTTAAATCCGAGATATTATCAGGATTTTATCAAAATTCCGTCAATAGATTTCGAAAAATTTATTTTAATAAAAAAAATATTTTATTTGTTCAAGAAGTGTCCAGAACATCCTTCTGCTATTACATGTATGAATGGAATAGAAAGGATTGATAAGAGTTTAACAGTTAGCAAGTAAAAAACAGGGGGGAGGCCTTAGATCTGAAAGTCCATATTCATGAAGGGCAATTTTTCTTGTAAATTAAAAATTATTTTTACAAAATTTAAACAGCTTCTCCTAAATCCCTTAATTTAACATATTGCCTTGTTTTGAACTTGTTCAATGTATTTTGTTTCTGTATTTTGATGAACATCTAAATTTTTACTCTTCCTCTATTTTTAGTTATTTATGATTTTTTGATCAAAATTTACTTTTTTACGTATTTTGATTATTTTATCCTAAAGCAAATAATCATAATTGGTTCCAATTCATCAATCTGACAACTCAATAAAATTGAAAACAAAACAAAATACAAAAAAAAAACTTTGATTTAAAAGGATTTCAAAAGAACGTCAAAAAAATAAATTTTTTTGTTTTTTTTTATTTTTTTTTCCAATGTTTTTATTTTTTTGATTATTTTTTTTTTTTATAAACTGGTTTAAAGGATATTAGAAATTTGATGCTCAATATATAATCCTGAAATAAGAAGGATAGGATTTAATTTTGTAGTGTGAGAAATGAATTTATAAATAAATGTAATTGGAAATCTTGATAATATTTAAATTTGGTTTTTTTCTTTTTATCAAGGAAGTGCCCTTGATCCACTTGAAAAGTGTAGGTAATAAGTAAGTGAGCAAGTGTTGAGGCTTAAAAAATAACAAAATATGCAAATTTATTTCCAAATTTAAGGCTCAGAATAAGACCATTTTAGCTAATGAAATGTAAGTTTATAAAAAGTAAAGATTTCTTAAAAAATTGTGAGCCAATTGTTTTACACTTTCAGAATTATTTAATATTCTTGTAGTAATTAAATCTATCTCATCAAGTTATAGGGTTTTTCGTAAAAATATTAGAGCTTGATTTTTATAGCCTTTCTTTCGGTTGTAAATGAAATATTAGGTTAAATTTTGTAATACATATTTTGCAATATATTAACTGGATATTAACTGGAAAGCATTGAATTTTTTATAATTTTAGGTTGTCATTAGAGATATGTAAGATATATTTCAAAAATTTACATAAAGAATGACCTTCTTATTTACAATCTAATAAAACTACAAAGTGCACTAGGTTTTATAAAACATATAAAGTTCTTTTTTTTTAACTATTTCGTTCCAGAATATTTTGTGCATCCTTAATTCATCTAGCACCGTTCTTCTCCATGTTGTTCTGGGTCTATCCCTTGACCTGGATCCACCTAGAGCATTCTAGGACCGCTTGAATGGCTAATCCACCTCCTTTTTCTTCTATTGATTTGTTTTACTATTGGCGTTTGTTAGTATCCATCAAGTCTGTATTTCTTATCCTGTTCGGCTGTAGAATATTTGGAATATTATTATTAGATACATATTTATGAAAATCTGTAATTTATTCTTAATCAAATTAGTGAGTAACTATGATTCGCAGCCATATCTTGCACACGAATTTAGTTTGTTTTGTTTTGATATTTGCGTGCTAATCAATAAAGGCTCTAGTCTACCAATGATTTGATTCATCGTTTGCAAGATGTACACACATAATTTTAGTATTCCTTATGTTAATCGTTAAACCAATTTCACGGGATGTTAGCTGAGCTGCAGGTGGCTTAAATTTACATTTTACATCTTCTTGGTTTTTAGACAAAGGACTTATATCGTCTGTGAATTCTAGATATTAGTCATACGACCAATAGATGCCACATGCAATACTGCTAATTTCTTTCAGGATATCGTCTAATACGATTGTCAATAGTAGTGGCGAGAGGAGGTACTTATGTTTCACACCCACTTTAGTTCTGAATGATTCAGTGATATTCCCATTGTGTAATATTGGGAGTTCCACGTTGTCATACATGTTCTTAATAATGTTTATTACTTTCCTTAGAACATTCCCATTCTCTATAGTTCTCCATATTGCATTTCTGTGAATGCATTCGAAGGCTTTCTTGAAGTCAGCAAATATTAACCAAGAAGAGGGTTATTTTCCTTAGAACATTTATGTTCTCCAGAGCTTTCCAAATTTTATTTTTGTGAGTGGAATCGAAGGCTTTCTTGAAGCCAACAAATCTTCTGTAAAGGGATGGGAAAAACTTAAAAATTTTAATATACATAATATTTATATAGCATAACAAAAATCAGTGCAGCCCAGAAGTTCGCCCTCTTTAATCTCGCTACGACATAATCTCGTTCACAAAAATTTCGCTTTAATAAAAATATCGCTTTTATCTCGCTATTTCGTGTAAAATAAAAAATAATAAAAGAATGAAGTAATTTATAGTTGGTTACTAAATCTGGATTATACGCTTTTTCCAGAATATTTATATATACATAATACATAATACAAAGCGATATTTTGACCGGGCGAGATTTTGGAATAGCGAGATTTTTGTAGGAGAGATTTTTGAAAAGCGAGATTTTCGAAAAGCGAAATTTTTGTAAGCGAGATTTTTGAAAAGCGAGAATTTTGTAGGCGAGATTAAATAAAGCGACCTTTCGTGGCAGACCCAACAAAAAATAATCACTCCGTCATTGGTTAAGAAGTTTCTAATTTTTCCAAAATACTAAATTTCAAATGTTTGAAAATCTAAACCCATATTCAGATCTATACAGAGCTATATTAACTTATTATGGGTATACACCGAAAGCGTACATTTACATTAAAATACATAAATATAATTTAAATAAAATATTTTTTTAAATATTTCTCACTCCCTTAAAGTTATTTTTCAAAAGTATCTATAAATTATTCCACAGATAAATAAAAACCAAAGAAGAAAAAACCATGAAAGAAAATTAAATAAGTAAATTGATAAATAATTTTTAAAATTCTTCACAAATACAAAAAAAATTAAAAAAATAAATTATTTACCAAAACTAAATAAATATTTTATATATAATTAAATAAAAAAAATAAAATAAAATTTAAATATGTACTTACATTTTCAGAAATCAATCGATCGCAAATAACTCTTGTGAATTCATTTCGCCATACTCTTACCAATTCACTTGGCTCCTTAAAATATATCGGAGCAATTAATAATAAACCAGAAAATATTCTTGATAGATCCTTTAAATTGAATACATAATGGAATTTTGATGGTGTTGGTGGTAATTCAACAATTATTATCTATTTTGATTGTTTTTTTTTTTTTTTGCAGATTTATTTTTTAAAAAGAAAATGTTGAAGTATTGAAAAATACCGCATTCCAAATAATGAAAAAAATTAATCGGAAAATTAAAAAGAAAATAAAAAAATAAATTAATTGAATGAAAATTTATTTTAAATTTATTCACACAAATTAAGGTAAATAAATATTATTAAGCACATTATATAATACATAAATTCTTAACTTAAATCATCCAACAAGAAACCAATTATCCAAAAAGAAGCAATATTTATACAATTTAGAAT
Organism: Dolichopus griseipennis; assembly: GCA_963082915.1. Lineage (NCBI taxonomy): Eukaryota > Metazoa > Arthropoda > Insecta > Diptera > Dolichopodidae > Dolichopus > Dolichopus griseipennis. Next base: position 49,877,095 of record OY720441.1, read on the forward strand.
GATTATATAACATTCTGATTCTAAAGAGTTTTTCAGAAACCTTCTTCAGTCGATTAGAAAATGAATTGTTAAGTGTGAAAATGAAAAATCTACAAGAGTTTTAGATTAAGTATTTGAGAGATTTTGTAGTTTAAAAATCATTTTAATGAATTGGATGAAATTAGGTAGCTAGTCTACAGATATAAAGCTGCTGCACAGACATTAATATACGGGTTTAAAAAATACTTTAGGTACTATACTAGACACAATATTTGGGAGCTCTGATTCTTTTAAATAATTTATATCGATTTATATATATATATTATAGTCTTAGATAAGGATGAGACTGTAATTGAGATCAAATATTGGGTAAAAACAAAATGAAGTAAATAAACATGTGAAGAAAAAAACCAAGGGTTTTTAAAAAAGCACATTTTCAAAATTATATAGTGTTTCATTCTGAGTATTTTATCGAAATATGATTATGGAGCATCGATGTTAAGGTTTAATTTAGGAAATATATACGTTGGTGCCTAAGTTATTGCTTACTTATAAAAACAATAAATTTTTAATTTTTAAGTTTCAATACCCCCTCAATTGCCGAATTTCTCAAGAATATAACCTCATTTTGCGAACCTCCCCCCCCTCCCTTTTTTTTTAGTTTCTAGGAATTAAATTGTGAAACAAAATTTAGAATTTTACTTAAAATTTTACTATCTAAGCAAAAATGGTTAAAACTGAGAGACACTTTCTTAAAATTAAAGAACCGCTTTTAAATTTAAGCAAAACTTTTGACACTTGTTGAAATATAATGTGGCAGCTTCGAATTTTAATATTACTAAAACAAAATTTTAAAAGGTATTCAAGTTACAGGTGTTTAAAAACAGCAAAATTTCATTTTTCGAGCCCTTATAGCTTCTAAACAGGTTGGATGACAAAAAAAAATTTTTTACATCAACTCCTATTAATTTCTAAGAATCTAACTTCTCCAACGTTTCAAGTCTCTAGCTTGTACCATTTAAAATATATGTGGGCCAAAAATTTTAGAAAAATTGAGTTTTGCATAATGTTAAATTTTAGTACCGTATGGCAACCCTATACACTTATCTTTAAAAGTTTAATAAGCTTATAAAACCAGTTGTCTTTTAACCGTTTTCAGATTGAAAATATACTTAACAGAACTGTTGTTATAAAAATTTAAATATGGTGCTTTTCCGGCTTTGGGCGGTTGTAGCTTCCTAACAGACGGGGCTACAGAAAAAAGTTCTTTTACGAAATTATTTTTTTCAATAACTATCTGTGGTTAAAATTGGCTTTCTTTATTTCAAACTATGTAAAAGTTTTTGTAAACATACAGACGGACGGGACAGAGTGAAACTATATAGGGACATTTTTACAAAATCTTTTAAAAATGTGCTAAAAAACCGAGTAGTTTCTTTATTAATTTATTATAATCTAATTTTTGGAAGCGAGTACAGGCATTAAAGAAGTGTGCATGTCATAGACGAAAAACTTGTGAATAAAATTTTAGTGAAATTTAAAAGAAACTATTCGGTTTTTCTATTTACACTTTTAATTTTTGTTTATTCACAAAAAAATGTTTGCCTTGCTGAATTTTAGTTTAAAATGTCATCACCCACCGATTTGTTAAAATAATAATTCATTGGGTTTTGAATAAAGTAAATACAATTACTGGTAATTATTACTTAATAGCTACAAAAAAATTGTTTACATTTCACAGTATTTGTTGTAACTGTTGAAACTTAAAGTTCCAATAAAATTAAATTAAGTATTCACTTGGTAATCCCTTTATTTAACGTGAATACTTATTTAATTCTAAAAGTAATTAGATTAATTTAAATTCAACGCAATTCCTTGCAATTAAAAATACTTGTACTGCAATTACTATTATAATTATATTTAATACATAGAAATAACTTTTGAATAATTAAGTATCTACGAAAAATTTTAAAGTTTAATAAACTTAGTTCTGATATTCAATTACCTAAAAAATAGGGTAGTAAAAAATTAAGTACAGTTTTAAAGTAATGATTAAAGTAGACAGTTTAGCTTGCAAAAAAAAAAACAATGCAGTAGTACATCAAATCATAGTTATTTACAAATGGTTTACTAACCCTAATTACTTTTAATTGAATTTTTGATTTAAGTAATTAAGAAAATCAGAAGTTATCAACAAGACTTTTATATTAATCTGGAGTGATTGAATGCTTATTTTCATTTGTTTTCTTTTAATTCAGCTATTGTTCTTTGTGGATCACTTCTAAGTCTCTTTTTCATTAATCCCCAGAGAGATTCTATAGGATTGAAGTCAGGGCTCAATGCTGGTTAATCCAATAAATTTATATTCTTATCTTTTAACCGTTTTTAGGTTGTTTTTTGCAGTATGCGAGTATTAGAAAACTGAGATTAAAAATAAAATTACTAAAAAAACCCTGTTGCATCAATTAATAGTGGTTAGGACTCGTACACATATAAATATTTTATTAGATAAAGTAATTGATAATCTATGAATAAAAGAATGTCATTTAACGAATGAATGGAATCATTGAAATGTCACTAAAACGGATAAGTCTGATTTTAAACGTCAAAATATCAAAACCAGTATTGTCAATGTTTAGCATAAAAATCTCATGTCTAAATTAAAACTTTAATTTTAAGATCTATAATTCAACACTAAAAACTGTCAATAATTGAATGATTATTGATAACAATTAATTAATTTGTCCACTTCAAATACAAGTTAAACTTAAATCTAAAATTAGATCTTATATCAAATACTTCATATTGATTATATAAAAAAAAAAGGTTCTAATATCTTGTTTGCTCTTTGATATTTGAAATGTAACGGTTCTTGTACAATTTTATTGCAAATTTTTTTACCCTGTGCTTCTTTTTTTTTGGTATATCGAGGCCTTATCAAGATGATGAATTTTCTTTTTCTTGTTATCCCTTCTGGTTTATTTTGTCAAAGATAAAAATCTTACCAATAAATCATTTTGTGATGAGATGTACTGGGGGATATTATATACACACATACAAGTTTGTATTACTTTTTATACTCATATGATTATTAGTCAAATGGGTATACTAAATTTTCCATTACGTTTGTGACGCAGAGAAGTAGGGGGTAGATATAGACTCAAGGGTATGGATCGGATCAGAATCGAAAAATAAATCGATTTAGCTATGTATGTAAGTCCGCACGATAACTCAAAAAATAAAGGAGCTAGGATTTTGAAATTTTCACAAATCTAATAAAGCTGGTATATTAAAAATTTTGCCAAAAGTAATTAACCGGATGATATAATGTTTATATTACGATCATACGGGTATCCCAGAGTTGACACAGTCTACTCTACTACACTCTTCCTTGTTTTTATGTAAAATTTTTGGTGTTTGGTCTTGTATGTGTGCTTTAAAAAGATTTCAAAGAAAAATATTCACAAAAAAATGATGTTTTATATTAAATTGAGAAAAATCAAAAAAAAAAAAATGGGGAATATTTGAAGAAGCATAAAAAAAAAATTAAATTTTAAAGGAAGCAAAAAATGATAAATTGTATATTTGTATATACATTATATATTTTTATTAATATTTACTTATACATATAAGATATTTTTGATTCTTTATAAAAAATTGAAAAGAAAAGCATTTTGTAGCGAAGGAAAAAAAGTGGCGTCCTAATACCAATAATTTATATTGGATTCTGAAAATTTCAATTTTTTCATGTTTGAATAGGAAAATGTTTAATCCTTGAAAATTGTTTTCACTTCGGAAAATTGTCTACATTGAAAATTTTTGTAAATACAATTTTGTTTATTTGTAACAAATTGCTGCTAATATAAAAGGCCATATTGGTGGTTTCTTTTTTTCTAAGATTTTCCAAAAATGAGAAAAGTCAAGGTCATATGGTTCAAAAGTTAACAAATAATATGTAAGATAATTTGACCTTTCATTACTGGTTATATTTTTGTGTATAATTGTGAATTTAAGAAAGTTTGAATTGATTTCTCTATCGAAAATCAAAATTGGAAATAGAATCTCATAACATAATTATGTTGGAATGTAAGTATTATGTAATCATCTAGAATTTTATTGCAAATGCATAATAAATAATGTATATACATTATTTGTTACCCAAAGTCGGAAAGTTTATAATTGATGAGAATTCTTTCTCCTCGAGACTGGACTTACCAGTAGACGTGTAGTGCTACATTGCTGCGACAATTCTATGTTTGAATCCATTATTGGACTTATAAAACACGGCTTATGGAAATTCGTTTGTTATGTGCATGTCGAGACTATGGAACCATATTCCGTCAAATGTGTTCCCTAAAGTTGGTAGTTCGTATTTGTACGACTTAATTAAGTTTAAGAATATTATAACCATCTTTCTCCTTAATATCCCTCCAAATTTTCCCCATCCCCCAGAATCCAAAAATCCTAAAATTTCCCCATAATCCCAAAATCCTTCCATATCCCCATCCCTTTAACCAAACTGTACCTTTGTATCACAGGTTCCTTCCTAATGTTTGGTTCAGAAAGGGTATGGTTTTGCTGTGTTAAGGCACACTACACAAAGAAACATCGCACAGTTTCAATGGGTGGCTTTCGAGCGTTCCATTCACTAGTCAAAAAAAAAAAAAAAAATTTCATACAAAATATAAAAATCAATGGAATTAATAAAATTAAATAAAATTTATGATTGATAATATTTAATTTTGGATTTGGCTTTACGAATTATTTAATATTTTTTATAAATTAAATACAACTAATTTATTAATTTATTGAATTAACCGAACCTTTATGCATCATTACGTATCAAAAAACTGAATTCAACTACAAATCCTTGAAAAGCTTTTCTATCTTATATATAGGTAAGAGATGTTGACGTTAACTGTCAACTAGACAGCTTCTGTGAGTTTGACAGTTGTTGAGAGATTAATTCTATATTTTTATTTTTTCATATTTTTATTTATGGAGAAAATAAAATCATACGTTAGCACATACACAAATACACATACATACAACACACATACATTATATTTAAAAAAACAAAATTTATATTCTAGTAAATAATAATAAATGATATAAATGGTTTCTTACCTTAAATAATGCTAATGTCATTTCTACAATCATATCAGATATTGGTAATAAAACCTCAGGGAATATTTCTAAATGACCTTTAAATATTGATGAATAAATCATCCTTAAGGCATCATCACTTGGAAAAACTAAATTATATGTTGAAAACATTGATATAAAACGTTGATCAACTTCATTTCTACCACCACCAGCACAACCCATAGCAGCATAAAATGTTAAATCTTTAATTTTTTTCCAATTTAAATCTTTATCACGATCGTAGACTCCACCATATTCAAATAATAATTTTAATAAAGCAATTGGTTGTTGTGTTCCATATCTATAAAATGTACAGTATTATTTGTTTATTATTTGAATTTACAAATTATATTATGAAATTAATATTATTAATTTTATCTGATGTAAATTAAGTAAATGTAGATGCAAGAGAGGTTTTAAATTTTATTTGTTTTCTACCTATTATTTAATCTCAACTTATGAGTAAAAAATACTTCTTTAATAAATATTATTTTAAATGGGAATAACTTCCTTTAATTTTAAAAGATTTTTCACTCGGTGATTTATTGACTTTTAATTAAGCCTATGTCGTCGCAAGAGTGCAAAGTAGACTACTAAAATCATAAAAGGTTTTAAACTATGTTGTCATCGGTGAGGTGAAATAGCGTCCGACGCAATAACACCTTAGGACATTAATGCACTTTTTAAAGTACAAGAAAACCCCGTAACTAAATTTTAAATAAGATCCTAAAATTCACTTTAAATTGAAATAAAACCTTGCGGGCGTTATTGCATAGAAATATTTTGATAAAAGGGAAGTACTCTGATTTTGAATCAAACTATAAAATCTCGTTTAATTCATAAATATTCTGTAAAAGCGGAATACCCAGCTTTTCAATCCAACTCTCTTAAATGTCTTTTAATTCAGAACCCCACATATACCCTGACAATAGGACAATACCCTGATTTTGAATCCAGGTCTAAAATCTCTCCTAATTCACTCGTCTTCTATCATATCTGTTTTATTCTCCTATCATATCTGTTTTTCGATATCATTGGTTTTATTTAAAAAAGTTAACGGCCACTGGTGGTTAATTTGAATAATTTTTTCTACAGTACTTTTCTAATTAATAACTTGCGTTCTTTTTCATTTTCCGTTATAAATCAAAAAAGACAGTAATTTCAGCTTGAAATAAATTTGACAATGCTTACCAGAGTTATACATTTGTTTCTGAGAATCCTACGTATATGATCTATCATTCTCATACATGGCTTAGAGAATAATAAACTCCTGACTCCTGACACAAATTAAAGTATTTCAGGTAACGATTCAATGCTCGCGTCATTTAGCGCGGTTTCTTTTACGTTTCAGTATAGAATACAAATGATCTAAATGATACCTAAACAATTGAAAAGTGTCGCTAAAAGGACGCCTAAGGTTGAACAAATCAATTCAAAATAAATATTAAACAAATTATGTATCAATTTGTAAAGACATTTTCGAAAATAATTGCATGGTAGACTTTCTTTCTAGGAATTTAACATTAAAAATCTGTAATTATCAGCTGGGTGGCACAGTGGTTAAGTGCCGACCTTTCATGCAGAAGGGCCCGGGTTCGAATTCTAGTGAAAGTGAAAAAACTTTTCTGGTTTTCGACTCGACTCAGCTACCATTCGCCATTGGGTTCAAATTAATGGCATAATCAATAATTAATAATTATAAATCTTTAATAAAAAATACTTTAATATAAAAATATAAACAAATGCAAAATATAAACAAATAATTTAATTAAATAATATAACTCGCAGATATAGAATACCATATAAGTAAAATATAAAATATTACAATATAAACAAAAAATAGAATTGTAAATATTGAAAATCTAAGACGTTTCTACATGTTATAAGGCCTAGTACTATCTCATGTTTAAATTGTATGTGGAATTCAATAAGACCAATTCTAATAACACGAATATAATATGACCCCCTGTTCCAACATGTACCTATGGTATAGACAGGCTTATTAGCCTAACAGTTGAACAGTTAACGCTTAAAAAAAAAAAAAAAAAAAAAAAAAAAAAAAAAAAAATATACAAAAGGGAATGATTGTTTGCTTGTTGGTTTGTTTGTTTTGTATGTAGCTTATAGACTCCTAAACCCTGCTGATTATCATGAAAATTTGTAGATAAAGGTGTTTTGGGTGCCTGAAGTGTTTCTACCTAACAATCCTGCTCTAAAAAATCCCCAAGTTGGGGCGGGACTGTGGTGCAAGACAAATTCCCAAGATCTTCCTTCAATTTTTTATTTTCTACATTTTAGTGGGCTAGTACTACTTTAATAAAAGTATATATTGAAAAAAATATTTTATTTTAATTTATTTTTTTTATAATAATGAAGACATTGTTGGATTTTGAGCTATCAAAAATTAAAAATATCATAACCAAATACATTTTTAAGGTGGAGTGCATAGAAGTATTATTATGAACTATTTTCTATTTGTTTTAAATAGAAAACAATCGATTTTTCGGAAAAACCTTTTTTATATGTTCATATTTTTTTAAAACTTTAAGATAAAAAATGACACCCAAAATATGCTCTTTAGTTTCTAATCTTTTTATTTTTTTTGAAAAACTTTAAACATAAGACTACTACTATAAAATTGAAATATATTACATTGTATATATACTTACGTATCAACTTGTGGCATATTCATGTCATCAATAAATACAGTTATTTTTTTACCAAGTGGTGGACCAAATGTATCTTTAGTACGTTTTTCAACAGAACCTTCAATTGTTCTTTGTACATCCAATGATGAGGTTCGTGATGAAAAGTTTAGATTAAGTAAAATCTAGATTTTTTTTTGTTTGTCACATTGTAGATTATGTTTTGACATAAAGAAAGAGACAAAATATAAAACAAAAACAACTATTAGAATAAAAAACAAAAATCAATATTTTCTTTTTATTTGAAAAGTTGTTGTTAATAAATGAAAAGAAAGTAAGAAAATCACTTTCAAAATGAAAAATAATTTTCTTTTCAAAAGAATTTTCTTACTTAATAATCAAAGAACAACAACAACAACAAAAACCAAAAGAAAATTAATAAAAATTTAAGTTACAAACAAAAAGTTTAACAAACAAAATAAGTATAAAATATAATAGATAAACTTACAAAAATATTTGGATTCAAGTGCTTTAAGTAAGTTGATATGATGGCAGTCTTTGAAGTTCCAGTTTCACCAACTAATAATGAAGGACGTCTTATCTATAAAAAAAAAAATTATAAATTAATGTTAAGAATAAACATTCCAAAAGAATTTAATTTGATATTTGAGAATCATTTAATGGCTCTTCTTATTTATGTGCCATACCAAAAATATGTTTAAGTTTTGTTGTTAGAAAATTTTTATACTCGTAATAACGTCTGTTTAAAGGGTATACTTAATTTGCCATTAAGTTTGTGACGCTCTAAAAGTGGGGCGCTGGATAGGTATAGACTCAAAGGTATGAATTGGATCAGAATTGAAAAATAAATTAAGTGCAAATGGCTGCGTCCGTCCATTCTTCCGTGTGCACACGATAACTCAAAAGCTTTGAAATGCATTAAGCTTTCCAAAAGGATTCGAGTTGCTGCCATATATAACTTCTTTTTTTATATTTATAAGTATTCCTCTATACTTAACAAAGCTGGGGGTCTAAAATTTTGCCAAATATAGTTTTGTTTTGTGGTCTCAGGTTTTCCAAAATTTGGTAAATCTAGTTAGCTTGTTCAAGTAGCTACCATACCACTTGCTTTTAATATGACAATAACTTAATATATTCTGAAGATGGATGTCTATTTAACTTGCATAGTAAACGTCTAGATAAAATTAAGTTATTGTAGTGGAAGAGGTTCGAATACTTGCCACACAGCTTTTATGTATAACTGAGATTCTGTTAAATTGTATATTTGAAAATTTACCAAAATTAATTAACCGGATTATAAAATGTTTATATTACGTTCATATAAGTATCCTATACTTGACACAGTCTACTCTACACTCATTCCCCCGCTTTTAATCAAATTGAATTTTAAAATAAATAAAATAAGTTTTTAAAATAATCAAAAATTAAATTTTTCCAAAAAATTCAATAAAGAAAACGAACACCATAAACAAAATAAAAAAAAAGATAGCAGATAAATATTAGTAAATTTTTATTAAAAAACTTTTTTCTATTTTTGTATTCACTTACTTGACTCATTAATGTTAAAATTTTACTTGTACGCATTGTATCAACAGTTGGTACTAAAATGTCACTAAAATTTCCTTCACGATTATGTTTATATTTTGGTACAATCCATTCCCATGCAATCCATTGTAATTTTTCTATATCAAAGAAATATTCATATAACAGTGGTTTTGATGATGGTGTTTGTCCACCACCAGCTGGTTTTTCTGGTGAATCATCTGCTGGTGCAAAACCACAATTACGTTTAACAAATTCATCAAATATTGGACGATCACGTTCAACAACACATGCACCCAATGACAAATAAATACACTAAAATAAAATTCATAGAATTAAGTACCATCACTTTTTTTTTTGAATTTAAAATGAAAAAGTTTTTTAAATTAGTAATAAATTTAAATAATATCTATATGATCTAAATTTAAAATATGTTTGATTCAGTTAATCTTGTAGTAGACACCAATTGAATAATTTATATTCAAAAACAGAACAAGGTCAGTCGAACTACCAAGGTTCTATTAACATTCTAGATGGGATCAATTTAATTTAATATATTTGAATAATAAATTAAAAGTAGGTCTTTTAGTATGATTGCCATTATATTATTGAACCTTTTTTGAAATTATGCTATCAACAGTTTTTTTTTTTTTAAATTTGGGTTAATCTGATTTATTAATAATGACAGGAAACATGATATTCATAAAATAAGGTATTTTTTAAACCTTTATATGTTTGTAATATTATTTGATTTGGTAAGACTCTGATTTGGTGTATTATTTTTTCTTAAATTGAGGACATTTTTATTTTAATGTGTTATAGAGGAACTGCTAAATTGAAGATATTTTTACTTTCATTGAAGACTTTCTACTTTAAGTTAAAGCGTTTTTTATTAAATTGAAGACATTTTTACTTTAACTGAAGATATTCTACTTTAAGTGAAAATTATTTTCTTAAATTGAACACAATTTTAGTTTATCTAGCGGCATTTAACTTCAGGTGAAGATTTTTTCTTTTAATTTTGATTTTAACTGACAACATTTTTGCTTTAACTGACAACATTTTTACTTTAAGTGAACATATTTTTACTTTAACTGAAGAAATTTTTGCTCAGATTTTTTTCCTTCATTTAAAGACATTTTCTCTATAACTGAAGAGATGTTTAACTACTTCATGTGATTTTTTCCTTAAATTGAAAACATTTTTACTTTAAGTGAACATATTTTACTTTGAGTGAAAATATTTTTCCTTAAATTAAAAATATTTTTACCTTAAGTGCTTATCTTTTTGCACGTGGAAAAGAAGAATTGTTAAATTTGAGATATATTTTCTTTAAATTGAGACATTTTTACTTTAAGTGAAGATCTTTTTAATCAACTCAAGATATTTATATTTTAACTAAAGACATTCTGTTTTATGTTAGATTTTGTTTTCTTAAATTGAAAACATTTTTACTTTAAGTGAATATATGTTATATAAGTGATTTACTCTTGCCTAATCTTTCTTGAAAGCAAAAATATTTTCAATGAAACTAAAAAATGTCCACTTAAAGTAAAATAAACGACTACCCTATTATAATTTAAAATTAGGCGGCGGGAACATGAGACAAATTAAAAAATGTATTTTTTTAAAGTTCAAATGTGTTCTCAAATTTTTAAGTCAAAAGAAATATTATTGCTATTAATTAAGGATTGCCGATCGTCTTTACTTTTTATCTAAAGAATGTTATTTTCCTACAAATTTTGAATTTATAAAAAACTGGTTTCTTTTTAAAACTTAACTGTTATTTTTCATAACTATTATCATCATTTTTAATGCAGACAGACAAATAGGATAATAAAACTGAAAAACATGTATGATTAAAATTTCAAATAAAATAAAATTTTTTTTAAATATTTAAAATTTTTAGAAAATTTATTTATTATAATTTACAATTTACCATAGAGAATATGATTTTTAAAATTTACACAACATTAATGTTAAGTGAAATCAATTTTTCTATTTTTGAAACTTTATGATTTTTTAAGTTATCTAAAATCTAAAAATCTAAAATATGTATGTATGTATGTACAATCCAAAAGATAGATATGAATATAAAACAATCTAGGTATATGGTAATGTTTAGTTCAATATCTTAAGATTAATTTTTGCTCTATATTTTTATATTTTTTAGGTATCATTTAAAGCCTTTCAAAATATAAAAATTGTATTTTTTGTATATTTTCTTTTTTATTTTTCAATTTCCGAATATTATTAAAAAAAATTTTTTATTTTTTTAAATATTTTTCATGAGAATTTTTCATGTGAAAAATTTCTATGGTATTTAGGTGTGTAAGTTCGTTTTTTTTACCCCTATATTTTTATTTAACTAAATTATTATAAAATTTATCGTGATTTTTATTTAAAACGAGGAAGAGTGTAGTAGAGTAGACTGTGTCAACTCTGGGATACCCGTATGACCGTAACATATACATTATATCATCCGGTTAATTACTTTTGGCAAAATTTCAAACATTCAGCTTTATTAGGTGTAGAGTAAAGCTCTTATAAAAGAAGGAGTTGTATGGCAACTACTCGAACCCTTTGCAGTAGTACAACCAAATTTTGCAGTAACTTTGGCCATTACACTAAACTATTTTTGGCAAAATTTCAGACACCCAGCTTCATTTGGTGTAGTGTAATCCTCATATAAAAAAGGAGTTGTATGGCAGCTACTTGAACCCTCAGCAGTAGACCAACTAAATTTTGCAGTAACTTTGGCCATTACACTAAACTATTTTTTGCAAAATTTGAGACACCCAGCTTCATCAGGTGTAGTGTAAAGCTCATATAAAAGAAGGAGTTGTATGGCAGCTACTCGAACCCTCTGCAGTAGACCAACCAAATTTTGCATTAACTTTGGACATTATACTAAACTACTTTTGGCAAAATTTCAGACACGCAGCTTCCATAGGTATAGAGTAATGCTCATATAAAATTAGAAGTTGTATGGCAGGTACTCGAACCCGTGGACCAAAATGGCTGAATTTAAAACTCGATTCCGCTTTTTGTATAAAAACGAATTTGTGAAAATTTCATAATCCTAGCTCCTTTACTTTTTGAGTTATCGTGATTACGGACGGACAGACGGACGGACAGACGGACGGACAGACGGACGAACAGACGGACGGACGGACGGACATACATAGCTAAATCGATTTATTTTTCGATTCTGATCCGATCCATACACTTGAGTCTATATCTACCCCCCCTCCTTCTCTGCGTCACAAACGTAAAGGCAAATTTATTATACCCTTGGACTATATAGTCATACGGGTATAAAAATATGTAAGTATATATTAAATGTGTATGTATGTATGTATATAAGAAAAATTTGAAGCTGATCATATTCAGAATTAAAAAATAACTGTAGTTTAAAAGATATGGGTAATCCATATTCAATTTTAATCTTTTGGGGAGTAAATATTTGGGAGTTAGGAATAGAGTTCAAGAAGCATTTAGGAAGGTCGACATCTGTCGACATCTTCGTTTTATTAAATTTTTACTCTACAGCGACATGTAATGAAAGCTACAAAAATTATAATTTCCAAATTTTTCTGTTCAGATAAAATAGGGGGAGTTAAGGGGAACATAGAGGAATGACAGTATATGTCTTTTTTAGTTAGCTTCTTTTTATTATAATAGTACTTTAAAAGACTATGATCTGTATGACCCATATAAGACCTTTTTTTACTACCAACTTTGTTTAAGTCCTGGAAGAGTATTCCTATGCCCTATTTGCTTTTTATACAGTTCTACTGGACTGGTGAAAATAGTTCCAGATCAATATTATGTTTGTAAGAAGGATTTTAAAGATTGGTTTATAGTATATTACAATAAAACGATAATATATATTTTTCAATAAAAATATATTGAAATTTTCAGTAAATTACAGCACACACCTAAGATGAAAAAGACAAGCAATGGAAATCCAGTAAAATTGAATGATTTGTTAAATATATATAAAAATTTTAAACCAATATTAACTCCAGCAAGCGGAATACTGACAACAAATAAGAAATATAATATTGAAAAAAGGGAGATCTCTAGGCAAACAGTTAAAGGGGCGTTAGCGCATTTAGCGTTTATATCTCACTTAAGAATAACCATAGTTTAAATATGTGATCTATTCTGAAAATCCTCTCAGACTCTTTGAAGGAAACTCTACAGTACTCCTTCTTTTAGTTTATTAAGTTTTTTTTTTAATTTAAGACAGTTTTTAGAGTGCGGACTTGTCGAGCGAGAGGACCAGGTTTAAATCGCAGTGAAGTGAAAAAATATTTTGTCATTTGGTACAAATTAATGATTTAATAGATAAATAATAATTATATATCTTTAATAAATAATACATAAATATACCAATAAAAGCATAAAAAAAATATAAACAAATAATTTAATTGAATAATATAACTCACAGATATAGAATACCATATAACTCAAATACAGTATTATTATTATATAAACAGAATAGAATTGTATCTCTCTTTTATTTAAAATCTAAGACGTTTCTATATGTTATAAGGCCCAGTACTATCTCACGTTTAAAAGTGGAATTCATTAATATCAATTCTAATAATAAGAATATAATATGTTCCCCTTGATTACATACACTGCCTTATTATCCTAACAGATGAATAGTTAACACTTACAAAAAAAAAATTCATATTACTTAACATGTGGCCTCGGTGGGTTAGTGGGTACTGGGTAGGCATTTGGTTTACCAACCGAGGGGTTATGAATTTTTATTTATTATTGAAAAAATAATTTTTTTTAACAAATCTCCATGGTGACCAAATATAATAATATAATATACCTAAACAAAATAATCAATATTGTAATTATAAATAAATAGAAAGTATTTAATTTAAGAAGCCTAATTGCCAAATAGGCTGAGGACTATCAAAATATCATGCTAAATTTACTATTGTCCTGGTACTAATTATAAATAAATAAATAAATAAATAGATTTTGAATAATGTACATAATAATATCATCTTTAATATAATAATCGCATTATTCGGTTGCAAAATTGCCGATTGCGGCTCAATATTTTACTTATAAATATAAATATTATTTTAGTTTTTATAGCGCGACAATCACTCGAATTTAAGGTGAATTGAGTGGCACTAGTTATTAAGTAAAGAAGTATCTGAAACAAATGGATATGAAAATTTATCTTACAGTTAATAGGAAATAATATTTTTTTCAATATTATTGATTTAAACAAATTCTGATTTAAATTACTTTTTGGTATTAAAAGCAAACGTATAAGTCCGAAAGAATTTTAATTTTGTATATCCAAAATTCATGTAAAACTTAAAATTTTTTTGGAAATTGTAATTTTTATAATGTAGGCGATTGCGACAACAGCAGGAGGCTCTTAAACATTTTTGTTATTTTTTTTTTATAAAAAATTGCATGATTTTTTTATTTTTTACATAAAAAAAAATTAAATATAAAATTTAACTAAAGTGGTTTTTTACTGAAAGATTACAGCAAAATCAAAAAAAGACCAACTTTTGTAAAAAACGAAAAAAACAAACATCATACCTAAAATAATATCAAAATACCCTATAAGGTATTTTTGTCACGTTTCACGTAGGATACAAATTTGTTGATTTCAGTTTATAAAAAAAAAAAATTAAATATATATATATATATATTCCATATAATAAATGTATATATATATATATATTTTATAAAAAAAAAAATTTACTTAAAAATTGAAAAAAATTTATATGTATATAGATCAGAAATTTTTTTTTTTTTATTGATTTATGGGTCATAATTCAATTTTTGAAAATATTTTTTTTTATTTTTCATCTTAAAATAGAGGAAAATTCATTGCATAGTGATACATTCTATCGTCACTGAATATTAAAAAGATTTTTCTATTTCCAAGAAAATTTTTTAGTGTTTGTGTAAATTACATATACATAACATGTATAATATATTGCATAACAATTTTTTCTATAATATATATTGATCAAATGTTAGGTTTATATTATAAGAATGATTAAATTTTTTTTTGAAATATAATTTTAGTCCTGGATTTTATTTTTATTCTTTTTGTTGTTGTTTTTTTTTTTTTTAATTTATAAGTTCTAGCTATAAAATTAGAAAAAAACAAAAGAACAATACAAAACTTTTTGTTTGTATTAGAAAATTAAAACTTCAATCTACTTATAAAACTCCCAGTATATAAGTAGATGTATATGTATATGTATATGTATATAATATAATCATATTATATCAAAAGTCCTACCAACAACTACTGCCTAGATCAAAAATCAAAAATATCCTTAGGTATTAAATAAATCTGAAATCTGTTTAATAATTTTTTTTTTTTATACTCAATAGTTTATTAAGAACCCTGTAGGTATAATTGTAAAGACATAAATTTTTGGATCCCAGGAAGCCAAAATATATTTATTTATTTGTAGTACCAGATAATAATAGTAAATATTGCCGGATAATATTAATCCGTTGCCGATTTGACATTTTGACTTATTATTAAATTACTAGCTGTTGGCCCGTCACAGAATGACGGAAGGTCAGTTGAAAGAAGAACTTTTTCAAATTAAGAACTATTTTTAATTTAATTACATATATTACATAAACATATATTATATATCAATACCATTTTCTTAAATAAAATGGTAACCGTTGCATTCTACGTAATACAGACTATGCTTCAATTCTAGTTATGTACAAAAAAAACAAAAACTTATATGTTGTTGTATCTAAAAATTTGAAGATGAATAATTTATTTAGTCTACCTTTTTTATGTTTTGAATTTGATAAAATTTTGGGGCTGTTAGTTCAAATCCCTTTTTGGTGAAATGTTTTTTTAATTTCAATTAATATTTTTTTTTTTATTCAATTACGTACTTTTTAAAATTAAGTTCGATAAATTTGTGTTAATAAGAGATGTGAAATAGATTTATTTGTTTCAATAATGATTTATTTCTCCAACTATTAATGTTTTGTATATACATTTTTAAAAAATGTTGTTATACATTCTATATTGTTTCCTTTGTTTAGATTCAAATCAAAATACTTGTTTGAAGGCTAACCGTTCTATAATGTACTTATTCAACATGCTAAATAATGTATCTATTTATATGTACGTGAAATTGTATTAAATAAATGTTGATTTTTGAATTGAGTTTTGCATTATCAAATGCAAATTATAAATTTTATTTGAAATTTTTTTAATATACCTAACCCTAACTAAGTTTAAAATCTATTTTGTCTGGTTTTTATGGTGCATTGAACTCAGAGGTATTGTATACCTGAACCCACTTTCCCAACCGTCAGTTGTTACATAATTTTTTTCCATTTTAACTTTTAAATAGATAAATAATTAAAAAGTTATGAAGGAAGGGATGAGAGATAGATGAGGTAGAGTTGAGAGCGAGATGAGGGGAAACTTTGAAATTACTTTAATACATTTCTTGGTTTATTTGCTTAAGCAAACCAAGCAATGCATCAAAGCATACATTGGGCTTTCGCCCTTATTTCAGATATTTACTGAAAATTATTAAGACCAACTACACAAATGTTCCTGTGAAGCATTGTCTTCTTAATTTTTATTGACAAAATGTCTTACTATATATTTAAAATTTCCAGAAAATCTTCTGTGATTTTTAAAACTGAAATGAAATTTTTCATAAACTAATAAGTAAATTTTATTTCAAAAAAAAATTTTTTTTTTTTTATTAAAAATAAATAAAATATTTTTTGGCCTGCTTATGATAATTTATGATATTTTATTTTCTAAAATAAAACACATCCAACAAAACGTCAATATTTTATTTTTTTATAATTGAACACATCCAACAAAACACATTTAATTGAATGCGTTTGTTACACCTCATTCTAGACAAATATATTAATAATAATAATAATATAATAATAATAATAATAATAATAATAATAATAATAAATAATAATAATAATAATAATAATAATAATAATAATACTCATATCTAATGTCGAAGTTGTTTAATTAAGAAGTTTAATGTTTTAAATAAAATAACTTTAGCTTTAAGGGGTGGGAAGCGCCCTACTTTATGGTGTGGTCGAATTGTATAAAACCCAAATTCCACTTGTACTAAATAGACACAATTAAAGGAAATGTTGAATTTTCTAAAAATAACTAAATAATAAATGAAAGTTCAAATTTATAATATCCAATAATCAAAAGAAATATACGTTTTCTTGGAAAAATGGTGGTGGAAAATTTAGATGCTTAAAAAATTATCTGAATGAATAAATGAATGAAAATATAAATAAAGTTTAGATCATAACTTTCAAAATATTTACAATAAAGCCAGGTGGTACCAATACAGTTTTTCTAGGAAAGTTGGAAAAAAAAAAAAATTAAAAATTTCCAAAAGGATTTTCAAAAAGAAACTTTAAATCAATAAAATTTTATAAATTTTTTAGAAAAAAAAATGGATATTTAAGAAAATTTAAAATAAAAATAAAATTAATAGAAAGGTCAATAAAATAATTAAAATTTATTACCTACAGATTTTGATTTAATTTTTTATATTGATTATGAGAAAATAAAACACATCCTAAAAGTATGCAATGTGGGTAGGATTATGCAATCTACATAAATTTCTTTCATTCGTGTTCCACAGAATTTTTATTATTCTGTTTTTTTTTTTGTTCAAAAAATTTTTCCATCAAAATAATTTTGATAATTTTTTTGCATATTTTTAGGAGATTTTATAATTGAACACATCCAACAAAACACATTTAATTGAATGCGTTTGTTACACCTCATCCTAGACAAATATATTAATAATAATAAAATAATAATAATAATTGTAATATACACTGTATTCTTTTATTAGATATGATCCGACCAGGGTTTGAACCTGAGACTTTCGGTGAGATGCCAAAATATATTTATTATTCCGGTAAATTTTTTATGTGTATAAGTAATCCGTTTTCCATTAATTTTCTTTTTCGAATAAACTTTTACATGGAGGATATTTAAATATAAATATAATATAATCGATATTTTAGTTTACATTACGAAAACGGATTTTCTCCTGAGTTTGGATTGATCTTCAGGAGACTCAAAATCAAAAATAATTCAAACCTAATTTTCAATTGTATCAATGGTTTTCATAAGTAAGGTATATTTTGATACTATTAGCCAAGGACATATAAGGACATAATGAAATTTAATTATTAAAGTATAAAGCATCGATTCTCATTAAAACGGCAACGTAACGACTACAAGACGTCATTTTTATTGAAACTTTACACTTCAGGACTGCAATGACTTCAACGACGACGCGCCGGTATCATACCGTGATTTAAGATGCCGCACCCAACGAAATTTTATTTTAATAAGTCGCCGCGAAATTGTAGTTGATATCGGGTGTGAATATTATTCGTTGAGAATTTGTCGTTCGTTACCTTTCCTTTGTAAAAATAACTTCCGTCAAGTTGTTACCGCGTGTCAGTCAGTGTGAATGCTAGAATGTCAATTAAAAAAGTATAAAATTCCTTATTCATTTATGGCAAACATTATGTTTAAATAAGCAGAGGAAGGTAAAAGAAGATAAAAATATGATTGCTTCAAGTCGGAGTGTCGTAACGTATCGATGGTATAAACACGTTACCAGAGTAAAAATCTACCGTAATAAAAAATTAAAAATAAATTAAATTATAAACCGTTATAGAGTTAATAAAAACGTTAAAGTTGAACAGACGAACGTCAAAGGACCTTTGAATAATACCATATTCAACGTCAAACTTACGTCAGTTGAAAAATCATTTTTTGCTTATTGGGAAGTTGAAATCTATTTTTAAAAACAAGTTTATGTACACAACTTGTGTTAAAATTATCTAAAATTTTTTAATGAAAATATAGTTGAGACAAAAATGTTTCATTAACTAGGACTTTGTGTTGAAGAGTACCTCAATTTATTTATTGTTATTGTTTGATAAATTTAAAAAATAAAAAATATAAAAAAAAAAAAAAAATATAGAAAATTTTTGATTGTATTGCATTGTTGTAAAATGGTAAAATTAATTATCGAAAATTCTCTGAAAAGAAGTAGATATTTATTTAGGCTTAGCTTTGTTTTTTTTTTTTTATTCTAGAAAATTAAATTTTTTATCAGGAAATGTTTATGTACATGGTAACACATGTGAATAATACCTAAGATTTGATTATGCTTCAAATACAATATGAATTGATTTAAAATATACAAAGGAAAAAAAAATTAGGTAAGTCTACACAGGTAGGTAGGTACTACTAATATTTTTCACCTGAATAGAAAATAAATTACAAATTCTGATTGGATACACATACTGTTTTTATATTTTATATTTCTCTTAGTACTGCTGCCATTTTATTTATATTTTTAAATTATACAAATTCTTATAAAAGTTTTAATAAACTAAATACGTAGTAGGTATATAAGATTATTTAAAAAATTGGGTCAGTATTTTTTAAAAGAGTTTTTTTTAGAAAATTTAAATATTAAATTAAATTATTGGTAAATAGTTTGAGGTTATTAGTTTTAGTTACTGTATCCATAAGAGGTTTTCTGTGACAGTTGAATTTGTCAAAAAAATTTGGTAACACCTTTCCAAATATTAGTAGTTTCACTCCGTTTAATGTAAATTACTTCGCTTCTTTACTGGATTACTGGATTTTTAAGCTGCCAAATTCAGAAAAGTCTCTGTATTCAATTTAGATTCTACGAAAAGTAGAATCTCTCCATTTGAAAAGTCAACCTACAGGAAATTTGTTAAATTAATACTTCTTCTTCTTCTATGGCGCTACAGTCCCTTAGAGCAGGAGGGTTGTCGAACCTTGGCCTCCTGCTCCGCCATAGCCGGTCCCAAGCCCGGTTGAGAAAGGAGGAGGGAAGAAGAATTGCAACATGAATGGCAACGTACATCGGCGTTTCAGGAAGTAGGAAAACGCTATATAATGCAGTTGAACTCGTAACATAGTTATGAGAACTTCAACGCATTATATGGCAAATTCTGAAGCAACTCTTCAAACCCAACGGCCCTCCGAAGATGGGGATTTGGCATACGGTTAACAGCCCTATCCAGTAAAAAATATTGTTACGAAACCTAAATCAAAGCCTCGTTAAATTAATAAAGTTTGACTTAAATTTGAGTTTAACTTGTTGGTTTTAAGAAGATACCGTTAAATATCGAGCTGTTAAACGTACAACATTCAAAAAGAATTTAGTGATTTTCAAATATTAGTGTACTTAAATAAGCAAACAAGTATTAGTACCCTATACTGGAAAATGCATTCAGTAAAATTTACTGAAAAATACTGATACTTGTAGTCATCAGTATATTTACAACCTTATTATCTCGATACTGGAAAATGTATTCTGTAAAATTCAAAATTTACTGAAAAATACTGATACTTGTACTCATCAGTGTATTTACAACCATATTATCTCGATACTGGAAAATGTATTCTGTAAAATCCAAAATTTAGTACTTATCAATATTAAAATTATTTTTATTAAGGTAATAATGATGTACATATATTAATACTGGAAAAATACTGGTGAATATCAGTAAAATAAAAATAATGGTACTTATTTTGTTTCCAGTACAAAACTAGTACTTGAATTTATTTAATATTTTTACCAGTATCACTCTTGGTAATTAACTGTACAAGTACTTGAAAATCTCCCGCTCTGCAAACTGATAATTTTATTACAATTGAATAAAACTAATAAATTGGTAAACTTAAAATTTACATTTAAAAATTTACATTTTTTCAAAGTTTCCAGATGGTAATTGTTGTTTTGATATGGAGGATAGCATGTGCCATTCTAACACGTAGACCTTGAAGTCACTAACCAAGTTCATTAAATCACGCTTCTTTCAACATTTCAAATTTGTAATTTTAAGACTACTGAAGTAATGAATTATTTGAACAAAACATATTAACAATCTATGGATTATTCAATCTATATATGCAATTTATCTTGGTATTACTAATTCGTGGTAACATCAAGAATTATTTCATTGGTTAATGAGACTTTATACCATCACAGTATAGTAATGGGTTCTCGAGCTATGGGCTTCAACCAAAAGTTGTAGAGCTCTTTAAGATCTTTTTAATGATACCCAACTTAAAAACAATGAGACAACTTATAAAGGGCTTAAATAACTTATTGGGACCAAAGCAATCAAATGCTGGATAATATTTATTTAAACCGTTTCTTCTGCTTTAAGAATGGTGTAAAACTTACTAGTACTTTTTTCATAAAATAAATTCTTCAACACCTTTCTATGGGAGATATCTGATTTTTGACCCCATCCGGCTCCATAAACCGTTGAAACAACGACAAAAATATTTTAAAATATCAGCTCTCCAGGGTAAGCCGTTTGACTTGTCCAGATTATGAAAAAAAACCACACCCACAAATTAAAAAACTAAGATGTGTCTCCGGAACGGCATAGACTAAAGTTATCTTAGTCTAATTTTGTCAAGAACTTGGTAAAAACTATGTATGATAATTATAGGGCTTCCACGTTTACTTAGTAGTAAAAGTCTTTGTATATTTTCCCAGGATTTATACTTCAATTAAATGGGTTTAAAACAACTTTCTATTATAATTCCTAATCATACCCATAGGCCTTAGGAAAACAACCCTATTATTTAATTTTACCTCAACGTTGAAAGGCCTGGCTTGTTTTACAACTTATTTTGAATTTATCTTACAAAATCCATAAATATTAGCTAAAATTATTAAATTAACCATCAAAATAAAACGTATAAATAATAAATATTAATTCCTTTGAGTTCAACTTCATCACCTTTAATAAATTCTTTTAATAAATTATAATATTTGCATTTTTCTTTTATTTTATAAAACAAAATTCCAAACAAATAAAAACATTCATTATTAAAAAACACAAAACATAAGTTATAAACAAAAATTCATTTAATCTTTCACCTATTTTAGATAAAAGAGATGAATGGATTCTTGAATTTTTTGCTTTACCACCTTTATATTTGGTTTTCCTATTTAAAATTTTATTTGTTTGTGTATTTGTTTTTCATAATTTTCCTGATTTTCCCAATTTTCCTGATTTTCATTACTAAATAATTTCCTTCAATTTAAACATCTGATGACTTGAAGGCAATCCATTCAATCATATACAAAATATTTAAATCCCAAAATATTTTTATTATTAATGAGTACATAATAATATTATACATGTATCGCATATACCTAATAAAATGCTATGTATTATTCTATATATAATATGTATGGTATATATATTTAATAAATAAAAATCAAATGTAGAAAATAAACCTGCGGGAAAAATATATTTTTCATTATAATTATCATCCGCTTGAATGAAATAACTTCGCTGTTTGAAAGGAATGATTTGGTTTAGAACGTTTTCGACTTCTCTATTAAATCCTGCAAAAATACATTTTAGCTTTCCTATTTTAATTGAAATTTGTATGAATGCTTTATTCATCGATAGTAAAAGCTAAGTTGATAGATGAAGAACGGTTGGTAGTTGGTCCAAATCGGATCACGGGATTGGGAGATCTCCATAAAAAAGCTAGGCTTTTGAAGTAATCAATAGTTCTAACTTTCAAAATGAGTTTAAATTTCTTACATAAACTATTGATGAGTATCCATGAAGAGTAGCTTTCATAAATTGATTCTAATATCATGGGGTCTTGAGATTCTAAGAGTTTCGGGAATGCCATATGTTCTAATAATTCATCAAAATCTCAACCGATTTCAATGAAAGTTGGTAGGAATGCCTTTTTTGGCAAAAGAAAGAAAGAATGACTTTGCCGTTGTGCCAAATTGGACACACCGGATTGTAGGGCTTTCATATAAAATAACCAGACCAGACTTTGCAATTCAAAGCACTTTATGCGTTTTTTTTTTTTTTTTTTTTTTTTTTAAGCGCTAACTGTTCAACTGTTAGGCTAATTAGCCTGTCTATACCATAGGTACATGTTGGAACAGGGGGTCATATTATATTCGTGTTATTAGAATTGGTCTTATTGAATTCCACATACAATTTAAACATGAGATAGTACTAGGCCTTATAACATGTAGAAACGTCTTAGATTTTCAATATTTACAATTCTATTTTTTGTTTATATTGTAATATTTTATATTTTACTTATATGGTATTCTATATCTGCGAGTTATATTATTTAATTAAATTATTTGTTTATATTTTGCATTTGTTTATATTTTTATATTAAAGTATTTTTTATTAAAGATTTATAATTATTAATTATTGATTATGCCATTAATTTGAACCCAATGGCGAATGGTAACTGAGTCGAGTCGAAAACCAGAAAAGTTTTTTTTACTTTCACTAGAATTCGAACCCGGGCCCTTCTGCATGAAAGGTCGGCACTTAACCACTGTGCCACCCAGCTGTTAAAATTGGGGTCTTTCAACTGGTTAAATATTGACACTTGAAAAGTTTTATAAGCCCTTCAAAAATAATTACCGAAGTAGAAATTAATAGAAAAACCTCTAATAGAATTTTTTATTTTAACTGAGTCTTTAAAGAATAATTTTCACTTTAAGTGAAAACATTTTTATTTTAAATAATGAATTGTTCAGAAATATATGGGTAAAATTCTGAATTTGAAAAAATTTAAGAGTCAAATACACTGGGTTTCCGGAATCTGGGTTCACAGAATTCGTTTAGCGAAGATTTGTTTAGTTAAAAATATTGAACTCTTTGTTATTAGTTTATGCAAAAAATTTAGAAGGGGTTTTAAAGTTGGATACAAAATTAGGAAACCTATAATTTTTTTAGCGTGTGCTTCGGGATGAAAGTCTCTTTCCATTAATACTATAATAGGAATAGAGAAAGCCATTATTGTTTTACATTTTCTGGAAAAGGCGGTACCATTTAATTTTTCAATGAAGCACAGCACAACCAACTGAAGTTAACTGTCATATAACCATATTAAATTACTTTTAGGGACTTTGTTTCTTGAAGACCTTCTTCATGTAGAAAAAGTCTGTACAATTTTTTTAAAATTTCTCAAAATTAAGGAATGAACTCTCCAAATTATACATATCAAAAAGTTCCCAAAGTTTTACATACATTTTATATAGACTTTTTTAATTTTTGGTTTTTGGACACTTTTTTCTTGAGGACTTTTTCACACAGCCTAATTCGAATAATTTCCTAACAGTTTACGTATACCCATTACGTATACCCGAATTTTTGTAAAATCACTATTATCCAAGTATCGGAGTTCTGATTCCGAGATACTTGTTTGAAGTATTGGAAAAACATTTGTTAAAAATCAAAGTTTTAAATTACTTTTGATTAAAATTTTTTGTAATTTAATAATAGACAGGTTTAAAATTTATTTAAAGTTAATTAAATTACTTTAAAACATCTATTAAACATCCTTAACATTAACTTATGGATGCTCATGAAGTTTATGGAGTAAACCGGTGAAAATTTTAAAATATTCGATTGAAACGATCTTTGGAAATTCAGAAAATTTGAAATAGAATACCCTAAAAGACATAAGTAATAGTCTATATTATTATTTCTAGCAAACATTTTAAGAAGCACAGAATTCCAATCATTTATTCAACATAGAAAGAATTTGCAAAATTACATTGGAGAACTTCAAAATCCCCATATTGTAATTATGAGTAGTTTCTACAGTTAGTGTTCGAGTTCAACAAGTAAAAACTCCTGTACGGTTTGAATCAAGCTTTAGTGTGGTTTTTTAAGCCTTTGACAGAATTTTTGGGAGTCAGATTTAGGAAATTAAGGATTATAGGGAATGGGGAATATTGGATGAGATTCGTAGAAGAAAAATATTAATGTACTTCTTAAATTTATCTAATTCGGTAAACTTTCACTTAATTTGAGGGAACTTATTTCTATTATATTGTGTTAAAGCACTTCGATATTTCGAGTTTTTAGGGATGAGCTAATGTATAGAAAAATTAAAATCATTTAATGAGAGATCAATTTTCCCAGGAAACTTTTCCAACGCTTGACAAAAAAATACCAGCAGAAACAAACGCATAAGCCCATATTTATAAATTACAAGCAGTTACTGTGTAAGTAGGTAATCGAAATGTTTAAGTTTTATGTAGTAAATTCTCAATTTGAAGTATTTTGTAGTATTAAATTCTCAATTTGAAGTATTTGTAGTATGTTTCTGCGATAAATTGAGTATAAACTAGAAAATACTGGCAACATTTAAGTATAATATTAATACTCGATAATACTTAAAAAATTATAAGCTTCCCAATAATAAACTTATAAATATAAATTGTAAATTTTGTTATCATGGAATGAAGACATTCATGGGATTTATAGTGAAACTATGGAGGCGAATAGTACTCGCGTTTTAAGTATTAATAAGTATTGTTGAGTATTACAAAGTATTAAGTACACTAAAACTTAATACATGAGTATTAAGTATTATAATACTTAATAGTACCCTATCATACTTAATGAAAACAATAAAATTTGTAAACAAATAAGTAAATAAGTATATAAGTATATACTTAAGTATTATATACCATATCTACAATGAACGCTAGCTAGTTTATTAATAATAATTAGTAGAATAGAAACAGAATAAATTAAAGTTAATGAATACAAATATATAAAATTAACGAAAAAAACCTATTTAGGATAAATCAATTCTCGTTATTGCTGCAATAGCCTTCATGTATTCAAATGGATCATAATTATTAAAGTTATTTGCTACACGAGATATATTTTCTGAAAGATCTTTGTATTTTTTCTTTTGCGGGACTCCCATTTCTAAATTTAAAATATTTGACAGTAATTTATAAATTTACTTAAAAAAATCAATTTTAAATTTAAATAATTTTTAAAAAAAATTATTATCTACAAGTGGAATTATACCAAGTGGAATTATGCCAAGTGGAATTGTTTCTAGTGGAATTGTGTCTAGTGGAATTGTTCTAGTGGAATTGTGTCTTGTGGAATTGTGTCTAGTGGAATTGTTCTAGTGGAATCGACCGGTCACGCACGTAGCTATCTGTCAAACTTAGTTAAATATATTGAATTATATGAAAGTGTCTACAAAAGACGCCATACCATGATGCAGCCATTATGCGGCCATTAAAAAAGTTGCTTAACTTTTTTTTCGCTTTCTCTAGGTATTCAAATGTCAAATAATTTAACTTTAAAAAATATATTTTATTGAAAAATAAAAAAAATATATTGTCAGAATAAAAAATTAGTAAAATTATTAATTTTTTTTCTACCATCTTGCGTTCAAATAATATCAAAGCATTATTCAAAATTTCTATACAAAAAACTTAAAATCATTGAATATTTTTTAATTCATGAAATTTGTAAACAAAACAATGTAAAAAACGCTGTCATGTACATTTCATTGTGGACACTCCTTTGTTGACTACGTAATGATAGCGAAAGAGAGCATCATTGTAGATCTAAATCTAATATCTACTCGTACTTTATAAAAACGGTCTACAAACTTTCCTCCATATTTCGATATGCAATATTTGCACATTTTTATATCAAAATTTTATACCTATATTCATTTTTATTTATTTAATTTTATATACAAATATTAAGTGATTTAACAACACTATTTACAATATATTTATTGTAAAAACATTTAAATAGAATTTATTTTTATTTTATACAAATGTATTTTTAATAATCATTTATCTATAAAAAAAAAAATATATATATGCTAATTTTATTTGAACATATACTCATTACTTTTACCCCTTCATACAATATCTGTATAGACTCTATATATAGATATAGACTTACCTCAACAAAACAACATTCTAATGCGTCTGTTTCTAATACAATATCTTCACCATCAGCATTTTTTACTGGTACAATTGATTCAAATGTATTACAAAATTGTACAACCATATTTAAATCCGTTTGATGTATAACTAGTTTTAATGGATTTACTTGAGCTGTTCCATCAGTACCTTCTAATATTAAATCTATTGAAGTTGGTATCAATTTTTCGTAATAAGTCTGTGAAAAATAAAATAACAGTATGTTTTAACATAAATAAATAACAACCAAATATATATAATAAATGTACATATAACAGTAAATTATAAAAAAAAAATAAAGAAATACATAATGTATAAATAATAAAAAAAGAAATAAATAAGAAAATGTTTCATGTATATAATAACAATAAAATTGAAAGCTTTGAAAATACCCACATAAAAAATAAGTTTAGTGGTATATTTAATAGTAATATATATGTATATAGGACATAAAACATATAGGTATATAAGATATTGTATACAGTTATATATATGTATATAAATTATCATAAAAAATGATAATAAAAGAAAACAAAGAGTCTGTCTTCTTAATGATAGCGCGCGAATTGTGGAAAAATAAACAATAAAGTCGTCGTCAGATTATTGAAACATACGTAATGTCCTTGTTAACATCGATGTATTTTTAAAAAATCTTTTTTTAACAAATAATACAAGTATGTAAACGTGCGTGTTTTATAATACACATTAATTTAGGTAGCGTCAAACTGTGGCAAATGTAATAAAGCCATATTGGACTTTTATCGCTTTTAAAATTTTCGCGGATAGCCAAATTTATGACTGCCTTATAATCTTCAAATGATGGAAGCCACATGCAAATATTTTAACAATCGTAATTTGATTGCAAAGGGAGCTGCCGCCAATTATTCACCGATGAAAGTTCGCATCTCCTCCACAATTTTTTTTTCAAATTAAACATTTTATTTACTGTCAAATGTTGCAAAAAAAATACTATAATTAATCCTCCCAAGACCCGTTTAACAATGTGTTAACTGTCTGCTTTTTTAATCAATTCCTAAATCTCTCTCAAATCAGAATCTCAATGATTAATATTTAAAAATATTTAAAAATGTTAAAGCTTTGGGGAAAAAATAATACTCAATCTAGTCATATTATTATCTTTAGTAGGGGTCCGAAAAGAAATAATATTGGAAGAAAATTCAATCGTTCTTTAAAATTTTGTTCCCTCCAGAGTTTTGGAGCCGGAAAAAGTTCTGATCAGAAGAGCGGATTAAAATTGAACAAAAATTTAAAGTTCTGCTCGGAACAGTTCCGATTTAAATGTGAAATAAAGTTCCAGCCCTTGTGTCTTGGAAACAAGCAGTTGGACCAATTTGATTTTAAAAACCTAATCCTTCCATTCTGTGGTGAACACTGAAAAGTGCAAAAAAGTTTGGGAAAGTCGTTAAAAGTGGCACTATTACTTTGAGGATTATTTGTTGGGCGGGCTTATGGGTCTAATTTTTTAATAGTTTTTGCTGTACTTAGGTTATATTTTAATATTGGTGATTATGTTTTTTAAATTATCTTGGTCCGATTACTGGGTCCCGAGGCACTGGGACTTTTTATATAATTGTGAACTTTATCTAATTTAATTCGGATCAAGTTCCGAAACGATATTTTAAATTGGAGTACATAATATTTTTTTTTGTTCCGAAATAAATATCGTTCCAGAACTTTTCATTTTGTTCGGAACACTGTTAATTACTTAAGTGTTAGAAAACGATGTCTGAAAAACGTGATAAAACTATTACGATTTTATTTAATATGATTTTATATCCGTCACGTTATAGGGCTCTATTTACTTTCCCATTATTTTAGAGGATTTAATATGTTCAAACATATTAATGTACACGTAATATAAAATTGATATAGTACTTGAAAAAAAGGCGTTAAATGTATTTAAAAGGAATGTTTATTACAAGTTTCATGTGATACATAAGTTTACTATATTAAAAATAAAATTTCAAATGATTTTGGGTTCAATAAATTTGAATATGTCTTTTGTCCCCGGTCATTGGACTAAATCTGAGACAGAAACATAAAATAAAAATAAAATATAATTAAATTTTTATGAAAAACAAATTTTGGGTAAAACAAACCAGATTTCGAATATGAAAGTGTAAGAATACCCATGTAAGTAGCTACTTGTTAAGTGTTATCAATGGTAATAAAAGAACATTAGGTTTTACTCTTGTAACACTTATGTACATATACAAAATGTAACACTTTAATACATATAATAAATTTAGAGATACCGCAAACTTGAAACATTTTGATTACTATTATATTAAAACTACGATTACTTAATAATCGTAATCAGACTCATGATTGTTTATTTCGACTTTAAGTTATCGACAAAAACATCCATTATTTTTTTAATTACTTAACTATAAAATCAAAGTAAGTAATCCATAGTAAATTTCGATTAAATGTAATTAATTACAAAAAAATTATCTGCTATATAATTGATTACATTTGTAATTTCAGAGTAATCAAAAGTAGTCAAAATACCTTGTTTAGATTATTTTTAAACAAAATAATGTAGTTATTAAATTAAAGATTATTTTCTTTTTGAGTTGAGAGAAAATTAGAGTTTTATATTATTATAGTAATCATAATTATTATTATTATTTTATTAATATATTTGTCTAGGATGAGGTGTAACAAACGCATTCAATTAAATGTGTTTTGTTGGATGTGTTCAATTATAAAAAATAATATATTTGTCTAGGATGAGGTGTAACAAACGCATTCAATTAAATGTGTTTTGTTGGATGTGTTCAATTATAAAAAAATAAAATATTAATGTTTTGTTGGATGTGTTTTATTTTAGAAAATAAAATATCATAAATTATCATAAGCAGGCCAAAAAATATTTTATTTATTTTTAATAAAAAAAAAAAATTTTTTTTTGAAATGAAATTTATTTATTAGTATATGAATAATTTCATTTCAGTTTTAAAAATCGCAGAAGATTTTCTGGAAATTTTAAATAAATAGTAAGACATTTTGTAAATAAAAGTTAAGAAGACAATGCTTCACAGGCACATTTGTGTAGTAAGTCTTAATAATTTTCAGTGCAAATCTGAAATAAGGGCGAAAGCCCAATGTATGCTTTGATGCATTGCTTGGTTTGCTTAACCAAATAAATCAAGCAATGTATTAAAGTAATTTCAAAGTTTCCCCTCATCTCGCTCTCAACTATCCCTCATCCCTTCCTTCATAAACTTTTATTTATTTATCTATTTAAAAAAAGTTAAAATTGGGAAAAAATAATGTAACGACTAACGGTTGGGAAGGTGGATTCGGGTATACTATACAATACCTGGTTCAATGCACTATATAAACCAAACAAAATAAATTTTTTTTAAACTTAGTTAGGTTAGGTATATTAAAAAATTTCAAATAAAATTTATAATTTGTGATATTGAAAAACTCAATTCAAAAATCAACATTTATTTAATACAATTTTCGTAAATTTAAATAATAGATACATTATTTAGCATGTTGAGTACACATTGTAGAATGTTAGCAACAAACAAGTATTCCGATTTGAATCGAAACAAAGGAAACGATATAGAATGTATAGCAACATTTTTTAAAAATATAATATACAAAACATTAATGAATGGAGAAATAGATCATTATTGAAACAAAATAAATCTATAAAAAATTTTTAAATCTTTTATTAATTTATTTAATTTAAGCAAGTACTCACTTAAATAAAAAAAAAATAATAATTGAAATAAAAAAAAAATTATACCAAGAAGGGATTTGAACCAACGACCCCAAAATTTTATAAACACGAAACATATAAAAAGTAGACTAACTAACTTATTCATCTTCAAGATTTTAAGATACAAGAAGAAATTATATGAGACATTTATTTATTTTTTGTGTACCTATTACTAGAATCGAAGCATAATATGCGTTATATAAAATGTAACGGTTGCAATTTTATTTAACATACTTTTAACATAATGTAAATAATGAAATTAAAAATAGTTTTTAATTAGAAAAAGTTCTTCTTTAAATTTGACCTTCCGTCATTCTGTGACGGGACAACAGCTAGTTACAAGATAAGTACTTAAATTGTACTACAAAATAGTCATTATTTTTACAAGTTTTAGTAACAATACAGTATGCTTTTTACAAGCAATATTTGGTATGTCAATTTGGGGTCAAAAAGTTATAGCGTAAAATTATTATTTATTAATCGATTACGTAAGTAATTATTACAATAATTCGAAAAACCGAATACCGTTTAAATAATAATATAAATTATTCGAAAAAAAGGGATTCTAAAAATTTACTATTATAATTAACTTACATTTAATGTTTCATGTTCATATGTTGGTCTTGTTTTTAACCAACGTTGCCAATATGGTGCATATTTTAAATTTTTTGGATCAACAAACACCATTCCAGCTCTGGATACTGTAGCTGGTGAGGCATACCATAAATTACCAACCTGGAAAAGTAATTGCAAAAGTTTTTAATTGTACCTCAAAAGCTTTTTATTTAAATTTAAGAAATATGTAATTATGTAAATGCTATTCAATTTAAATGAAATTACCTCAAACAATAATGCACAGTAACTCTCTAAACGGATACGTTCACCATTTGCCAAAGTCAGCAACTTATTATCATCCATAACCGAGTTCATGTTTTCGATCCATAAGGCATCGACATCACCATCAAAACAAACATATCGTCTCTCCTGCAAAAAAATAATACAAATTGAATTTAAATTAACTGCATATTGGTTTAAAGAATTTTTGGACCTAAATAGTTTTATCATTTTTGAAATTATTGTTAGACGTAGACGTTTTTAAAAAATTTCGAAACAATTACAAAAGGTTTACGTATTCGAAATTCTTTTATTCAGCATAAAATATTGTCTTCTTTTTATAGACATTGTGTTCTAATATGAATGGTCTGGTTCCTTTGAATTCATATGAATGACATTACCTTAAAATTGCATATGGATATTTAGTTTGTAGTTAAAAAAAAAAACCTAACGGTTAAAGTATGAAAGTAAATTTTAAATTAAAAAACAAATACCAGTTACCATTTCCGTTCATAATGTATACACTAAAAAGGGAATTTTTTACGCGATTTTTTACATGATAATTTAAAATAATGCGTTTTGGAAAAATGATTTTAATCTCTGTTTGCGCGATCAAATTTGAAATAACGCTATTTTAAAAAAAATTATTAAATTCGGTTTAAACGATTTGCAATCCACAAAATATTTTGATCAAGAAAGAACATTAACACATAGACATATAGACTTCAGTTCCTCGACTAACTCATGCCAAACAGTATGAAACAGTATGAGTATGAAAATAAAAAAAAAACGCGAAACTGCTACGCTAGTAGCAAATTTTATGTAAGCGATATTTGATTCGGAATCTTTTATACTTTTATAGAGGTTATGGGTATTGATAGAATTTTTGTTTTTTTGTAAAAGTTACAAAGAATTTGTAAAATATGTATTATAGGTATAGGTTTGTAAAAGGATATTTCTATAATATTTAGAAAGAGAGAGAGAGAGAGACAGAAAGAGAAAAAAATATTAGTAAGTATCATTAGATTGATTGTATTTGCTGAAAACTAAAAAATTATAAGAAGAAACGTGAACCGTAATAAATTATGATCTCTGACTACTTTACGACTAACATTGTAATGAATTTTTGGGAGATTTAAGTTTTCCGAATGATAGGTAAGTTTTAATTAATTTTATGTGCAGAGACGCTATAAGGACATTTCTACATGAATTCTATCGAGATTTTAATCGTTGAGTAGTAGGTAGCATAGACCACATTGTATAGTCCTAGAGAATAACTGCAATACATGAAGACAATTCTATGGACCTTGTCAAATATATCATACTCCAATCAATCTAATTTCTATTTCTTTCGTTTAAATATTGTGATAATTTGTACATTTAAATGGACCTCACGTGTAATAGTGAAAAATTTTTGTATTTATATATTTACTTATCTGTGAGTTATAAGAATATATTAAAAACTTGTTCATATTATATTATTTTTATGTATATTATATTGAGCCTAAATATTTTTTATTATTGATTCAAGAATTTTTAACATGTGTTTATATATTAATATGAATCAAACAAAAACTGAATTTGTTCGAAAATTGAGCTTTTCATTTGATATTCGAACCAAAGTTCGAAAACTTTTACTAGGATATTCGAACCTGTATAGTAAAATGATTCTCCTGACTCGCAATAATGTTTGCCATCCATTTGTAAAATATTAGTTGTATGACATCTTTTGGTGGTTAACCTTCAATTTATAACTATTATAAATGTAAAATGTTTCTCATAATACATTTCACCTTTAATAATGCTTATATTAGAAGTTTTAGATTCTAACAGTCATACACATTATAAGAAATGAAAAACAAAAAAACAAAAATTCGCATTCATGTAGTCATTTGTTTTTTTTTTTTATTTTACGTGCCAGTAAATGAGATGAAATTTTTGAAAAATAGGATTTATGACATATAATAATAAGCAAAAATTGGAGTATAAAACGTAATATACACACACACACAAAAAAAGTGTTATTGATTCATTTTATGGTATTGTTTGGCAAAAAAAAATAAACAAAACAAATCACAATAAATTCAAAAGAATAGAAAAAATGATTGGAGACTTTTATACAAAAGAAATATAAATGGATTGATTTTGTTTCATTTATAGCTCAACATACAAGATACAACATGCTCACATAATTAAGTACCTATCATATCATTGACTGAAATGAGAAGATTTTTATTTTTTGTTCACTATTGTGTACACACAAATCTACACACACTTATATGGCTTATCTGGAAACTTTATGTTCATTTATAAAATTTATATACATTTATCTAAATGTCTATCTTAATATCTTGATGTATGTTGTCATTCATTGATTATTAGAAAATTTTTTTTCTATTTTATTTCTAAAGGGGCAAAAAACTGAGAATAATAATAATTTAAAAATGACAAAATAAAGATTAATTAAAATATGAAATTAAAGTATCTTTTTATTTAAAAATTATACCTAATAAATTTAAGCAGAGGTATTTTGCGTTGACTCATAATCGTTTATGCTTACTTGAGAAGTTTTCTTTTTAAAGTTCGGAAAATTTTCTATTTCAGAATAAAAACCAGGGCTGCGGAGTCGGAAATCATATCTAAAATTAACTTCGATTCCGATTACGACTCTTCAATATAACTGATAAGTTTTACATATGGTTAGTCTTATAAAAATGTATACTTATAACATAACTTACGGGGTCAACCTTAAAATCTTATAATTTTAATTATGCATGTATTTTAATCTACAATATAAAATAAAAAAAATCTTTTTTTCAATATGTACTTTAATTAAAGTAGTACTAGCCCCCTAAAATGCAGAAAATAAAAAATTGAAGGTAGATCTTGGGAATTTGTTACTGTGTTAATATCATAATATTTAATCGGCTTATTTTTTCCCATACAAATATAAACATCCTTTTTTAGAACAAACTATTTGACCAATTTTAATGAAACAACAATCAAAAGAAAGGTTTTTTTTGTTTTCATAGGACAATCATATTTTTTTTTAAGAATATTTCGTTTTTTCAGGTGAAAATCCGTCTTTAATTTAACGTTAATTTGAATTTAACGGTCACGCTTTTAAAAATTGAGGCTCATGACTCTAATATTATGCGCCGACTTTCTGTGTAAATGTAATTCATTTTCGGTTTTAACGCAGCTAAATCTAAATCAAAAGATTATATGCGCCGACTTATGTCTTTCTTTTTTTTATTTAGTTCAATTTTCAATGAACAAGGAGATTTAAATTTTTTTAAAATTTTTTTTTTTGTTTTTGTTTTTTCTTTATCTTAAAAAGTGAACGAAAAAAATGAGTTTCTTCGAAATGAAAGCAATACATTTGGTTTATACAGTAGTTTTCATTTATAACGAACTCGGTTCAATTTTAATTATAATAAACGTAACACTTTTTGCCAATGAATTAAATTTTACCTAAAAATGTAAGTTGTTTATTACATTTATATTTTTTTTATTTAAACTTATTATATCTAATAATGTAGCTTGGTGATTATTTTAGTATTTTTATATATATTTTTGAATTTAAAAAAAAATCATAATAACGCATCAAAAATACAAAAAAAATTTCATTACAAGAAAAAGCAAATATACATCTATAAACATAGAGGTGAGGCTGACACATCAAATTAAAATCTAGCAAATGAGTTCAAAGTGCCCATTCTAGAATTAGCACAATCTACAATGTTCAATTCTTATACTAATTTTTCAAAATTCACAGCATTCTTTTAAAACGACATTTGTTTATCACGACGAATATTTTCTGTCTCTTCATGGTCGTTATAAGCGAGCTTTACTGTATTTTTTTTTTTTTGCTATATGTTTGCAGAAACAAAAAAATTACATTTCTTAGGAAAAATTATGTGTTCTTTAGGAATCAACCAGAATAAATGCATACGGTGTGCAGTTTCTGTCAAAAAATTTTGAAATAAGTAGGTATGTTATGTACTGTACTTCGGAATTTAAAATTTTAAAATTTGACAAAGCGTATAAAAATATTGTAATTGTTTTTTCTGATGTTGCTACGATTAAGTTTTCAAAATAAAATATTTAAAAATAATATTTTTTTTTTAAAAAACATACATTCCAAATAATTTAAAATACCTATAATATGTTCGCAAAAAAAAACTAAAAAATAATCTTCAACTGAAATAAAAGTTGACGTATAATTTCTGTCAAAAACTTTACAAATAAATAGGTACATGAATTTACATGAGAGATGTTCGAAATGAAAGCAATACATTTGGTTTACACAGTAGTTTTCATTTATAACGAACTCGGTTCAATTTTAATTATAATAAACTTTACACTTTTTGATAAAGAATTAAGTTTTTTATTACATTGATATTTCTTTTATTTAAACTTATTATATCTAATAATGTTGCTTGGCGATTAATTAAGTGTTTTTTATTTAGTTTTGAATATAAAAACAATCATAATAACGCATCAAAAATATAAAAAAAATTTCAATAGAAGAAAAAGCACTATACATAGGCTTGAGGCTGACATCAAATAAAATGTTAGCAAATGAGTTCGAAGTGTCCATTCTAGAATCAGCACATTCTACAATGTTCAAGTCATATACTAATTTTTCAAAATTCACAGCATTCTTTTAAAACGACATTTGTTTATTACGACGAATATTTTCAGTCCCATAATGGTTGTTATAACCGAAAAGTACTGTATTTTGTTTTTGTTTGCAATTTATTATAATACTGTAGGTACTAAAAAAAAAATTTTTTGTAAATCGTAAATTGTAGTTGCTTTTTGTTAAGTTTTTTGTAAAATTAAAAACCGAATTCTGAAATATGCAGAAACTTAAAAAAAAAAATAATATTTATTAAGAAAAATGATTTGTTTCTTATGGATCAGAAAAAATCAGCATGTACGGCATTCAGTTTCTGTCAAAAAATTTTGAAATAATTAGTAATGTAAAAAAATTTACATGAAAGCATACTCGACGTTTTAAATTTTAAATTTTAAAATTTAAAAATTGACAAAGTGTATAAAAATACATATTGTAATTGTTTTTTCTTATGCTGCTGCGATTAAATTTTAAAAATAAAATATTTCAAAACAACATTTTTTTTAAATAATTTAGTTTAAAACATACAAATATTCAAATAAATTAAAAATACCTACAGTACAATATGTTTGCAAAACTAAAAAAATTATCTTTCTCAAAAAAAGTTATTTGTTCCTTAGGTCCCAACCTAAATAAAAGCGCGCAGCGTATAATTTCTGTCAAAAAATTGAGAAATAAATAGGTTCATAAATTTACATTAGAGCAGCGAAAATACGCGTAACGCAATGTACTGTATCTCGGATTTTTAAAATTTACAAATATTGACAAAATGTATAAAAATATTATTATTGGTTTTTCTTATATTTCTAATATTATGTTTTAGAAAATAATATTTTTTTAAAATAATTTTTATTAAAAAACATCTTATATTCAAAATACCTATAATATGAAATTAAAAATATTTTTTATAGGTACTAAATTAAAACATTCAAATAAATATTTTTGATAAATTAAATATTGTACGGACGTATTGACGTACTGCGGTATAAAAATTGTACGTCGTATGTTTTGATTTCATTCTAATAATTGAAAAGTTTATTTCACACTTTCAACACCGAATAATGTTTTTTTATAATTAAAAAAATTATTTTTAGATTTACTTTGACAAAACGAACGAATTTTATATATCAAAAAGTGTACATGAAGATTATATAGGCGTAGTTTGTAAATGGAACGCTAATTTTTGTTTCAGGAGTACATAATTGTCAGATTATCATCATATATATATTTGACATTTTAAAACTACCTGTCATTTGAGAAGTTAATTATATTTAATAGTATTTAAATATTAATAAAGTGAAAAAATTAAGGTTTATTGCTGCTATAAATATAAAGAATATTTTTTAAAATGGAAGGGGGTAAGTGCTTATTGGTTATCAAATAAAAAATATGATTTAACATAACCTATTCAAGAGAATTTTAATTAAAGCCATCTGCCGGAAATTATTTATCTACTCTGTCATATACTCTTTTACAAGGGCTCAAGTAGCTGGCAATAGTTGAGAGTAGAAAAGAGTTTACTCCTCTTAAAGGAATAAAAGCAATAATATTTATTTGTTTTAAGAAACTTATGAGTCATGGCTCATGACCATGTATAGAAATATATTTTTGTCAATAAAAAACTAAGGAAATATAAAATAAATAAACTAGACAAAAAGGTATAAAGTAAACTAAGCAATTCAGAATCATTTTTCGCATGTTTTCAGAACTTTAAATAGGCATACATTTGTAGTAAAAATTTACCTATGTAGCTATTAAATTTAAAAATGAAAAAAGGGTAGGAAAAATTTATTCTTTGATTTATTGAAAAACTTTTTTTTTTGCTATAAATCTTAAGATTGAAATTTAAAAAAAGACTTCGGTCAACTTGCCTATTATTTGTACTTCTGGCAGCTTCAATATAATATAATACTAATTACTAAACTTATGAATTATGATATGTTATATTTTGTTGTACATATTATGTATTCATAGAGTTTTTTAATTAGGATACAGAATACGTACAACATAGTTCATATCGTACTAAAATGTTTAGAAAAAAGTACAGTTTGCTATATGAAGGACAGCATTAACTCGAATTTTGGGTTCTTGACTTCAATAAATATATGTATATGTTTAGAAATATGTATTTATTAGAATAATATTTATATGTATTTAGAATTTTAATTTAATTTAACTGTACCAATTTATCCTCTCTTTAAAACGGCTTAAGCTATAGAAATAAAACTCAAAAATCGGTTCTTAACAACGTTTTAATAATTAAGAAAAATTATAAATTTTTTTTAAGCAAATTTCAAGCGCAAGAACTGTTGACAAGACTGTTGGCATAATTTTTATTATGTATAGTCTAATATAATTTACACAAAACGAATTTTATATGTTAACTTAAAAGCAAAAATAGCTCGAATTTCGAGCACAGGGCGATACTAGTAAAAGTAAATTGCTGGTATATGAAACAGTTCTTTTAATGTTTAAAAACTTTTAAGATTAAAATGTTGAAAATTTTTTATTAACGAAAAATTGATGGCAGATCTTTTGCATTTAAAAGTGTTTTAATATTAAAGTAAATTGCTGAAATGAAAGACGGTTCTTCTTTTCGTTAAAATTAATCTAGCAATTTACTTTTATATTAAAACCCTTTTAAAAAAAAACAAAAAAATTTTTATCTTTGAAGGAGGATTGAACTCAGATCGATTTTAGGCCCATTCCACTAGAACAATTCCACTAGACACAATTCCTCTAGAAGCAATTCCACTTGGCATAATTCCACTAGACACAATTTCACTAGCGCAATTCCACTTGGTATAATTTCACTAGGGAACAATTCCACGTGGTATAATTCCACTAGCGCAATTCCACTTTTTATTAGCCCAACGCATTTAGAGTTAAAAATCGCGGCGATTTTTAACTCTAAATGCGTTGGGCTAATAAAAAGTGGAATTGATATAAAATATATTCATTAAATTATATAATATTTTCAAAAAAAAACAAAAGAGCTAGTTTATTAATAATAATTAGTAGAATAGAAACAGAATAAAGTAAAGTTAATGAATACAAATATATAAAATTAATGAAAAAAACCTATTTAGGAAAAATCAATTCTCGTTATTGCTGCAATAGCCTACATGTATTCAAATGGATCAAAATTATTAAAGTTATTCGCTACATGAGATATATGTTCGGAAAGATCTTTGTATTTTTTCTTTTGCGGGACTCCCATTTCTAAATTTAAAATATTTGACAGTAATTTATAAATTTACTTAAAAAAATCAATATTAAATTTAAATAATTTTTAAAAAAAATTATTATCTACAAGTGGAATTATACCAAGTGGAATTATGCCAAGTGGAATTGTTTCTAGTGGAATTGTGTCTAGTGGAATTGTTCTAGTGGAATTGTGTCTTGTGGAATTGTGTCTAGTGGAATTGTTCTAGTGGAATCGACCGGTCACGCTCAGATCTATTTACATCCTGAGCCACTTTACTAACCACTGAACCATACAATTCTTACAAATTTAAGGTCAGATTTCTAATATAAATGTATCACTAACTGACAGAATGAAAAACAAAGCCATAGACACAGGCAAATTCATTTATCATAATTAATCAATTCATTTCCATGTATATTAATTTATCCTTAAACTTAATACTAAAACAAAATATAAATAACATAAGACTTTTACAAAATCATAAACTGTTAGTTTAACATAACATTTTTAGATAACTGTGCATAACATTTTTAGATTTTTTTTTTTTAAGAATGGAATTGCTTCAACCAATTATAATTCAGATTTTTGATTAAGTAAGTTTAACTAAATTGCTTAGTATGTTTGCACCTTAATAAGTTATTAATTTTAGGAATGGGAAAAAAATTGACATTTTGCCAGCCCTTTATTTTATTTTTATATAAAATTTTATTAAAGAATAGGAGCCATAATATTAAAAATAAAATATTAATATTTTTTGTAGTCGCTTTCAGATAAGGTTACTGTGTCATCTCTATTTTTCTTGAAATTATTAACAGGTAATATAACAATGTAAATAACTCAGTTGAAAAGACTAGAACAAAAATGTCTAAGCTCTCATATGAATGAGAATAAATTGAATTGAATTGAGTTTTTGCAGTCGGAGTTGGCTTATTTTGTATACGATTCTAACGCCAATCTAACAATAACGGAGCCGACTATGACTACGACTTTACAGCCCTATTGTTAATACATCATCCTATTAGTGAATATATTATTGTTATTGAAAAATTAAATTGAATTGACTGTAATTTGACATTTGAAGTACAATGCTAATAGATTTTACACTTATATAAACAAGATGCGTTAGTGTAAGCCGATGAAAAATTAATATTGCAAAATTATGTGGATTATTAATTAGTATTTTATACTAACACAATTACTAGATATATTCGTATTTGTATACTTAAATTTTTATTTTTTTTTGTATCCGTCAAAGGTCAAAAAGATATAATAAATTTGACATTACATTTGTGCTGCAGATAAGGATAGTGATATCGATCGGATCCGAATCGAAATGTAAATCGA
The DNA here is from genome assembly GCA_963082915.1 of Dolichopus griseipennis. Taxonomy (NCBI): domain Eukaryota; kingdom Metazoa; phylum Arthropoda; class Insecta; order Diptera; family Dolichopodidae; genus Dolichopus; species Dolichopus griseipennis. The sequence continues at coordinate 49,918,100 of OY720441.1, forward strand.
TCGTTTACACATCGAGCTATGTATGTTCGTCAATCTGTACTTCCGTCCGCTCGATAATTGAAAAAATAATTTAGCTAGAATTCTCAAATATTTTCACAAACCCGTCGCTATTTAAATACATATTTAAATAAAAATTGCAATTCCACAAAAGAGCTAAAAATACTTTGCCCCAACGTTGATTTTTATAATCCTTTTTTTTTGAATTTTCTATAACTCTTTTTTAATTTTGTTTAATCTTTAAGTAATAATGGTTAGCTTTGATAACTGTTTTTCAATTATTACATTTCTACTCAGAAAAAATAAGAATTTACTTGGGAATTTTAAAAGCAGGTGTACAAATTTTTGATTGGGCTTGATAAAAGAAATATTGATTTCTTTTAAATGAATTTCTTTAATGTACGTAACTACGTACTTACCCTGTTTTTATTTACTGTATGCGTTAAAACTGGTTAACAAAAAATAAACTCACGGATCAAATATGATGTGGTTTTTTTTTATTTTTTAGAATAAAAAAAACAAAATTTGAAATTTTTTCCAAAATTGAAAAAAAATAAAATTGAAAAATATTTTAAATACTTTTTTTTTTTTCATTTTTTGTGTGAAATAACTACAGTTATTTACCACCCAGCCCGCATGTTTTTGATCGAATCCTTTTTTAAAGAGTACAAAAAAAAAAAAAACATATTAAGTTTTATTATACAAATAAACAATTTATTTTGTAAATATATATATATATATATATATATATATATATATATATATATATATATATATATATGTATATGTATAAATTGCATGTTGTGCCCTTTTATGTTTAACGTGTTTGTAAACAAAATAAAGGGTGAAAGAAAAACAATTATTTTATAAAAGGCCAAAGATATTTTTTTTTTTTTTATATTTTGTTTGCTTTTTAAAACTTTTATTGGTCTGAAAAATAAGCAAAATGTTATTGTTTTCTTTTTATCTTTTTAATCCATTCTCTGAAAGAATTTTCAGAATATTTTTTTTTTAAAAAATACAAAAAAAAACAATTGTTTGATCATTGGAATTTAATGTTTTTAAAATGTTTCGAGTTCGGTTAAGAAATTTTTGATTTTAAATTTTTATTTAATATATATTTATAAAATTCATAATTATTTAAATTAAGAGCTTCCCAATTAGATTCTAGAACAATAAACTTTACAAATTAGAGCTTTGCATCTTATTTAAATGATCCACCTTTAGTTTATCAGCATATTTATTAGAGAACTTTATTAATATCTAAAAATATTATCTCTTATTCAAAGATATAAAAATTTTTAAGAAATTTTACAATCTGATCAAATTTAAACAATTTTGAAACATATTTTTGCAAATATTATATTTCTAATAAGATAAAGGTCAATGAATACGTTACAGGCCATGCTTGCATTTTGCGCTTTGACGTCTGCAGAAAAACAGGAAATAGGGATGCGTTTACTCTAGGCGCTACTATTTATACTATAGGCCCAGTAATACACGAGTAAAGCAAATAATGATGACTGTGCAAAAAATCATAAGCAAAGCGAAATAATATAAAATAAAATAAAATTGCATATCTGCAGGGGCAAAAACTAAAATGTTCTTTTTTATTATCTGGTTATTTTTCATATTCTGTTATGTCACTTTTGGTATTGAAATTTCTATATACGTAAAAGTTTTGAGAAAATTAATAATTAATTTAAAAGCTTACTTATATAATTAAAAGTATTATTTTGGTACAGGCCAGGACACTAAACCCTAGTTTATAGTAGATAATAAAACTATAACAAATAATGAAATTAACAACAATTACTGACCATTACCTTATATTTAATCCAAGCCATTAATTTACTAAATGCATAAATAGGTTAAAATGGTTTTACAATTTTTATACAACTATCAGAACTAAATTTTGTAAATAATTTAATATATACATATAAGTTAAATTTTTAATAATTTATTTGATTAAATTTAACTTATATATTGATCTTGAGCTACAAGAGATCTGATGTGACGGCTTAATTTGTTTGTTATAAAGAAATAAATATTTACATTGTATACAAATACATATTTTATACATTTATGTAATATATTTTTGAATTAATAACATAAAAGTTATTATATATTATACTCAATATGTAAATATATTAATGTAACATCAATTTTCACTTAGGGAATTTTTTTTTTTGTTCCAAAAAAATTAAAATGAAAATCCAAAAAGATAACCATTGAGCCTTCGAACTTAATACAAATAATATTAAAATAAAAATAAAATGATGACAGTTAGCGAAAAAAAAAATATTAATATGTTTAAAAAACCTCTTGTCTCTGTCTGTCTGTCATATTTGGTAAATTTACACATTAATAAAAAACCTATTAAAATTTTTTTTTATTTTTAAATATTTAAAATTTTTTTTTATTTTTAAATATTTACAATTTTTTTTTACAATCCCTACAAAAAACTCCCTCTTGCCAAATAGTGAAAAAAATGTGCAATGTTAAAAAAAAATTTCAAATACATGATAGGAATTTAAAAATATGCTATACAAACACATTAATCTTCAAAAAAAAAAAAAAAAAAAAAAAAAAAAAATATTGAAAAAAACAATTTAAAAAAAAAAGCACTCAATTCCACATAGAAATATTTATTTAACGATTTAACGAGCATTTTTCCCTTATGTGTGTTTCTGTTTTGTTTTTTTTTTATCTTTCCTTTTTTTGGTATTAATTTTTTTTTTTGTATGCGATTCTGAAGAAAATTCCTTTGCATAAAAAAAAAAAAATTCAACAAATTGATTGTATGTGAAAAAAAACAACAACAAAAACAAAAAAAAAAAATAAAACTCTTTTGTGAGTGATGAAAAGTTGAATAATTGCGGAAGTTTTTTTTATGTTACGCAAATGAAAATGAAAAAAACAAAAACAAACAAAAAACTGATAGTTATTTAAATTGACTATAGGCTAACAGAAATATTTCAATTGAGTGAAATCAATTTGACAAATATATGGCCTCTTGTCTTACTGTACTTTGTTTTAAATGTCAAACTAACTACTGCTTCTTAAAAAAAAAATAGTAAACAGTTAATTTAAGCCTCACAGGTCACTTTGTTCTTGTTTATCTGTCAAATCAAAACTTTGGTGTCAATATTGGAAATTAAGTTTTTTTGGGCTTTGGAAAATTTTAATAAGTATAAATTATTCTCTAATCTCTTCGCTTATTCTTAACGGCAGAGTAAGCCGACAATTGTTGCTTTATTACGAAGATGCTTAAGAAAAACTTGCGATGAACTCCTTCCCAAGATTTTTTTCGCAATGCATTATTTTTGAACAAAATGTGAAATTTGTATGTTGGTAACTATGAAAATCAAAATTCGAATAACTGTTTGTCTAAGATTTAAGTCTTATTCGGATATATGAAGTTTATGACAAAGGATTTTGACATTAATAACAGAGGATTTTGACATTTATGACATATTAATTAAGTTTGTGTTAATTTTACGTCCTTTCTCTCAGGCAAACAGATACTGTCTAAAACATTCTATTTAAAACAAACGTATTGTTTATGCTGTATAGCTATAAATGTCAGCTCAACGATCTTTAAAGTAATTTTAATCCAAATTTAGAATGTATTACAATTCTTCCTTAATTAAATTTCTTTGAAAACAACAATATGTAGAATTTTAGGAAAATCAATTAAGTTAATTTTGATAATCAAAAACAGAAATGCAGAGTTTATTTAAAACATTTTAATCTTCAAAAAATTGTTTTGTATTTGTACATTTTTTTTGCGAAAGGGAAGCGCAAAATCGGAACTCATTCTCCATGAGTAGAGCCAAAACCATAATTTACAAGTTTTCGTTAATAAGTGTCTGAGAATAATGTGTCAGACATTCTGGTCAAATACGATTTTAAATAAACACCTCTGAATACTAATAGGTCAGGAACCCATAGATAAACCAGTCAGACGCAAAAATCAAAAACAGATAGGTCATATACTTAGAAAACTAAAGCCGAAGACCTCAAAGTAAAAGAAAACACGGTGGCACAAACATAACATTAGGCAGAACAGTCCACAAATAATTGGCTAAATGTAATATCGCTTGGGATAGCGCAAAATCTTTTTAGATGAGATATCAAGTTTGCATTTGTACATTTTTTTTTTGCGAAGGGAAGCGCAAAATCGGAGTATCAAGTAAAAGCCCCATACTCCCAAGAGAAGTAGGACGATCATAAACTTCCCCAGTAAAAACTCATGTGCTTAACTACTTAGTACCTGACATCGCAGTTACAAAACTTTTAAATATCTGTGCTCTAACTATTAAGTAATTTAATAAAAATTTCAGTTTTATTAAAAATAAGATACTTAAAAATTAATACCTAGGAATCAAAAACATGATGCCTACTATTTTTTACCTAACCTGCGAACATTTTGACGCAATGGTTTTTAATGTTTTATAAAACAATGAATTTTTTTCAATTGTTTATAGCAGAAGTAAAAAAAAAAATTTCCCAAAAGAGTAGCAATTTTCGTTTGTTTTTCTTTCATTCTGTTTTCCAATGAAACCGTTACACAAAAAAAAATAACAATGGAAAAACTTGAAAATCAAACGTTATCATCAGTATTTAATGAAAACATTGAAAAAACATTAAAATAAAACCAAAAATTAAAATTGTTTACATATAAATTGAGATATTTATATCTTACAATAGATATTTTATTTTCACTTATATCAGTGATGTATGCAGTACATATACAAAAATATGTAGGTGTTTAATGAAAATGAATGAAGGTCAATCACAAGTATAATTATTTAAAATAATTTAATTTATATAAAAATTTTTCAATTTAAAAACGAATCACTTCAAATTTATTTTTAATTTAAAGTTTTAATTTTAGAAAGAATTGATTAATTGAGTGGGGGTAAATTGTTTAAATATATAATTATTTGTTTTAAATTAATTGCAGTATTCGAGGAGTACATGGTTAGGTTTTATTTAGTATCTATCTTTTTCAATGAATTGGTCGAGAGTTTCAATTACTTTTAAAATTTTCTTAAATGATAATCGGTTGTTCCGGCGCTGATTTTTAAACTTAATTTTTAAAATTTATAATTGAGATAAACTTTTTTTTTGATAAGTTAAAATTTCCCTGGTCCTCTGGTAACACTAATAAAAATAAATTTTATTTTTGATAAGGTTTTGTTGTCTCAAAATCAAATTTAATAATAACTCGAATAAAATTTGATTAGTAAAAAACATTCACTTATCGAAATAGGATTATTTTATCAGTGATAAGCAGTTGGTGCAATAGCGCCTAATAAATTAAGGTTCACAGATTAAAATGTTTTACTTTAATTAGAAAATTTTATGTATTGTAAAAACTAAATCTATATTAACTTTCAAATTTTGACTAATCAATAATAGACATTTTTATTGGTAATTAATAATTAATTAAGACCAGAGCCCAATTAGACCAGACCTATATAATACTGGTACTTATAAATTACAAAATACTTGCAAAATACTTGAATACTTGCGAAATAATGATACTAAGAAATCTTGATACTTGAGTATTTCTTGATTGTTAATTAATCAACAATACTTAAGTATTAAGAAATAACTACAAAAGTAATCAAACGCAAAATTTAATTACAATTTGGGAATTACAAGTATTTTTATTTGATTCTTTTACTTATATTTAAATTTTGTAATTATCGAAATGTAAGTAACACTTAAATTTGACGAAGTGTAATCAGGAGTATCACAAATCACTATATAATTAGTAACTAATCATATAGTGATTTTTATTTATGAGTGAATGTTTTTAATTAATCAGTACTTCCCCTTAACAAAAATTTATAAGAAACTGATTATTTAATGAGTATATAAGTAATACTAGCCACATAATTGTATAATCATAGGTATATTAAATTTATATTAAAAATAAATTTTCTAATTTTCTAAAACTTTCTACTCGAAAAACATGTTAAATATTTTTTTAAAAATTTTTCGCCTGCTTTACACTAAGGTTCTACCTTTTAATATTAAGACATCACTGTTTTCTTACACACAAATACAAATAAATTATTAACCTACACAACAATATTTTTCATGTTTTTCCAAAAAAAAAAAAAAATCCGTGGATAATTTTGTTTTTAAATTCCATCATCAATCAAAATGTGAAGGTTTATTGTGCTGTTTTTTTCCAACTTGTGTTTTAAATGAAAATATTCAAATTATTTAAATATTTGCCAATTTTCTATTTTCTTTTTTTGTAGCCACAGAGATGGGAAAATTGTTTTTAAAATATTGATAAAAAAAATAATCACTTGGTTCATGACAGTACATTGTTATTTATTGGAGATAAAAAATAAATTGAGATTTTGATACAAAATTATTTGAATTGTAAAACTTGTTTTTTAATACTTTAGATCCAATTAATATTGAAGATATTAGTTGCAGATTTAAAATAAATAAGCATGATATAATAATCAAAAAAATAAATAGTTTTTAAAATTTAATTGAAAATAATTGTAATCTTTGAATTTGAATAAAATCTTTTTTAATATTGAAAAGTGAAAATAATGTTTACTTACTTCTTTATCTGTTGGTCTATTCATTTCTCTAAAAATGTTAGAGAACAGTCCATCATACCAATCACGAGTTTCTGTATTTAAATAACCATACAATTCGATGACAGAACATGCCTTAAAAGAAGAAAAAATATTTGGAAATTACACTAATTTAAAATTATTATTATTATTATTTTATTATTATTATTTATTATTATTATTATTGATATATTTGTCTAGAATTAGGTGTAACGCACTCAATTAAATGTGTTTTGTTGGATTGTGTTCAATTATAAAAAAGTAAAATATTAATGTTTTGTTGAATGTGTTTTATTTTAGAAAAAAAATATACAAAATTATCATAAGCAGACCAAAAAATATTTTAAAAAAAAAAATTTGCTATGAAATTAAATTTATTTATTAGTTTATGAATTAGTTCATTTCAGTTTTAAAAATCACAGCTGATTTTCTGAAAATTTTAAATAAATACTAAAACATTTTGTAAATAAAAAATTAAGAAGACTATGCTTCACAGGAACATTTGTGTAGTATTGTAAGTCTTAATTGTTTTCGGTGAAAATTTGAAATAAAGGCGAAGGCCCCATGTATTCTTTGATTACATTGCTTGGTTTGCTTAAGCAAACAAACTAAGCAATGTAATCAAAGTAATTTCAAAGTTTCCCTCATCTCTCCATCATCTACTCATAAATCCATCATCTATCCATCATCTCCTCATATATCCCTCATCCTGCATCTTTCCGTCATAATATTTTAATTATGAAAGTGGCTTCAATGCACCATAGAAGTCAAAAAAAAATTAATTTTTTTTAAACTAGGTAAATTAAAAAAAACTCCAAATAAAATTTATAATTTGCATTTGATAATGCAAAACTTAGTTCAAAAATCAACATTTATTTAATACAATTTTACGTACATATTAAGAGAATACATTATTCTTTATATTTATATGCTATTTATTGTATTGCATGTTGAGTAGATACATTATAGAATGTTAGCAACAAACAATAATTTCAATTTGAATCAATGAGCAACATTTTTTAAATATATATATACAAAACATTAATAGATGGAGAAATAGATCATTATTGAAAATAAATTAACCTATAAAAAAAATTAAAATCTTTTATTAATTTATTTAATTTACTTTTTTACAAAAAGTAGACTACTAACTTTTTCATCTTTAAGTTTTTAAGATACAATAAGAAATTATATGAGTCATTTATTTATTTTTTGTGTATCTATTACTAGAATCGAAGCATAATCAGCGTTATATAAAATGTAACAGTTGAAATTTTATTTAACTTAGTTTTAACATAATGTACATAATGAAATTAGAAATGTGACAAAGGAGGATTCACCATATTACTATTATTATCCCTTGGGGAAATATATCCATTCGCATTTTTGTTCATGTTTACATATTTTATACTGTTAGTGTTTTATGGGATACTAGTTGATAAGCGAATAAGCTCATGTCTGTAGGCAAACTTGCCCCTTCGATGGACAGATACATCTCTTATATTTTTATATAGCGAGCTGCTCGAAAATTCGATGGCTTAGTGGTTAGAACGTTGCCCTCTCAACCTAAAAGTGTCGGTTCGAACCTCAGGCAGATCACAATTTTATATTAAATATAAAAAAAAAGGTGACCGGTCGATTCCACTAGAACAATTCCACTAGACACAATGCCACAAGACACAATTCCACTAGAACAATTCCACTAGACACAATTCCACTAGAAACAATTCCACTTGGCATAATTCCACTTGGTATAATTCCACTTGTAGATAATAATTTTTTTTAAAAATTATTTAAATTTAAAATTGATTTTTTTAAGTAAATTTATAAGTTACTGTCAAATATTTTAAATTTAGAAATGGGAGTCCCCCAAGAGAAAAAGAAAAAATACAAAGATCTTTCAGAATATATATCTCGTGTAGCGAATAACTTTAATAATTATGATCCATTTGAATACATGAAGGCTATTGCAGCAATAACGAGAATTGATTTTTCCTAAATAGGTTTTTTTCATTAATTTTATATATTTGTATTCATTAACTTTAATTTATTCTGTTTCTATTCTACTAATTATTATTAATAAACTAGCTCTTTTGTTTTTTTTTGAAAATATTATATAATTTAATGAATATATTTTATATCAATTCCACTTTTTATTACCCCAACGCATTTAGAGTTAAAAATCGCGGCGATTTTTAACTCTAAATGCGTTGGGCTAATAAAAAGTGGAATTGCGCTAGTGGAATTATACCACGTGGAATTGTTCCCTAGTGAAATTATACCAAGTGGAATTGCGCTAGTGAAATTGTGTCTAGTGGAATTATGTCAAGTGGAATTGCTTCTAGTGGAATTGTGTCTAGTGGAATTGTTCTAGTGGAACGGGCCTAAAATAAAAAAAAAACAAATATTTTGAAATATTTTTTTTGTATAAAATGTAATAAGCACCTGTTAAATAATAATAATAATAATAATTTGAACGAAAATGGTCCTGAATCAAAATTGAAAAGTTTTAAAAAAATAAAATGTCATTTAAGACATTTTTTTTTTTAAGAAAGCAATTAACTCATGCTTTAAAATAGTTCAACATAAATTTCAAAAACTTCCATTTTAAATTTAAAGAAAAATTTAAAATTTATATAATAAACATGGAAATTTTTTCTTGTAAGAAATTAAAATTATATAATAGAAATATATAAATTAAGTTTTTTATTGGATAGTTTTTAAATTTAAAATGTGTGTATGTATGCAAACATATATACCCATACAAATATAAAAATTAAATCTTTAGTTATTTTGATTTTTTTAACCTTTAATATTTTTAAAATTCAATGGTAGAAAAATTGAATCAAATGAAAATGAAATTTACACGTATCCTTACAACAATACTATAAATATCCTTTTTAATAGTTTTATACCTTATATACCCTTATGTATAGTAAAAGTACACATATATATGAACGTTTAAATATATATCTACAGTTATAGTTAATCCGGATGTGTGTATATATATATACAGGTAGTTCAGCTAATTTAATCCAATTCAATTTTAACCTAAAAGCTATTACAAACTTCTGTTTTTTTCTCTTTCTTTTTTTAATTCTTTCAATATTTCAATAGATCTCTTTCTTCGCATTTTAAAGATATATTTATATATTATATAATAATATAGTATATTATATAATATGTTATTATAATATATATTGTATTAATAAACCTAAAGTTTCCTTTTTTCTTACTTATTGATAATGTTTTAGCCTTTGAAGTAAATTTAATAAACTTTTATATTTTCTATTTTGTATTTTTTGTTAAAAATATTATACGAAATCATATAAAAATTAATATTTCGTTTGTAATGCGTTTTTTGAATTACATATATCAATTTATGTGAATTTCTTTGAAGGACTCTTATAAATAGTTTAACGACTGGGGCTCACGGCAAAGTGGTTATAGTGCGGGCCTTTCATATTCAACGGAGATCGTGTTTAAATTTTTGAAAAACTTTGGTTTGTCGAAGATTCCTAGTTCTCTTTTGTTAACATATTTTTATATAGTACAGGGTGGCTTATTAGTCTATAAGTATGAAAGTGAGAATTTCATATATAATATAAAGATATAATGTTCTTGTTTTTCAAATTCCGTAACCAAATACCACGTAAGATTTGGTATTACATCTGAAATTTGTCCTTGGATTCTAGTTCACACAATTCAATAAATATAATAAAGAACTTTTGATTTAAATATTAATTTCTTATCTGTGAGCTATAAATGTAAATTAAATTATTTTTTATAAGTTTTTGTTAGTTGGACTGTTTTAGAGATTTGGTCTTGTACTCGCTTCGTTATTAGGCCTTTTATATCAGCTCAACTGAAAGTGATACCTGAATCAATTTAAAAACATGTTGAAAGGTTTTCCTACAACTAAGTTAGAGAACTGGATTGAGCGAGGGTTGTGTATACTGTAATCACAATGCCATCTAGATAATATTATTTATTTTTCGGCACACTTTATTCAAAGAATTATTAATTTTGTCAACCTGGGTCCTATTGCACCAACACCTATCACTAATCACATAATCGTTTCCTTGACCAGTTATTGGCTTCTAATCAAAGTTCATACCTTTAATGTCAAACATGGTTTTGGTGCAACAAATCAAATGATAATTTGATTAGTGATAAGTTGTTGTTGTAAAAGACCTCTGATTGCTGTGGTCTCATTTATTTAAATCAAACAATTGTATATTATTAGGAAACTCAGAATGTTAAGTTATTACTGAAGATGTTACGCAACAGATTTATAAATATTTGATTCTTACAGATAAGAAAATTTGGTTTTAGAAAGCAAGGACAACGGAAAATTGGTTGGTATTATTTAATTTTCTACTTTTCATTTTCATTTTTCTTCAAAAAAAAAAAAAAAAATTTATTCGGATTTTGGTATTTTTTTTTGTTCTTATTTTATTTTCTAATTTAAAAACTTTTTTCATGAAGATTATATGCAGGATTGAGGTAAACTTCCCCTGTTCAGAAAACTTATTTTCATTTTTATCTCTAAATTTTTTAAGCAGTTTTTTACCTTATAAAATAAAGGAAAACAAATAATTTTCTTTTCACCTTAAACTTAAGTTAGTTTTTGTTCAAAATTAAAGGTTTTTTTTATATTATATTGGTTCTATTTTAGTTTTATATACACTTTTCCTTTTATATTTATGAAATGCTTGAGTTGGCATTTTGATATTGATCTCATATTTAAAATCAATGAACCAAAATAATGGCGAAAAAGGCGTTCAGATTGATTTCTTTATTTCAATTTTCTAGTTTTTTTTTTATTTTCTTGGTTTTTTGTTTTTTTTTTACCTTAGCCTTTCTCTAGATTATACAGGTATTCAGGTATGTTATATATTAGGTAGTATATTTACCTTAAAAGATCGATTTTAACTCGGTTTCTCTTTCGATTTGAAAAAGTAGATTAAGAAATAAGTTTCCCTTTAAAAAATATTAAGAATATAAAAATTAGACAGTTGATGAATTTTATTCAATTGAAAGTTTAAAATTTAATCTTAAATCTATAACACAATATTCAAGATTTAAGATTTAACTTTAAATTGAACCAGAACTAATTTTTAAAGTTTTGGATCGAACCAAAATATGAAAAAAAAAGTGATACATATGTTTGCATAATTTTAGGAGGCATATGTGACGTTTACACGAAAGAACGGGTGCATGACACTTCACTGAAAAAATATCTCGAACGAAATAATCCCAAAATAAGAAATTTCTAATTTAAATTTTGTTGAAAGAATCCCGAATGTTACAAAATCCTGAAATTCAAATGAAAATGGCGAATATAAAATGTTTCTGAATTAAATATATAATTAAAGAAAAGAATTTTAAAGTTGAATACAAAATCAGAATTATGAGCCTTTTACAGAATATTTAGATATATATTATATATATATATGTTTATGGGAGATTCTAAGTTAGGTGGGATTTTAGAGTTAGACTTTTTTCAGGATTTTTTATTTGTCTGGTATTTTATTTGTCTGGAGACTTAAAGCAATCGGGTTGTTTTTCGGGGATAGCCTCTTTTACTTCCAGAATCCGTATCAATGGTCCGGTTTGTCAATTTTAAATTCTCGAACTTAAATGCTTTTGAGCTATTGTGTGAGCGGAAATTCAGGAGGTGGCACTGATCAACATAATATATACATTTCAATATCCAGAATACGCCCCTACACTGTACCAAAGTTAATATATCGCAGCTAATATATAGGGTATTAAAAAATCATTTACAAATTCTCCGAAATAATGATGTAATGCCGTAAAATAATGGTGCGTTGTAAAATCTTTCTTAAGCTCAGCACCTCAATTCGTAGTTTAATTCAAAATAAATGAGAATAACATATAATTGTATTTAAAAGGCTTAGAAAACTAAATTGATTTAAAAGGCTAAAAAAACTGCTCCCAGTTCGGATTGAAAATATAATCAGTAGAGCTCGAATTTTAGTTAAGTATCAAATGTTTTTATATTTCAATCACTGGAAACACATTACAAGGCTAGGTTATATATATTAGCAGATGCAAGTTACTTTTATCGTTACCGTATGACTATTAGTCAAAAGGGTAAACTAAATTTGCCATTACGTTTGTGACGCTGAGAAGAAGGGGGATAGATATACCTCAAGTGCATGGATCGGATCAGAATCGAAAAATAAATCGATTTTGCTATATATGTCCGTCCGTCCGCACGATAACTCAAAAAATAAAATAAATAAAATTCGTTATCAAAATAAAATAAATCAAAATACGCTATTTAAATCCACCTATTTGGTATCCACGCGTTCGAGTACCCGCAAAAGTAGTTAGCTGTAATGGCCAAAGTTACTGCAAAATTTGGTTGGTCTACTGCAGAGTGTTCGAGTAGCTGCCATACAACTCCTTCTTTTATATGAACATTACACTACATCTAATAAAGCTGTTTGTTTGAAATTTTGCAAAAGTAATTAACCGAATGATATAATGTTTATATTACGGTCATACAAGTATCCCAGAGTTTACACTCTCTACTCTACTACACTCTTCCTTGTTTTGACATATTTTTAAATTTTTTTTCGTATAATTTCCTTCTAAACTTACAGGGGAATCTTTTAAATTCCCATTGATTCTTTAATATTGTATTTTTTCATACAAAATTTAAAAAGTCCATATTCAATAAATGACAAAATACAAGTGTATCTTTATCTAATGAACATAATAATCTACTGTCACTTACTAAACATAATTAACTTGAATATGTACTAAAATTTAGTAATTAATAAATTTCTTATCTTATCTCTGTTATGGTTTTTTTTTTTTTTTTTAAATTCTGATTTTTAACCAAAAATGTCCTGTATGTATTATGTGGTTGTTGTTTATGTTTTTATAACATACTAATACACTAAAAAATAAGGAAGAAATGAAATTTGATGAGATTTTGTTTTTTTGGGCAAAGATTAGAGCAAACGCTTGTTAAAATTCTTGTATTTGATTGTTTGTAAAAAAAACCGAAAAATAAAAGAAAATCTTTGTTTTTGTCCGGTTTTAAAAACAATAAGAGATAAAGATATGTATAAATGTTTAATGATCCAGATTAACTTTCAGTAACAAACAAATTTTTATTTTTGTTGTTTTAAATTGTTTACGTACCATGAGTGTCGAAAGTATGTGCCCATTCGAATTTTTTAGGTTTTACTTGCAAATCCAGCAATTATCCTTTTATTTATTGACACTTAGCGTTTATTTTCAAGACATTTGGAATGCGCATAAAGTCGGTTGACATAATGCAAGTATACATTAAACGACCTCTGGCGAAGAACCCGAAGCCAAACAAATTATGCGTAAGAAATGGAGGTGGATAGGGCCCACTGAAAGTATAACGGGTATGGCATTAGAATGGAATCCTCAAGGGACTAGAAGACGTGGCCGTGCCAACATCTAAATATTGGCTAAACATCTGTAACATCTCTCCTGGGGTGACATTAAAATATCAGTGCGGAATCGCGTGAGATTGAAGTATCAAATGGAAGTCTTATGCTCCCAAGAGAAGTAAGTAAAAAAAACACTATACAATCTCACCTCTTTTTGATTGTTCTTTCCTACTCTTGACTCTTCTTTCTTTTACAAGAGAAGTAAACGTTACAAAAAGATTCTTTAAAATTTTTTTCATCTGAGTGAATAAGAGCGTGCTAAGCCGCTGAGCTGATTCCTCCTTCGGATGAGGCCTAATTATCGTTTTTCAACTAAATATTGTTTTATTTATTTATGTGCTAAGCTACTCTTCGTCACATCTCTAACTTGTTGCATATTTATAGCGCGATCGTTTAATAGCAAAAAATAATTATGATAAGTAAACGTTAATTTTATGCAGGAGTCGAAGGAGGTAATATTTAAATTTTCGTTCTCCAAACAACTGGATTAATTTTATATATTTTTTTTTGTCTGACTACTGTTTTCAGATTCAAATAATTTATTTAATTCAAAATTCTATTGTTTTTCTAATCCTCTATACTTTTTCAGGGTAATAGAAACTCTCCACATCCTTGTGGATTGTTATATATTTTACAACCTTTGATGCAATAGCACATATACTTTTTAAAACAATACAAGAATTTATAATTTTTTATATTAAATGCAAGTGATCATTCACTGTTGACCCTCACTGTATATTGATGATTTTTGTATTTTTCAAAATTGTTATTCAAAATTGTTCACTTATAGGATTTTGACCCTCATGTATGGTTTTGCATGATGATACTATTGTTAAATTTTTACTTTGATACCTATCATTCTCACATAGAAAGTGACCATTTTTTGGTGAAGTATAGTAGTGACCATTTAAGTGAAGTAACCATGCCAATGCAATGATTTTATTAAGCAAACTTTAAAAATGATTATAATACAGACTTTAACATGTACCAATTAACAAAAGTCTAAAAGTTCTCTGGAAAATGTTATTTAAAAAATATTACTAAAAAGTTATATTTTAATGATATTCCACTTTTTTAGGGTCGTAGACTTTGTTCGTAGACAGTAGATTTTGTTAGTGAAATGATTGCTAAATCCGTTGATTCACCGGTGAACTTCAACACTTGCATCATCGGTGAACATCAGATAAATATTTTTTACAACTAAAAAAAAGATAAGACGTTATAGTTGAAAATTAAAATGTTCGAATCCTTAATGCAATGGCCAAATTTGTAGGAAGAATCGGCAATGCACTAGGTAATTTTATAGTAAGCTGTAAATTAATTGATGATTAATTGGTGTACCGACTTATTTTATAAATTGGATGGATAAATCTTTATTGATAGAAACAGAATATCTTTTACAGTCTCTTGATTGTGGCGTTCACCACATATTGGGGGGGGACGTAATATTTTTTAATGAAATATAAGACAACTGGCAACTTTACTCAAATAAAATAGTTTATTTTAAGCATTTCTGGTTTCATATCTTTAACCTTTTTCCTCAAAAATAAAATAATTTTTTAAATAGTTAAGGTAAAATACAAAAAAAAGGATAAAACAAAAAAAAAAGGATATGTATATCCTGTAAAAATATCAGTAATAACCTCATATATATTCCATTGTTTGGTAGATAAATGTTCCGGTATATAGTGTCCGAAAAAGTCGATTTATCCACTTAATAAATATTAATTACACCATGACCAAAAGGAAACAATTTTTCTTTGTTTTTTTTTTTTTTTTGTTTTTTTTTTTTGTTTTTTCATTGTATTTAGTCTTAATGTTATTACATAACTACTTATGTATAAATTATGTATAGTAGTTTGTATACACTTATGAAGTATATAAAATTAAATAATTATGAACATTTCTATAATAGGAATAAATATGCAGGATAAACAAAATATATGAAATGTGAAAAATATTTTCTATCTATATATATAGAAAAAGGATTGAAGGATAACTGGAGACTCTGTAGAGTATAGAACATAACAATGAATATGAAACAACTACAATATGTAAAAAATAATTGGTTTTCTCTTTTTGTTTCAAAGTTAATAAGATTTTACAAAAACCGAAATAAGAGATTTTGAGGGCATTATCCTTCATATTATTAGTAATTTATATATGTATGTACATGTATATTGATTTTGGAAATAGGAATAAAATTTTAGTTTTAATTTGGAAAAAATTATAGAAATGCTTTATTTTTGAATTTGGGCAATGTTTGCATTCCAATTAATTTAAAATTAAGGGTTTTATATATTCTCTAATATGTCCTTGCAGTATAAAGAAGGAACTCAAAATATTCGAGTATATATATATAGAACCAGATTAGTAAAATAAAAAAAAATTTTTCAAATTTTTACGAATGATTATGAATTATTCATCAAATTGACGAATTTTGTTGTAGTGATGGTAATATCTCTGAAAAGTCTTTGATCCCTTCTTTTTCAGATCCACGACTTTTAATTTTCTAATTGTTTCCTATGATGTGGACCATAGAATATTTTTTAATTAAATTCCTGCGAATGCTATCCCCCAAAATTTTACTTAACTTTGTTTGATTAATATTTATATATGATGTGCTGCTTAGTGTGTTACATATTTTGTCGTCGGGGTTTTACAGTAATAATTTTTAAGGAAAGTTATTACTCAAGTAGGTGTAAATTATATCATGCTATGCTCACGAGTTAAATTTGAATTACTTGCTTGATACTACCAAAAGAATATATTGCCTACTTCGAAAAGAATATATGAGCCGAATATTGTGGACTTAAGTACTGGATTGAAACAGTTGTAAAAAGTTGATTTTATTTTATTTAATCATTACGATATAAACTCATTTGCTTTTTTTAAAAAAACTTTTGTTAAAAAATATGTTATTATTTTGAATTACGATGTTCATATGGCATTTAAATACAGGCTCAGATTAAATTTGATCAAAACTGTTGACTCTACAATTAGAGAGCTGCAAAAATAATCAAGAACATTTTCATATCTGTTGTTAATTATTTGCGAAACATTTTTCAATTATATCTTTAATAAAATTTTAAAGTTGCAAATTTTTTTATAAATTTATTAGATAAAATGAAAAGAGGTAGCAAAGAGTAGAAAGTAAGAATTTTAATTTTTGCGAACAGTCTTAAAGTTCATTAAGCGTATGTAATGTTTTTCTCCTGTAACTCCACTCTGGAGCATGGACTTGAAGTCTCCATTCTATTTTATTCATAGCTTTTTCTACTATTTCGTTTGAGAATAGGTCGTGTGCCGTATTCTCTATCATCTTACGCCGGTTTTCTCTATGTTGGTCTGGGTTTACCTCTTAGCCTGGATCTACCCAGAGGATTCCATTTTAGTGCCATTCTTTTTAAACGTTTTCACATTTTTCGTTAGTGTCCTCGTA
Organism: Dolichopus griseipennis; assembly: GCA_963082915.1. Lineage (NCBI taxonomy): Eukaryota > Metazoa > Arthropoda > Insecta > Diptera > Dolichopodidae > Dolichopus > Dolichopus griseipennis. Next base: position 49,935,616 of record OY720441.1, read on the forward strand.
AGTTCAATCCACCTTCATTTCATTCTGGTAATTTGCTTCATTATTGGTTATTTGTTTGTTAGCGCCCACCAGTCTTATTATGCCCACCAATCTTATGCATTTCTTATTCTGATTGGCTCTAGAATATTTGGCATATTATTCTGAGATTTTTATTTATGAAGACAAGCAATATATTCTTAATGGAATTAGTGAGCATACTTCGCAGCCATATGTTAATGTAGATTTTACTTACGCAAATTGAATATTGTTAGCTTGCTTCGTCTTGATATTTGGGAACTGTTCCATATGTGGCGAGATTTACCGGACATTATTCTAGCCTAATTGATTCTGTTTTGTATACCTTCGTTGGTGCAACTTTTAGACTTGATGATACTTCCTAGATAACAGAAACTTTTAAGAATCAAATAAAAATAGTTCATTATCAAAGATGATTGATCCGATAATTCTTTGGAATTATCAATTTAAGTTCGTATATACACGTTTTATTTCTACAGAACAAAATTTGATTGAACATGAAGTACCTATGTGAAAACAAAAGTTCATATTTAATAGATAAGTGCCCTAAAAAATTTACTGTTAAAAGTCAATTGATAATTTGACCACGTAATAGAATATTAATTGAATTTTGCATTTTAATTTGATTGAATTTTTCATTTTGTGTATGATTTCATAAGATTGTAATTTCATATTTCTTATTAGCACTTTAATGCAATTTTTAATCTCAAATGAAATGTATATCTAAAAATTTTAAGAAACTCATTGACTCTATTATAGCTTCATATAGTATAATTATACTTTGGTTTGGTAATCTTTGAAGCTTTTGACGACATAAATAATCATACTATCTATGTTCAACAGATACTCAGTCTTTGAATTAGAAAATATTTAAGTTGAAAAGTTATTATTTTATAAGTAATTATACATTAATACATAAACATGTCAAAATTAAGGATTCCAATCAAAAATCTCTTATCCTATACTACAAATATTAACTAAATAAATTTTATAATATTTTAAGTTATTAATTTATAATATTAAAGACTTACAAAATTTTCATAAATAAACGAACAGATAATTTTATATAAAAATATATAATAATATATATATATATACAATTATCCTGAAAAATATAGATATTGATAACTTCTTAAAATATGCACTACTTTTATTTAAAATTTATGTATTTATGTGAATGTGAGAAGATTTTTAATAAAATATTATTTTATAAGGATTAATATATATATTAAAAATATTTACCTTTGGGTTAAGTACTGTACATTTTGTTGGTAATCCCATATAAATTTGTGCTTTAACTAAAGTATTCATAACAACAGTTTTACCTCCACCTGTTGGACCAACAAGCATTGTTGAATGTCGGGTCATCATTATTTCATACATTTGAACAACTTTATCTTCCTGTATTTAAAGTAGATAATAATGTATAGAAAATATATTAAAAATTAATAATTTTTAAAGTATATAATTTTAATGTAATATTAATTTAAAAATTTTGGATAATAAAAGGAAGAAAGGACTAATGCAAATATGTATTTTTAAAGTTACGAGTCAGGTCCTTGTACTCTTTAAAACTTAAATCGTTTAAGAAACCTACATGAACCACTCTGAGACTCGTAATAATATTATAATAAATAAAAATATTAAATAAATAAGGAATAATTGATCAGCGAAAAACTAGAAATCATGACAAAGGACATTAGCGCAAATGCATGATAATACTAAAAAAAAATCTACTTATGATTAGTTATTGTGTAGCCTTTTTAATTATTTTCAATCAACTCAACTATTTAAATAATTGTATACATTGCTCTTTATGATAACTGTTTTTTTTTTTTTTTTGTCCTTATTTCTCTTGGAAGCATAGCATATCTATCCATCTGACTTTATTCGGAGTACTTATTTTTGTTTCCTCCCATTTTTTCCCAGTTGAAATCTGTTCCTCCTCGCCTTCGGGTTTCTTATGTATTCCAATCTAGTGCTTTCCCGGCTACGTTTTCTTCCAGCTTTCTAAGTGTGTGCCCTATTCATCTCCACGTTTTCCTTTTCATCTCTTGCCCGATCGGTTCTACTTTGGCAAGTTGCATAGGTCATTATTGATTATTGTATTAGGCCAGTATACTCAGCATATGATTCTTAGACATTTGTTAATGAATACCTATAGTTTCTGTGTGATGTTGTTCGTAAGGTGGTATTTGCGAATAATGCAGATTCCGAATATATCAATTTTGTACCCCTGGAAATTTGAATGTTTTTCTATATAGGCTTTAAGCGACCGAACATTGCACTGATCTTCTGGAGTCTGTTTTCAATGTCAGCGTTAAAGTTGCCGCTGTTATTTATAATGCAGCCTAGGTTGTGGAAGTTATCTACATTTTCAAGTGGTGTGTTGTTTATCATCAGATGACGAGGGTTTTTATATTAATGGCCATTGCTTTTGTCTTCCCGATATTTATTTCAAGATCCCCACTATGAGCTAATGTTATTAGTTGGTCTATTTTAGCTTGCATGTTGTTTGCAGGCAGGCAGATGTCATCGGCATAATCTAAATTTCTAATTGCCTGAAGAGATTCCACTGAATTAGCCTTATTAAATAGTGGCCCTATTTCACCAGCCATTTAACAATAATCTAATTAAATTTTGGTTGATATGTGTTTTTACTAATCAAACATGTTATAGATGACCCAAAAACTTATCAAAAAAATTAATATTGAAAAAATAAGATGTTAACGCAAGAGAGCTCTGATCTTAACTACCAAATAGGAGATAACCTATATAGCTTTAAGGATTTTTAAGAATTTTTTTAAACTAATTTTTATGATATATTTCACTAAAACAAATTTAATATGGAAGGATAATGAAAGAAAAATATAATTTTAGTATTCATTAAAATTTTAATGAGATGAAAATTCGATAGAGAAAACATTTTTCTTAAAATGAATGAAAAATATTTAAAAACTAAATCAGTTGAGAAGCCATGATCTTCGGGGAATTAATCGGAACTTAATATAAAATGTATGAATATAGGTTACCTAAGCCCACAGGTGTGTGGGTGTGTGTAGGTGTATATATGTTTTATTTTTCCTGAATTTCAAATTAATTCTCTTAAATTTTAATCTTATTCCTTTTTTCTAAATTAATCTTTTAATTTTTTTTTTGTGTTTTTCATTTGGAAAATCTAAAAAGGATAGCAAAGAAAATGGAAAGGATATCATCTGGTTTTCCAAGGTTCCTTTGACCAATTTTTGTATATATGAATCTTTTGTTAGAAAATAAAATAGAAATTTTTTTTTCTTAAAGATTTTTTTTTTTCCTTTAGTAAAATTAAAAGGATACAAAAATAACTGTTTTTAAAATTAATATAGTATTTATAAGAATATCCTTTTTACATTTTGTATAAAATAAATGTTAATTTAACAATAAAAATATATGTTTATGTATATATGTATTTAGTAAGAATTAAGTAAGTTTTGTATATATATTTTTTCTTTTGTAACACTTTTAATGATATGCCAATTAACTGAAGTGGTTATTTTTGTAAGTTATTGGAGCGCAAAACATAACACATTATATGTGCTTATTAGATTCCCAAAAAACTATAATATTATATGTATATATATATATATATATAAAAATAGATATGTATTGTATACTTATATATTATGTATATAAAGATATCAATATGTAATTATTTTTACAGAGTGTTGATAATATGACATATTTTAATAATGATGTGTTGAAATTTGTTTTGTAGTTGTTGATATTATTGTTGTTGTTGTTTTTTGGTAATAGTTTATCGTCCTTGTGATAAGAGCATGTGAAAATTGTAGTTTTTGACAGTTTTTGTATATGTTTTATATAATATTTTGTTTTTCCACAGCATATATATAGGATTTTCAACAAAATGATTTTTAATTATTATGTTATGGAATATTTTTATAATGTGAAAACATTTTTAATTATAAAATTTTATAACTAATTATTATTAGTAGTTGTATTTTATTAGTAATTAAAAATTAAATCAAAAATTACTTTGAAATAATTTTTTGATTTATTCTAATTATATTTAAATAGAAAATTTTACAAAATCCAATTTTTGAATTCGGAATAGAAATGGATATTAGGGTAATCCCAATATTTAATAAATTTTGATAAATAATAAATAAAATTAAATTTTTGTATGTAAGAGTTGAGTTGAGGAGATACACTTCCAATTCAATGAAAAGGAAGGTGTAGAGTAGTTTTTTTTGACATATTGTGATAGTTTATTATGTAGTTTGTCTTTCATAGTTAGACTGCGATTATGTTGGAGTTGCGATAAATGATAAGAGCGTCGTTAAGAGCAAAGCGCAAAAAATTAATTTTTTTTGATGATCAAAGCGATGCTCGGATATAAACACTTTTATTTAAATTATGTTATATCGTTTTCTACGCTATGTTCTTATCGAGGCTTTTACCACTTACTGCAGCTCCAACATAAACGCATCTTAAGACGCAAATGCATTAGAAACATTTTTAAATAGGTATCGGAAAAATATGTTTTATTTTATTACTTTTCCACCCCTGTAATCTTAACCGAAGGAGTAAAGGCCATTCATAAAGTCTATTTAGATTAGGCTTCAGTTTCTTTAATCGTTATAATCACACTAAGCCGTTGATTACTCGGCTGTAGCTATTGTATAAGATTATGAATACAGAAATGTTAATTTTGTGCGCCATTTATTATCCTACACAAGAGTTATTTATATATTTATATCAAATCTTATCTTATATTGCGGTATCAACTATTACGATATTATTATACAATTTTACGATGTATTTGTTTTATTAGATATGATCTGATTGGAGTAATGATCTGATAATCTTTGAGAAAATTTAATTTTAAGCAATTTTTTTATTAGGAAATTTTAAATATTTGAGAACTAATTGTATTTTCCAATTGTAGATGAAATATTTAAAAAAAATACCGTTTTACCTAGAAAAGTGTTTTTATGACTTTGAAATGAAAAAAAGAACTTCTATATAATTTAAAATTCCTTACGTTTTTAAAGAAAGTTCTAAATCTCTCAAAACCTGCTCAATGTCGACCTATTTACTTCTTTTATAATATTTTTCCCTTTCTTAAAGTATTCAAAAGGAAAAGAAGTTACAAAAGTAATTTCAATTTGAAACTTAGTGCTTACCAGCGAAATCTATTTCGAAAAATTGCAGTCATTTTTATATTTTATACTAAATAGTTTAAATATTTTAATTTATTTCTCATTTATTGGAGAAATGTCATATTATTATTATTACAGAGTTTTAGTTTTACTGAATAATTTTAAAACACAGTTATAACCTTTCTACAATGACGCTCTCATTACGCAGTCATCAAAGGAGTGTCCACAATGAAATGTACATGAAATCGTTTTTTTTACATAGTTTTGTTTACAAATATCATGAGCTAAAAAATATTCAATGATTTAAAGTTTATTGTATAGTCATTTTGAAAAATGATTTGATATTATGTTCCACACGATAGGAAAAAAATTAATAATTTTATTAATTTTTTAACTCTGAATATTTTTCAAAGTTCAATTATTTGACATTTGAATACGTAGAGAAAGTGAAAAAGTTAAAAGTTAAGCAATATTTTAAATGGCTTTTGTAGACACTTTCATATAATTCAATACATTTAACTTAGTTGGTGTATACTTATATCGAAACGAGAGCGTTCACTGTAGATAGTCCAATAAAGAGAATTTTAAAAAGTATTTTATTTATTTTTTTTATTTCGAAATAAATTTTTTTTAAAACTCTTAAATAACACTAAATCAAAAACAAAAAATATTTAATTTTAAAATAACAAAACTTTTATGCAAATTAACAAAAAAATTCAAATATAAAACTGTTAAAGTTTTCAAAGAAAAGTATCAAAGGAATAATTCCTTAAAACTATACTTTTCTTCATTCGGTCACTTTGAATACTTTGTCACATTTTATAGCTGTCATTAACAAATAGTTAAAAATGGCGTTCGACCATCAACTTTAAATTCAGTTTAGACCGTGTATTATAACCAATTAATTTTTCTATTAAAAAACTGCTTTAAATTAAAATTATATTATTTATGGACTTGTATTTTTTAGGTATAAACTAATTTCAAATACTTAAATCAATTCTTTAGGTTTTCATAACTCCGCCCTCTTTCTCCTCCCTTCAAATAACATAAAAATTTAGTATAATATTAACATTTATCTAGTGTTTTTTATTACCAATGAAAATAAACACAAAAACCTACCGCTAATAGTTTGAAAAAAAAGTAGAATAAAACATCTTTTTAGAAACATCGGTAAGTAAAATACAAACAAAACTCTTAAAATATAAATTTTTTATGTAAAATAAAAACAACAAAAACAAATTAAAGAAACGCAAAACAAAAAAAAACTCATCCGAACAAAATGATTTTCATTTAAAACGTAGAATATATAGGAAAGAAGTAAATGTATTCAAATATACAAATATATAAATACAGTTCGTAAAATACATTAATCGTGTAAAAAGGATGTTAAAGGATGTTGCTGAAACATGTTTTCATTTCCTTAAAACATTTAAATTACATTTTGTTGAATATTTTGTTATTTTTTTTCCATTGTTTGTTGTTATTTGAATTCTAGAGTTTTTTGAACATTCGAAATGTCAAGATAGTAAAAACAAAGTAAATCTTGTCCTTCTAATTTTTTTGTTTTTAATTTTGTTATTGTCTCTTTCTAATACCTATAATGTGTTTTCAAGGAATAACGAATGAAAACCAACAATAGCTAAACAAAACGGTGATATGGAAGAAGTCCCAAGGTCTGTCGTCCAATGTGATTTTTGAACCAATTATAAAACCTCTCCTAGTTCAAAATCTCGCATATACATGTACTATGTATAAATATTCTGTAAAAGGTGTATAAAACCCTGACTCTGAATTAAATTCTAAGATCCCTCCTAATTCAGAATTTCGGATATAATATAAATAATATTCTACAGTCACTTACACGATGATCGAACACATCACGTAGAGTGTTGGCCGCGCGTATTCTTGGAACATCGGACGGTTTCGGATAGGCACGCTAAAACGAGACTTGATCGCAGAACGCTAAAACTCTACTGAATCGTGTGGGCAGGGCGCAGGGGCCAGAATTTGAAAAATAATTAGCGTATGGAAAAAAATAATGGAGGAAAATAATTCAATCGCAATGGGACTTCTGACATGTCACCATCAAAACATCTTAAAAGCAATTTTTAACTGTAGATATTATAGATACAATTTTTTAATATAACTGTTTCATTTAACTTATTTACCTCTTCTTTTCTAATATTTAATTTTTGGTAAAGTATTCTGTGCAGTTATATGTGTTTAATGAATTATTTTTACATACCATATACATATGTATGTAAAGATAGCTGATAAAATGAAGTGATGGGTTAAATTTCCTTCTTGAATATTTTTTAATAATACCTAGATTTAACACCAACACACATTGTCTAAAGAAAAACGGTTATTTAAAAAGTAATTTTAGCATCCAGGTGTTCATTATCTTTTCTTTTATAATATTTTTTATTAATTTTTTTTCTAGATTGATGTTTAATAAAGTCAGATCACCACTACTTATCCATTGATTTGCAGCAGACAGGATTTGCAGTTCCAGGATTTGTGATTGAATGCTGGTAAAATCAAAGTAGCAGTAGACTTACTGGAAAATTTTATTAAAAAATTTATCAGTAAAGGAATTGGTAATTATACTGTACTACTAAGTATTGAGTGTAGGTCACGAGTACTTCATACAATTCCGACCACAGACATATCAGAATACTGTTTTTATATAAAGGTAAAATACGATCGAGTCACAAATATTTATACTGAATATAAATATTTGTATAAGAAATACTAGTTGTTAATACGAGGAATTTCTTTCGCAGCATTAAGATAGAGTTGTTATATAAAAATTAGTTTTACTTTTTCTCTTACTTAGAAGATTTGGATTAATTTAACGAACATAGACGAACGAACATAGTAACATCCTACAAATTAAAAACAGTTTGTGAGTTTTTAAACAACTTGTGTTTTTAAACAGTTTGTTTTATGTTTTAAACCTAATTTATTACAAAATCTCAATTAAATATTTTTTAAATGTGAATAACAGCATTATGAACGTTGAAAATTAGAAAATATTGCCGAAATATTTCCATAGTAACGATCTTAATAATCTGACGAATACTGAAGCGAAGATTTGAGACAGAATAGAAATTAATCAGCAATCCAGTCATCATTAAATGCTTTGCCGATTTTTGTACCATTTATTGACTATTGACTCGAATCATAGCATAAACCTTGGCCTAAAAATCAATGAGATAAAAACTAAATTCATAATCATAAGTAGATGTTAAACACACACCATATACTCCAGCTACAGTTACAGTCGATTATCTTTTAATTTAACTTGTTTCTAGCTACAAGGATCTTGGGTGTTGGCTTAATGAGCACCGGACATGTGAACAAGAAATAAGATGTGGTGAAATAATGAGAGTTGCATTTATTAAGTACAAAAAAGTTTTTTGCTGCAGAGATCTGAATTAAGATCTCCGTTTACGTTTTTTGAAATGCTAAGTATAGTCGGTTCTATTATATGGAGTAGAACTTGAACCTTGACAACCACCCATATCTATAAACTCGAAGCCTTTGAAATGTGGCTCTATAGAAGAAACTAAAAATTTCATGGGTTGATCGCGTCACAAATATTGAAGTTCTTCGAAGAATAAATAAAGGCCGAAAACTTCTTACTTATATCAAAAGAAAAATATCATATTTTGGACATGTGACGTGGGGTCAAAAGTTTAACAGCTTATCGGGCAAGGAAAAACTGAGGTTAAAATAAGTGTTGGACGAAAATAAATGTCGTGGTTACGCAACATCAGGACAGGTATATACGCAACTTACGCAACAACTGGACAGGTATATCTAATATTGGTGATTTTGTACACTAACGATGGATCAAAATGAATACAGAAGCATTTTATTTAAATTTAAACTCAACTTTAAGGACATATGACCGCTAACATTTAGTAGTGGATAGGCATCGAAGAGAGAGAGAGATAATTAACTACCATATAATCTCCGTAGGAACAACCTTTAATCTATTTTTGGTTTCTCCCTCTCTAAAAGATAAAAAATTTCGTTATGTTTTTCTTTTTTTATTGTTCTCCATATGTGTGTTTTCTTTTTTCCAGAACAAAAGAGTTGAAGGACAGCTTTTTTTCTTGTTTTAACCACATATTTGTTTTTTCTTTTTTGTATTTTGATTGTTTTCTTTTAAACTTAAACTCTTCATTAGAATTTTGATGAGAAACATTATATGTATTTTATTTTTCTAATGGTATTCTTTCACTTTATTTTATATTTTTTTTTCAAATTTATAAAAAAAGTTTTTTACCCGTATGCCAATATAATCAAAGGGTATTAAAAATTTGCCATTACGTTTGTGACGCAGAGAAGGAGGAGGGTAGATATAGACTCAAGTGTGTGGATCGGATCAGAATCGAAAAATAAATCGATTTATCTATGTATGCCTGTCTGTCCGTCTGCTTGTCCGTCCATCTTGAAATTTCCGCAAATTCATTTTTTTGCAATAGTCATCGCTATTTATATCCAGCCATTTTGGTCCATAGGTTCGGGTAGCTGCCATATAACTTCTTTTTTTATATGAGTATTACTCTGTACCTATTACAGCAGCGTGTCTGAAATTTTGCCAAAAGAAGTTTAGTTTTATGGCCAAAGTTTCTGCTAAATTTGGTTGGTCTACTGTAGTGGGTTCCAGTAGCTGCCATACAACTTCTTATTTTATATGAGCATTACACTACACCTAATGAAGCTGTATGTTTGAAGTTTTGCCAAAAGTAATTAACCGGATGATAATAATGTGTATGTTACGGTTATACGGGTATCCCAGAGTTGACACAGTCTACTTTACTACACTCTTCCTCGTTTTTTTTGAAAAAGTAGAAAAAGTTTGAAAGTTACACATTTGAATATAAGAGTATGAGTAATCAATCTCAGAATACATATTTTTACATAATATGTTAAGAATATAAAAATAATAAAAATAATAAAAACGAATTAGCAAAAAAAACAAGAAAGGAAGAAAAAAAGACAAAAAAAAAGATTTAAGAAATGTTATGAATTTCAAAATTGAATTGAGTTGAATTTTGTTGAATATGTTTCCGTTTCCTTTCATAGGGACGACTAAACTATTTTGTTATAGTACGCAAGTGTTATTTTAATTTATTTTGTATTTTTTTGAAAAATATTTAATTTTAACTTTTATTTTGTTTTAGTTATGGTTAAAAAGACAAAAAAAGAAAAACAATTTAGATGTGAGTTTATAAAATGTAAAAAAAACTTTAAAACATTCTTGGTAAACAACACTTTTGTAGATTAAGTTATTTAGGATAAAGATAATGAAGAGGGGTTTTTTAAATGAATTGAAAATAGTAAGTTTAAGTTATAAAAAATATTTACAGACTTGGGGACTTGGGGTAGTGTCGCCAGTATGTGGTCAAATCCTAGTCAGTACTTACAGTAATCCTGTCAGTAATTACAGTGATCCTAGGAATTAATCTGGGTTCAAAAATATAGACATTTTGTGGAAAGTTGTTTTTCGAAATAGTGTACCATCACTGGATTCATAGTTTCATTTAAAGAGCTCATACCAATTTTTTTTTTGAATGAATTAACAGTGACCTGTGTCATTCCAAATTTGAGGAATTATGCTTAGCCAAATTGTAACCTCCGACTTCAAAATCGAGAAAAAAAATAAAAACTCAATTCTTCTCGAATTAAGGTTTAACTAAGAGATACTTTAATTATTGAGTGAAATTTATACCCAGTATAAAATGGTACAACTATGAGCTTAAAACCAATTTTTTAACATACGAAAGCGTACTTTTGTTTGAATAGTCAATATTTGAATTCAAGCCCAAAATCTTAAAAAGAAAGCAGTACCGTTTTGGAACTAATGTATTTTGTGATTGAAAATGGTTAAACTTTTTGAATTATTGAGTATTTTATAATATGAGCGGTTGAAATTTATTTGTACCACATATAAGTCTTCCCACAATGTCAAAGATTAGTATGATAAGGTTAATATTAGAAACTAACATAGATTAAGTATAAAATTTTAGATTCAGTTATTATTTAACGTATTTAATATTATAAGGACATAATTCTAAATTGGTCTGTTGTCATAACACCCAAAATATTCTTATAATAAATAACAGATTTAAAAAAATTCAATTGTAATTCAATTTAGACCTGTAAAATTCAAGTACCACTACTTGGTAAATAATACTTACTAATTAACATTAAAAGTTTTTTGGTACTTGTACTATATGAAAATAACTATATTTAAATATTTCCTCAAAAGTAATTCAATTTGGATTTTAATTACTTTTGTAGTTATTTTTGATACTTATTACTATGAAATAAATAATTACAAAATTTAATAGTATATAAGTATCCGACAATTTTAATGTAATAATAAAATCAATTTAAAATCAATAATCTAAATAAATCAAAATTCGTATATTCTATCAAAATATTTTTAATTAGTAAGTATTATTTTCCAAGTACTTGTACTTCACACTATTCTTAAGTACAATTTTATTAGTGTAGATTGAAAATATTTGCAGAATACTTAAAGACATGGAAAGTAATTGAATTCTTGATATTTAAGTATTTATTGGTACTTAATTACTTGAAAATACTTAAGTATCAAAAAATAATTACAAAAGTAATCAAACCAAAAATTTAATTACTCTCTGAGAATTAGAAGTATGTTTACTTGATATTTTTTTTTATTCTAAAATTTTGTTGTAAGTATCGAAATCTAAGTAACACTGGTATTTGACAAAGTAATAAGTACTCGTAGCAGGTAATTGTACTAGTACTTAAAATACACTGGTCTGAATAAATTAATACCTTAGGTAGGTTTTTAATTCCTTAAATAATTCGAAATTTATTACAAAATGTTCGGACGTATGATATATTTATAACAGAATTTCAAAAAACACTAAAAATTGTTTTACAGAAATTTAAAACTTTTACTTTCTAAACTAATTTTTTACTACACAATTTATTTAAATTTAATAAAAAAAAAAAGTAAAATATTTAAAAATTAAAAAACAACTTTTAGTTTTACTTAAAAAAAAAAAAACTTTATAACATACCTGATCTGGTAATAATATGTATTCATCTTCAGTTAATATATGTCGAACAGCTGCATTAAAATCTGGGTAACCAACACGTGGACAATCCAATCCAGGGAATAAATCCTTTTTTTTTTGTAATTGTATACAAAATTTTGTTGTTGGTGAAAATTTCAATTTAGATTTAGGGAAAAATGTGAAAAAATAAATAAAATAAAAAAAATTAGAAAAATATTATAAAAATTTAATATGCAAGAGTGTTTTATTAACATAATATTTAAAAAAATTTATTTGTTACACATATTATACCTATACATATAAATTTATAAAACTTATAACAGAATACACTTGCATTTAAAGTAGAATAAATTATGTAAAAAAGAAATAAAATAGTTTGTTAGTGAAAATTTTTACCGATGTTTTTAATTTTAAATGCAAATTCAGTCATATTTACACATAAATTAAAATAATTTTTATGTTTAGTTAAAAAAACAAGTAATGGAAAAAACTAAGGGTTTTTAAAAAGCACATTTTCAAAATTTTATAGTATTTTATAAAAATAGATATAAAAATAAATGATAATATTATAATTTAGTTATTCATTAATACATTAGTAACACCAGGGAGGCCTCAAGTGCTCACTTCTACACAGTGGAAATCCCTAGATGGCTCAAAACTGGTTATGGAAACTCATTTATTGTGAGAACTGCTAGAATATGGAACATGCTTCCATCCAATGTGTTCCCCTCTGTTAGAAATAGACCTTTTTACAATTTGCAACTTTTTAAAAAGAACTTAAATAAGTTCGCTTCTAACCTACCACCCAACTCTCCTCTTCCATCCTATTTTCCCTCTAACTCCTTAGCCCCATAGACAAGCTTAAATATCTATTTTTTAGCTTTCCTTCGTTTTCCTAGAGTTTGGCTAGCGTGTAAAAAAAATAAAAAAAAAAAAATAGTCAAATCAATATTTAGTCAAATCGTACATTTATCCCAATGTACCACGGAAAACCTATCAACAAGTGCAAAAAATAAGTTGGAGCTTCAATGTTAATTTCGGAAATATGCTCTGGTTAAAAGTTTCTGATTTAAAAAAAAAGAAAGTTTTAATTTTTTAGTCCCAATTGTCCTTGAATAGGGAAGGTTTCCAAATTTTTACTAAGCTTACTTATGGTGATTCATGATTATGCTGATACGCTACATCCCCCCGATCAAAATTTTGTGATTCTTCCAATTAAAATAAAGTCTTCCAAAATTTAATTTTCTAGCTTGAGATTCCGTTTAAAAAAATATATGGGGCTAAAATTTTTGCAAAAATTAGATTTTGCCTAACGGTATATTTTAGTACCGTATGGCAATTCTATACACTTGCCTTTCAAAAATAGTTTTTAAAAGCAGATATCTAATACCGTTTTCAGATTGAAAAAATATTGAATAGAACTCTTGCTATAATAATTTAAATATAGGGTTTTTTATGATTTTTCGAGACTGTTTCCCCGTTTTTGTAAATATACGAACGGGCGGACAGAGTGAAACTAATAAGAACATTTTTTCAAAATTTTTTTTAAAAATATGCTAAAAATCCAGGAGAAATTTGTTTAAAAAAAAACTTCATATACAAAACTTTTTAATGTAAATATTAATATACCGGAAGATTTAACTATATTTACTTAATAAATTAACAACTTTTTAAAAGTATATGCATAAATACATGTATCATATACTTAATTGACATAAATTATATAAAATATTATAAGATACATCAATTTAACATATTTTTTAAAATAATTTAAATTCACCTTTTATTCAAATATGAACATACAACAACTTAAAATATTTCTGACATATATTACGCAATTATTTCGCTGGACGCGAACGCGCAGGCAGGCGGGCTTGCCTCTCAAACCACATTGTATGTGATATGAGATTGTTAAATAAAAATAAAAAAAAAAATTACGCCATAATGCAGTATTAAGTGGGTTTTCTTTGCCGAAGTTAATGGTAAAAATTAAATAAAAAGGAAATCCTTTTGCCGGTTTCCAATATTTAAGAAAAAAAAAACATATTTTGGTGTGAATTTAATTGGTGGAAAAATATATAAAAAAATATTTAATAGTTTAAATGAACTTGCAGTAAAAGAAAGTATATAAAGATATAAATATTTTTATTATTGAATGAACATATAAAAATCGAAGCTCCATGGGAAATGCAATCAAAGTCATTTTTGATATTTCATAAACTTATATTTTAATGTTTTATTTATGAAAATTCATTGAATTTAAAGTTAATAAAAGTTGTATATATATATTTGACTAGTTGGATAGTGTTGCATGAAGAAGCTTTTGGGTTGAAAATCTTGAAAAAATATTGATTTTAACATAAGGGGTAATATTTTCTAATAGCAACCTTCGATTCAATGCAATTTAAAAGGAACTTGACACACAACATATGTATTTGAATAAAATTAATTACTAATCAATTAAAGGATCTTTTCTTACTCAATTTTTAAGAAACGCTTTCTTTTCATTGGTTTTTTTTTTGAGAAAAGTGAGAGTGTCACCATTTAAAGTAAGATATGTTTTCTGCAGTCAATAGAATAATAATCTCTAAAAATAAATTCGGAGAATCTCATATTGATACAAATTGATAGCTTTAATATTACGAAGTTTAGTATTTCAGAGAACGAGAAAAAAATTAGATAATTCGGAAAAACCATTATGTACCTTTATATTTAAAAATAATTTTCATATTTTGAATCAAGCTTCCTGTGTTGACCAATTATAAATAAATAAATATAAAGATGAAGTAGCTTGTTAGCTTTGAGCTCTAATAATTAGAAAAATATCAAAACCTACGATTCAACTCTTTGACAACTTTGATGCCAGTAGATATTCCTCAACATTGTATAACTCTAACTTATAACGAAAATCTTATAAATCTCTATAACATTGTAATATTTGCTTTAGAAAATAAAATATTGATTTAGTAAGTTTTAGTAGATTTAATCAATTGGATAGCAATATTGATTGTGTAAAAGATCCTTATAAATAAATTGGAAAAATGCTGTATTTTGTAAAATTGCTTGTCCGTGTTGCAGTAAGATTTATATCGGAGAAATAAATAGTTCTTTAGAGCCCTGTTTCAAAGAACATTAACAAGAACGAACCAAGGTTGCTAAAAACAATACAGATTTTAGTGCATCTCTCAAAAGTAGCCGAACATATATTAGTGGAAAATCATCAAATAATCATTTCCAATATTCAGATCTTGGAACATATTACAAAACCAAGAAAATTAGATATCGCTGAGTTATTGCTCTTTCTCATAAATATCTGTTCTTTAATTCTGAATCTTATCCTTTTTTAAAAATTTTATTATAAGTTTTATTTTAATTATATTATCTACTGTAATTTTTTATTTTTAATTGATTATAAATTTTATAATTTGGTCATAGATTTTGTTAATCAAGTACTAGCACTGAAAACTTAAGTCTGCAAGTCGTAAACCAAATACTGGTATTTCCAAAAAAAAAAAAAAAATAATTTTAGTGACATTAAAAGGACAAAGTGACATTTCACTTATATATTAAAGATTCATCTCTTCGGTAATTTACACTTGATGAAGGTAGGTGCTACCGTTTTGAAGATATTGCAGATCAAAGTTGAAAATTTTTGAAAAATCTAAGATTTAACAACTTTGTCTAAAAATAAAATATATTTTTACATGGCTAGAAAGATTTTAGTTATTTTTATTTAACGAATTGTGTATTTAATGTCTATCAAAAAATATTATTCACATCTTCACTTTAATTATTGACAGAATTGAATATACAATATACCTAATAAATCGCCAGATATAACGGCTTATATACAAGAAGACCATAAATTTCCATTTCGTCCTAAAAGCATATGTGCTTTATTATTTGAAAGTTGGCAATACATCTATCCTTGCGACATAGTCATTTGGTTCGGTACAGGTTACAATTGATTAGAGGATTCTGAACGGTTTGTTGTACCAGCATCAAGAATTCTCTAATCAATTGTAACCCTTTGAGTTAACTGAAAAACAATTAATTTATAAACCAATTGTTCTGCAATTCAAACTTATCAAGTCATAAAATGATTTAATAAAACATGCATTACCATAAATCAAAACACCACATTGTAATATTACAATATAAAATATCTTATAGACTGTAGTTAAATGTGAAAAGAATTAGTCCTGTACTGTGAAATACTTTTCCAAAAAGCTTAAAAAATTAATTAAATATTCTTATTTTTCAAAATTTGAAATTTACTAAAAATAATTTTAAACAAGTGAGGGAAAAAAACCAAGGGTTTTTAAAAAGCACATTTTCAAAATTATATACGGTTTCTTACTGAGTATTTTATCATTTATTTTTATAAAAATATATATTATGATAATATTATAATTTTGTTATTTCCTTAATAATTAATTATATGACTAATAGTGAATTACTTAGAATATAACCCCAATGCACTCAAGAAAACCTGTTAATAAGTGCAAAATATAATGTTGGAGCTTCAATGTTAACGTTTAATTTTGGAAAAATTTACACTGGTAAATAAGTTACTGTTTTATAAGAACATAAAAGTTTTAATTTTGAAGACCTAGTAGCCCTTCAATGGGGAAGGTTCCCAAATTTTTGCTTACCAAACTTATGATGGATTTGCTCACCCCCCTCCTGTCTTCACTCTTCCATTTTTTTCCGGTTCTAGGAAATCAATTTTGAACTCCAACAAAATTTGGAATTTTACCTAGAATATTATTATCAAACCAAAAATGGTTAAGACTAAGAAACAATTTCTTCAATTTAAAGAGACCCTTTCAAATTTAAGAAAAACCTTTAACGTATGTTGAAATATAATACTGCAGCTATAAATTTTGCATATTTGTAAAAAAAAATTTGAACAGGTGTTAAAGTTACAGGTGGTTGAAAATAGCAAAATTTCAATTTTCAAGCCCTTATAGCTCCTAAACAGGGGGCGTGACAAAAAAATTTTGTTAACCGACTCCTACTAATTTTAGAAGACCTAACTTCTCCCAAAATTTCAAGACCCTAGGTTGAATCGTTTAGAAGATATATGGGGCCAAAAATTTAGCAAAAGTTGAGTTTATCTTAATGGTAAATTTTAGTACCGTATGGTAACCCTATACATTTAAAGCTTATATTTTTGTAAAGCCTATAAAAGCAGTTATCTTTTGCCGTTTTCAGATTAAAAATACACTTAAAGAAACTCTTGTTATAACAATTTAAAAATAGGGCTTTTTCCAACTTTGGGGGGCTGTAGCTCCGTAACGGGTGGGGCTACAGAAAAAAATTCTTCTACAAAATCATTTTTTTTGTAATATCTACCCGTGGTTAAAATTTCTTTAATCTATTTCAAACGGTGTAAAAGTTTTTGTAAACATACGGACGGACGGACGGACGGACGGACAAAGTCAAAATTAAGAAAAACCTTTGACACTTATTGAAACTTTCGTTTTCGAGCTTTCAATTTTGTATACAAATAAAAAAAAATTTTGACTGGTATTCAAGTTATAGGTGTTTAAAAGCTAAATTTTTAGCAAAATTTCAATTTTCGACCCCTTACAGCTCCTAAAGAGGGGGCGTGACAAAAAAATTTTGTTAACTGACTCTTACTTATTTCTAAGGATCTAACTTCTCCCAAAATTTCAAGTTTCTAGATTTAGCCGTTCCAAAGTTATGAGGGACCAAAAATTTTGTAAAACTTAGTTTTGAATAACGGTAAATTTTAGTACCGTATGGTAACCCTATACATTTGGTTTTTTAAAATTTGTAAAGCTTATAAGAACAGTTGTCTGTTACCTTTTTCAGGTTGGAAATATACCTTATAGAACTCTAATTATAACTGTTTAAATATAGGGCTTTTTCCGACTTTGCGGGGCTGTAGCTCCGTAACGGGGGAGGCTACAAAAAAAAGTTTTAACATTAAATTATTTTTATTGCAATACCTACCCATTTCTGATATTTTTTAGTCAATCGTAGGTAAAAAGGGACGGACGGACGGACGGACGGACAGAGTGAAGCTATATAGGCACATTTTTACAAAATTTTTTGAAAATGTGCTAAAAATGTTCAGTTAAAATAAAAAACTTTTTGAACTTAAATTAAAATTTATTTCATAATTTTTTAGTTAATCCCGTCTGGGCTTCAATTTAAAAGCATTCATTTAAAAATCAATTAAGTTTTTCCGAATAAATTTAAATAAATTCTATACAGTGTTGTATATGGATTTACAAGTAATAAAAGTTAAATTGTTAAATAACAATTTCAATATAATAAAATATATACAATATTGTACATTATTTATTTACCTATAGGTCTATATGTAAATTTATGTTAAAAAAAATTAAGAAACCTTGACTTATCTACATAATCAATTATTAAAATTGTAATTAAAAAAAAAAATCTTAACCTTTTAAAATATTATACACACATTTACATATATAATAAATAATTAAACTGAAAATAATCCTTTTAAAATTATAAATATGCAAATTTAAAGTATTTAAATCCTTTTTAAAAAACAATTATACACAAAAAGGATCTTATTAATATTTCATATATATACATATAATATAATTACATAATATATAATAATATATATATGTATAATATGATTTAGTTCTTAAAAGCAACTGACCTGAAAAATTTTGATTTAATATACGTATTGATTATATATATGTATGTATGTATGTATATATAGGCAAGTTATATTGTAAATAGTTGTAGTAAAATATATAAGGTTGTGTTTAAGATTTGTTGAAAATACTTATGTAAAGAATATTTCTTAAGATTTTAATTATTGGCTTTTTATATACTAAATAACTTTTGAGTAATTCTTAAGAAAAGGTTATTTGAAATGTAAAATAGTATTAACAACACTACTTTACACAAGTTTTGGAACAAGTAATTTAAGTATTCGTAGTTATTTTATTGTAATTTATAAGGAATAATTGTAATTTAAAAAAAAAGCAAATGAAAGTGTATAAAAAATAAGAAAAATGAGAGGGATAATAAGTTTTTAATGATGATTTAAGTGCATGGTCAAGTTTATCACGACCTCTAGGAGCAAGTTAGAACAATTTATTAATGGCTTCCGTATTCGACTTATGTTGAGAGCAGACCTGTATAATACGGAATATTTAAGTACAGTTTTTATTTAAGTACAGTTGTAAGTACCATTACTTGATACTCATTACTTTTTCAAGTACCAGTGTTACTTAAATTTCGATACTTACAAAATTCAAGTATAAATAAAGGAATCATGTAAAAAAACTTGTAATTTTCAGAATGTAATTGAATTCGTAGTTTAATTACTCTTGTAATTATTTTTTGATTCTAAGGTATATTTGAGGAATTAAGTATAAGAAATGATGAAGTATTTCTTAATTAAATATCAAGTACTTTGCAAATATTTTCAATTATTAAGTCCAATACACTATAATAAGAATTAACAATAGAGTTAAATACTCTGAAATATGAATGAAAATATTTGTTAAGTACTTGAATACTTGGTAAATAATTGAGTTTTTGTGGAATTAGGTATCTATTATTATGTACCTACTTAACTCGAAATACTTGAGTATCAAAAAATATTTACAAAAGTAATTACCCACAAAATTTAGTTACTTTTCTGGAATTACAAGTACTTTTACTTGATTATTTTACTTATACTAAAATTTTTTGAGTATTGATATCTAAGAAATACTGGTACTTGAAAAAGTATTTTGGTAATGTCATAAGTATTTAAATATTTATTTTCTAGTATTTTATTTCTAGTCTATAGCCATCAACTAAACAATCTCAATTGGTCACTGAAATCGTTGATTATTTTGATCTAGTCTACGGGCCTACAGGTTTTTCATTGTAAGTCTTATTTAGGCACGGTATGGGTGTATATGATTTTAATCGTTCTGACTTTTTTATGATTCCGTAAATTTAACTAAAAGAGTTTATTTAAGAAAATCTAAAATAGTTTTTATTTCTAGGGATATTTATTACCGAACTACACAATATTTGATTTTATAAATGGTTTTGTTTGTAAAAAAATGTAAAATTGATGAAAAAAAATTTGCTTTCTAATGTCTTATAACTATTAACTATACTGTATTATAAAATTATTTTTCTTTAATTTTAAAATTCTAAAGATAAAGACTAAATTTAAAACCTAAATCGAAGATTTAAAAAAAAATTAATTTGAATATTTTTTAATACAGATTATATTATGGTTTTTGTTTTTAATTTACTTTTTAAGTAATTGGAAATTTAAAAAGTCTTAGTATTTAAGAAGTTTGAAATTATAGAAATTATTATTCTAAAACGTGATACTATTACAATATTAAGTTATTTATTTTATTAATTAATTTTTTAATAAATAAAAGCCAAATTTATCATATAAATCCAGCCTAAACAATTATCTTGGACTTACAACTAAGCTACTTTAAAAATAAAACAAAACTTGCACTAAATCAAAATTGTTTGGTAATAATTTAATTAAAAAAATTCTTTTAAATAATTTAGGACCTTTAAATTAAGACAAAATTGTTCCGATATGTAAACCAACTACTTGTAATCTATAATTTATTAAAAGCATTTGCCAAAAAATAGGACTCGCGTCAAAATGCTTGGAAAATTCTAAACCCGATGTTTGAATAAAAGTTTCTCGAAGAATTATAAATTCATACACTGAAATATTTAAAATTCGTTATTAAAACAATTAATTATTTAAAACTTATAACAAAATTAGCCATATTGAGAATCAAGTTTTTTACTTATTACTTAAGACAATTGCAAAATCGCTTCTACTAAGAAATTTCCCAGAAATGCTATAAAGAAAATATCACAATTAATTTGGTAATAAATTTTAGTCTGTACCTTAAAATAGAATATGACATAAACAAAATATATATAAAATCTTAATTGGTTTTACATGTTATTTTATTAACTCTATATTTTATGGTAAAGTGGTATATTAACTTTGTTACCAACAAAAGGAAGCAATTTTGATATAGAAATCTTTATATATTTTTGCTCAGCGTCACCTTCTGAGACAATTTGGCTATATTCGTCCGTTAGTCCATAAAAGCCACACACACACTTCTCTTGAATTTGAAATTAATATACATAGAAACTTAAAATTTGGTACAGGAGTGTGTTGTGTTCTGTTTCCATTGTTTTCCTATAACTAGAGATTAATTGAAGCGGTTTTTCGGGTAGATCCCACACACATCTCAAGATCTAATCTAATAATGCAAGAACATAATTCAAACAAATTAAAGTGGTGATTTGGTTACTTATCACACGCCCTCTGAAACTTAATATGCATATTTTCGAAATTGATAAAGATAGAAACCTTAAATTAGGTACAAGAGGATTATGTCTTGTTTTTTTTTATGTTTCTAAAATTTGAGAAGAATGAAAGTATTGATTCTGAAAGCTGTGTCATACCTCCATAGAACTAATCGGCATATTTTCCGAATTAATAAAGTTTGAAAATTGAAATTTGGTACAAGGCACTTTTGTCATGTTTGTTTGATTTTTCTGGAATAAGTTGAAGTGGAGGTTTATGTAACTACCAATTGAATTTGTCAGGTGTAGGGTATTACTAAGTCGATTGTATCGACTTACTGTTGTTGGTTACTTGTTCGAAAATAAAATGGGAAATTATGCCTAATTTTTTAAGAGAATCTTGAATTACACATCAGAACTATAATCTCCCAGAAAATTTTGCTAGTTTTTCAAAATAAGTAGAATAAAAACCTTATTTTTATACGTGGGACTTATGACTTCCAAACTTTTATCATATCGCCAAATCTAGATATTGTTATTGTATTTTATGTGTTATTTTTGCCCTTAAAAATCCCTTAAAACTTTCTTTGAAAATTCTATTAATTAAAAAATTTTATCGCAGAATTTCACCACGTCAAGTCTTTAAGTAAATTTACAAAACTAAAGTGGTAAATTTAAAATAATATCGCATCCTTTATTTATACCTTAAAATATCCTTCCTAAAGTAATCAAAAGTTTTCACAGTTTTTAAAGTGTTTTCAAAAAAAAATAACACTTTTATAAACAATAAGAAATTGCAAGAATTACAACACATAATAATTCAAAACTTAATTATCCTAGTATTTCCTTTTTAAATAATAATTATATTATTTATTTTAATTTAATTTTAACATTCATATTCTATATTATGCAACTGTATTCTATTATCTTTTTTGATTAACATATACACACACATATAAAGAGTATTATATAAAGAGTAATATATATGTGTAAAATAAATATAATTATATTATATAATATGCTTGTATATATATATATACAAACCTTAATTAAACCTAAAAATAATGGTACATCTTCAAAAACAAACTTTGGAAAGTTCATATCACGTAATACTCGCATTAGGACAAGTGCTTCAGGTGCATCACCTGATGTTCTTTTTGCTACTCCAGCCATTCTTAATACAGAATTTAATGAACGTAAACCCCAATCGTAGTGACATTGTTTTGATAACTGTTCTTGTGCCAATTTATATAATACTGTCATTTTCTTTGCCAAAACCTTTAAAATAAAAGATAAAACAAACAAATAATTATTTTCACTATTTCTATAACAGTGTACATACACTATATCATATAAGGATTTAAATTATATAATATAAATGTGAATGTGTGCAAGTAATATATGTATGATTAAGAAAAGATATGTTATGAAAGCATCCTTAAAAATTATTTTGAAATAATTCGTAAAAAAAAAAAATAAGAAATAAGAAAGACTGAAACTTTGGACGATTTAATAAATTGTTTTGAAAAAAGATTTTCAATGTGAATGAATTATAAATTTGTTGTAAAGTTTATAATGTTTTTGATTGTGTGAAGAATGCATTTTTGTAATAAAATTTAAATGTTAATATTAATATTTATGTATATTTTGTGCGCCCATAGCGAACTATATTGAATTGAAATGAATAATGTCTCCTGTAAAACAATTCCAACCCATTACTGTGAGGGCTTCAAGTGCTCATTGTTACACTACAGAATTCATAAGTTGTATAAATCGGTTCTAATAAATCGTTTATTATGAGACCCGCTAAAATGTGGAAAATTATATTTCTTCTGATGTTCTCACCCCTGATGATCCATTTTACAATTGATGAACCATTTTACAATATACAAAGGGTGGTTTTAGATAAGTTTCAAAAATTTGATCAAATCTGATAGAATATTGTTCAAAATATTTGTAATATTCGTGGAGCTTTTAATTGTAGTTTGTTTATGATGTAAATTCCTCCAGACTCAGATTAGTTGTGAGGAATTGTCTTTTGCAAGTAAAACATTTAGCTAAATGAGGGGAAGTGTAATAGTCTTTCAAAATAAGTTACCGTACTTGAAATTATTTCTTCATTTTGAACAACCATGTTAGTTTGTAGTTTGGATATGTTAGTAGAGTTATGATTTCCACTTGATTCTGTACATGGATTAAGATAGGGGTACATTGTATAAAAAAAGGAATAAAGTCATATCAATGAGTGTGTGAAAGGAGGAAGATAATAAAAGTTTTCCACTTTGTTACTTAATATTTATGTGGTGCAGGGTCAGAACTCCCAGGGAGCCCTAAGGGACTTTCGACCCATTTTAAAATATTAACGTGAGACATAAGTACACGTGTGTCATAAGTCCCTTTGCAAGTGAGTCATAAGACCCTTTAGGCAATAATAACAAATTAAGTGAGTTATAACTCCCTTTATTAAATTTAATATATAAAATCATAAAACTTAAATTGTATGATTAAACGCAATATATTAAAATTAAAATTTTGCAATAATTTCTGAAAGTTCTTTCCGATTTTTATAATTAAAAGTATGACAATATAAAAATATATATAAGTAAAATATTAGATGTACAACAATATGTATTGATATATTTATTTATGCGAGGTACTAAATTAGGAAGCATATTGGGTTAAAAATCAAAGTTGACCCTTTTTCCAGTGTATTTATGAATTCATGTATACGAGACTTTGGTTATTAAATCAGGATTACCCTTTTTTCAAAATAGCCTTTCAAAATGTAGTTTAAATGTGAAATTATAGTTATTTTCTTAATTTTGGAAAAAGGGAATACTCTGATTTCAAATCCCACCTTAAAATGTGTACCCGTCACTGATATTATATAATTAAAATTTATTTTTTTTAATATTACTAATAACCTCGCAGCTTAGAAGTCCCTAAGGGACTTATGACTTTTGAAGTTCTGACTCTGCACCCATTTATATAATTAATGAGTAAAGATCAACGAAAGGGAAGTTGTACTATGCAATTTTAATTCCACTTTTGGGATTTTCTCAATATTTAGATATATGTTGAATCCATTGATTTATTTATACGACAACACCATCACCACCTAAAAACGGGGACTCTATATATTTTGCTCTTAAAGCGGCTATTGTGTAAATCGAGCATCTGATATGTCTTCAGTTAATTTTAAATTCTTTAAAAATAAATTCTTAACCCCTATAATTTTGAACCCATTATTGTAAGGTGCAAATGTATTATTTAAAAAACTATTTTAAAATAATTTTGAAAAAAAAAAGTGTTGTAAAACATCATTTGCATGAACTGGGAAATATTTAGAAAATTTACCCAGTTTAGGAGAGTTGTTTCGAACAAAATTTTATACAAATTAGAAAAGTTCATTTTCCTAAGTCTATATTGGTATTTTTTTTTTTTTAATGATGGTCTGTTTTCAGTGTTTAGGTGTAGGTGCATAAAAGTTAGTAAATTTCCTTATTATTTTGGTTTGTTCAACTGGCACAATATATGTGTCTTGTATTAGTGAAACTTTAATTTAAGTTTTCATTACATAATGTATACATAATGAAACTTTTTTAAGTGTTATTCTTAAATTGGATTTTTTTATTCAAAATTTATTTAACATTATGTATTTTAAGTTTTTAGTAAGAGTTTTTCGAAAGCATTCATTGTTTATTTCTTTCACTTTAGTTGAAAGATTGCCCAGATGTTGTGGTTAACGGTGTGTGTGTGTGTGTGTAGGTGGTAATGTGTATAGGTTCTCAATAAAATAAAATTTGACAAAATAAACTCTTTTATTAAGTTTGAAAAATATTTTTTGATACCACATACTGTGTGTCACAAAAACTTTATTATATTGTTTATATTTTTTTTTTGTTAGGGTTGTGTTCCTAGAAAATGTTATGCAAGAAATGAAAAACTTTATATAATAAAGTTTTGATTTGTTTTAATGTTATATTATAATGAAATATTTTATATATTATATAAATTACATACATTTTCATATATGTAAATTTTGTTTGTTTCGAAAAAATGAAGTTTTTGAAAAGCAATTAAATTCTTTCCATATATGATAAACTTTAATAAAACTTTGTAAATATTTACATAATAGTTTAATATTTTTTAAAGTTTTATTTTAAAAACTGATATATTTACTATGTAATCGAGCATATATAATTTAATATTATATTTTAAAGATTTTATCTTGAAAAAAAACTTAATTTCCTATTGTATGTACCTGTGTATTAATAGTTATGGGTAATTTTTATTATTATTATAAGAAATTTTATTTTAAATTAAATGTTTACGCCTGCAGATATGCAATTATTTTTGTTTTAAATTTTTTTTTTCCAATGAATCAAAGTTTTGTGCCTCTGGTTTGTAATCAAATTTAAAAAATACATTGTAAATTTTTTTAGCAGGAAATAAAATTATTAAACAAGAAATTTTGTTTAGAATTTATCTTGTACGAAAATTCTTCTTAGTTAATATATACCTTCATTAACTAAGAGGAATTTCGTACAGAAAGGCGATAGTTCAAGTACAAAAAGCAAACAATATTAATGACATGTTAGAGTTACCGGGTAAACTCCCGCAGAGGGATAGCTCGTAACGCTTATGCGGAAGTATATTCGAGTCACCTCGGAAATTAAGGTGTGGTTTTAAAATTATAAGCTATATGTTTCTGGTATTATAAGGGATATAATACAATAATAAGGCATAATAGTTGTTGAAAAATCTAAAAGAGTCAATATAATTGAAAATATAAAATATATAATATACTCTTTTCACAAGAACTTGGCTCTGTTTTACATTTTTACATTTCTCTATTTTCAATGTCAAATTGAATTTGGTAATTTGGATCAAACTAATTTGCCATCAAATTTTAAAATGAAATAGCCATGTTTTCAAAGCAATTTGATACTATTTTTTTTTTAAATGGCCACGTATTTTGAGACTCAAAAGTCGAAATGTAATAATTTTGAAAATCTAGTCTTCAATTCTGTAGTAGAAACTAAAAAGGTAAAAAAAAGTCAAGCAAATTCCCAGAAATAGGAACGTAATGAGATTTAATGTTCAGATAGAGCTTAATATTGAAACTCTTTTAATTTTTCTTGCTGTATTAAGACCCTACTATAAAACCGGTTAGTACCTTTTTTCAAATATGTTGATCTGACTCCTAAATCTCATGAAATTGACCTAATTAAAAACAGAACAATTTAATTTGAAAATTTAGGACTACTTGTATTTGTATTTAAATAGAGGCCAAATTCATTTGAAAATAGACAAATTTTATGTGTCAGAAAAGATTATATAAACAAAACAAATATAATACTCAACGTTTAACAAAAGTATCTTAAATAAAATTGCAAAATCCTTTCTGATTTGGTGTAATAATAAAATTATTAATAACTTAATTAAAAGGTTCATAAATTACCTTTGCTGTTAAAAATCCATCAGAAAACAATGATATTAAGCAAATCAATTCTAAATCAGGTTTAATACAAGTAACTGGTCTGAATAATGCCTTCACTGATTCTGGTAATTCAGTTCTTCCAGCATAACCTGGATTCATAGTAATAAAAACACCAACCTTTGGATCCAGGGCAATATAATTTCCTTCAAACTACAAAATAAATGCAAAATAATAATTGTAATTTTCAATTAAAAAGCAAAACTTATCATCCATTTACCAAAAATATTTTCAATTTTCTTATTAAACCACTACGAATTGTTTGTAATTGAGTTGAAATGACACTCAATACTGAAATATCAATACGATTAAATTCATCAAAACAACCCCATGCACCACATTGTGCTAAACCAGCTAATATTGTACCAACTGCCAAAAAATCCATACCTTCACCACAATTTGTTACAATACACAATAATGCCATCGCCTTTGCTAAATCTTTTGTTGTTTCAGTTTTACCTGTACCAGCTGGTCCAGCTGGTGCACCACCCAAATTTAATATTAATGCTTGTGTAATTGTTAAATATATTCTGTCAGTTAATGGTGTTATTACTAAACGTCCATTTAAACCCATATATTCATAACCATATTCAAAACGACCAGTACATTGTACCACAAATAAATTATCAAATTGTTTTAACCAATAAAAACGTAATTGACTTTCCCAACCAAATTCTTGTGCATCTAGTATATTATCACGCACAAATGTTTCAATTATATCACGTGCATGTACATCAACAGTTGCTATTGTTTTAAATTTTAATCGATCGTTACGTGACAAATTTGAACGTACTTTATATACCAACTCTTCAATTTGTTTATTTTGTTGTTCTAAATATTCTTTCATGGCACGTTTATTACCTTTTTTTGCTTTATCAAATACCTCTTCAACTTCTGCTGTCCACCAAACAGCATTACCAGCTAAACAAACCATACCTTGATATAATAAAATCCATTCACCCCTAATAAAATTAATTTAAAAATGAGAAAAATTGCATGAAGTAATAATAAAATCAGATTTAAAAATAAAATTTTTTTTTTAAAATTAATTAATTGTGATTTCAAGTTAATAATGAAAAATATTTCTAGAGACTTCATAAGTCCTTAAAATAATATATCGTATAAGTTTTAATCGTAAAATGAATTAATATAATTGTTTCAAGGAAATACCGTTATCAAATATAGTTTAAGGTTTTAGTTATACATTTTAATTGATTTAATTTTTACGTACGTTCAATAATTTGGAGTAAATAAAAACTAATACAGCGCCTTTAAATATGCTAAAAAAAATTTAGTATTAACAAAAGTTTTAAAGCATTGTTAAATAGAGCTATTATCTATAAATTACATCACTCAGCCACAACTGGTTCACTAACCGTGTTTTATAGATATCATGATAATCCCTACAACACTTGTTAAACACCTGCTCTCAGAAAATAAAACAATTAATGCCTCAGCTCAAGGTTTTCCAATGAAACCAGGAGGTCAAAGGATGCTAATCCCTAAACAGTTGAATAATCCAGATGGTGCCAAAAGGCTTATGGAAATTCGTTTGTCATTCGGACGTCAATATTTATGGAACAATATTCCATCATATATGTTATCCAAAGTTGAGAATATGTATGTGTACGATATACATATACTTAAGAAGAACATGAATATCTTCTTCCTAATATCACGTCCCCCCATTCCACAAAATCCGACGATCCTAAATATCCTAAATCCAAATCCTTCGAAATTCTTATCTTCCTTATTAAACTGTACATCTGTATTACAGGCACCTACCTAAAGTTTGGTTAAAAAACGGTGAGGTTCTAAAGTCACACACCATTTAAAAGAACATCGCCAAGTTCAGTGGATGGGTTGAGGCTTTCTATTCCTTCGTAAAATCAAAAATAATGTTTCCCAATCTCATTTAAAAGTTTTAATTTTTAATAAATTAAAATGCCCCAATAAAATACAAATAAGCCTTATATTTCAGGGTTTATTCAATATGAAAAGAGATTATACATAATTTTTAAATATTTTTTTTTTCAATCAATATTCCAACAATAATAAATTAAATAGCCGGAACAAATAAATGCATAATGTATTGCTTCACCTTGATCAAATAACATTATTTCTATAATTAATATATTTTCTGCAGTATTTATGTACGTTTTAACATTAATAATGTCCTTCGACTGCATTCTTGCATTCTGTTTATTGCAAAAATAAATAAAAACAGTAGAAATAAATTTCAATTAACTGCATATACCTGGTATTGTACACTTAAACTTTGATAGCACAAGGCAAACATACACTTTCAATGAATTCTTTTAAACTAATTGAAACATAATGCACATGAAAAAATGGAGTTCTTAGTGTGAAAAATTGAAATGTTTAAATTAATAATAATCGTTTCTTATGCGGAATTTTCTTAAAAAAAAAAAATTGTATGGCGTGCTGAGAAAATGATTTCAAGGAATTTTTAATTTATTGTTATTGTATTTGTGTAATACAAGTATATAATTAAATCACTTATGTTTTATTTGCTACTGTAATAAATAATTATTGACATTCTGAGCTCTTATAATTTAATTATATTTATTAGATTGGTTTAAAACTTAATGGAAATTTAATTAAAAAAAAAATACCATAAATTAAACAATTTATGTAATTATTGAATTAAAATTATTTTATTGGTTTTATAGAAAATCATATTGGTTCAAAAAAGTTGTATGGAAGCATACCAAAGTCTTGGTCCGGTATCGTCCTGGCACACGGACGAACAGACGCACTTTGTGGAATCGATTTACTTTTCGATGCTGATCTGAAACACACCTTTGACAATATATTTGACAATATAACTCGTCTAGATGGATGCGTTTCAATCGGAGGAATACTTTTAGTATACCCGTAGCCTTATTAGCATGCACGGGTATTTTCATAACACTTTATATGCAATTTATTTATTAAAATTTTCACGATTGCGTTGGTTACGGAATAACCAAAGCAAAATCTCCAAACCCCAAATCTCCAAAACTATAATACTCAAAAATAAAACCATCAAAAAACAATAAAACGTCTTTTAATTCAAGGAATCGCACACATACATACATAAATATTCTAGAAGAAGCTCCAAAACCTGATTTTGTAACTTATCATAAGATCTCTCCTTATTCAGAATCTCCCATATATACTGTATAGAAATATTTTGCATAAGGCTTTGAATTTTGTTTGTTAATATGTGGTTTTAGGGATTTTAACTTTTCGAATTTAGTTCTTGTATCATACCATCTACTAATAAATGTCAAAATTTTGATTTGAAAAAAATTTAGCAGTCTTCGTGAATGCGTTTTTGTATTTTGGCGATTTAAAACTTTATACATTAAGATTCTTGAATTTTGTATGGAGTTCCTTGGAAATAAATATGAGTCATATATGGAAATATTTTTGTATCCCCCCCGGAGGGGAAGTGTAAGATTAAAACTGGGAATTCGCTTTTGTTAATAAAATTTGAAGCCAAATGTTTTTTATCTCTTATACGATAATTAAAGCTTCTACATTATCTTTTAACATAATATGTTAACAGTGTTTTTGAATGTGTCAAGAGCTTAAAAATGGACCTAGAGTCGGCAATAAACATAAAGGCAAAAGCAATTTTACTATAATTAGTTTGATTCCGTAATGGCCAATAAATTAGATCTATTTTTAATTTGGAAGAAGGGGTAGAAAGAAACAAAATTTATCTATGGAATTATCTAGATTCATGTCTGTTAAATTAAACTTGCAACGTCTAAAATAGCGGTTGAATCCAGTAAATTTTTATTTTTATAATTTTTAAATCAAAACTCTTTATGCCTTACCTTGCTCGTTCTCGATTCTTTCCATAATCATATATTGCTTTTTTTGTAATATATCGATTAGTTTTTCTCATCTCTTGTAATACAACATTCATCCATTCTTCAACACGTCCAGTAGCATAAACTTTACAAAATAAAAATCAAATTTTAACCAAAAATTAAATTTGAAAATTACTTTTGGAACATACCATGATTTCTAAAATCCATAACTTCACCTTCACTGGACACCATTGCCGTTACCACATGAAAATCCATTGCATCCTTGACGAATTTCAGGGATTTAATATTATCATACATCTATAAATATTTTAAATTTATTTTTTAAAAATTCAATTTCTAAGAACTTTTGAATGATGACCTTAATTATATGATCTTGAACTGCTGTTGCTTCACTACTACCCAAAATTGACAGAAGTTCATCGGTAGATATAAAATAAAACCTTGGAAATAATCGCCTTTTTGTATCCAAATATTCATTTAATGATTTCTGACATTTATCCAAACCAAAACTAAGACCTTGAAATTCAACTAAACGTCCACTTACCATACAAATTGGTATTACTAGAGGATTTTTAGAACAGTCTGCCATTATCTGAAAATTAAAGAAGGCCATGAATTAAAGGTTATGCTAACTATTATTTAACAAACTCCTTCTATGACTATCTTTATGCTATGACTAACTGTATTATGGGTAAGATCTTTATTATTAGTAAGTATTTAAGTATTAATCTAATACTAAAATGATCTCATGCTAATAAATTAGGTTAGAACTTTTCCTTTAATTGATTTTATTAAAAATATATAATTTCTATTCAATTTAATCATTATTTAGAGCGAAATATTAAAATCATTAGAGCAAATTATAATGATTCTTAATATATTTTAAGAAAATATTCAAGTTTCATTACTTTCTCCTAAAGTAATTGAAACAAATTTTGTTTCCTTTTAACTAAGAAATGTTTGTACAATATCTATTCGATAATGGCATCATAAAAAGTTTATTTTAAAAATTAAAAAAAATTTTTGGAAAAATTATAAAAATAAATTTTTCTTAAATAATCTACAACAACAAAAGCTAAAAACCAAAAACTTTTCTTATATTTTTAATATTATTACCCGGCGATAAACTTTGTCAATATCATCAAATTTTTTTGCTTCTTCGGGTAATTGAGTTCTAATATCACCTCCAATAAATATTCCTTCCAAGTATATCCATTTTCTTTGACAAGACATCCATTCATCGATGATCTCATAAACTAAAGCTAAACAACGTTCCCATTTTTGTACAGTTTGTAAAAATGGTCCAATGAATCTATAATAAATTTTATAAAATTAATTCAAATAAATGTTAAATAAAAAAAAAAAAATAAATAAATAAATATATAAAAGATATTATTTTATATAAAAAGAATATAATGAAAGAAGAATCAAGGATGAAAAAACAATTGGAGGAAGTAAATAAGAAATTGTAATCGATTCGACCGATTATTTAATTATATGTTATTTTTTAGAGGGTCATTTTTTCTTAGGAACCCTGTTTTGTGAGTTCCTCCAGTCAAGTTTAATTCAATTCTAATGGGCTTCAATTTTGTAAGATGATCATAATATTTAATTCTCATTCTGTTACATCTTCTGTAAGATGAACTAAATATTTTCAATTGGACATTTAAAAACTTTTTTCCAAAAACTTTAACACAATGATTACAGACTAACGACGATAGCGTCGGTCGCTTTCCCGCCAATTCCGTCTATGAAATAGATAAATTAATCATAATTTTTGAAAACTTGATTGGATAGGACAGTCCATAATCTCGGCTTAATAAATCTTTTTTTTTTTTAAATCTAGTTTTCAGAAAATCTCGTTTTTAGAAAATCTTGTTTTGAGTGTTGGATACAAAATAAGAATTATGAGCTTTTTCCAGGATATAAAAAAAAAGATTTGATACTCGTAGAACGAGATTTTTAAAAACAAGATTTTCTAAATACGAGATTTTATAAATAGGAGATTTTCTAAACGAGATTTTCTGAAAACTAGATTTACGAAACCTCGATTTTAGACGCAACCCATTCATCGAAGAAAATTTAAAAACAATTTTACTAATAATATTAATTGTCGCATTATTTTTTAAGCGTTTTTTCAAAATTATTTATTAAAAAAAAAATATTAAAAGCAACAATTATCAATTTAAGCCAAAATAATTGGGTTTTTGTAATATTTTTAATTGGAACAATTAAATGTTATTTTAATAAAAATCAATTTTAATAAAAAACTAACCACCAATTTGAATTGCAATGTAGCTTACAAAAATAATGCGACAGCTAGCGCGAAAAGTTAATGCCATTCTGTTTTCATATTAAAATTGGAGATACTGAGACTAGGAAACATCAGTTAAATGTGATTATTTGACAGTCAATATTTTCGTTTAGGAAACTTGAATTTAATTGAAGGTTATTGGATTTAATTTATATATTCAATTTGATTCAAACATCTACTCTATTGGTGGCAATTCATAAATTTATAAAAGAACTTGAAAAATATTTACTTTAAAAGTTTTATTTAATATTCTAATTAAGTTTTTTTTTTTTGTGTTTTGCAAATAAAGTTTTTTGTTAATTGTCTTAAGACTTAAAACTAATACAAGGAAACTTTTTAATATAAGTATTCAGTTTTTATTAATTATATCTAATAAATATATGTATGTAAACAAAAGAAATTTTTCAGCAATTATTTTGTAATGTATATTTGTATGTAACTTTTGTATAAATGGAAAAATTTTCCAATCAGTTTAACTGAACTTTTATCTCTTTTATTGATTTCCGGATGTATGAAATTATTTTTTAAATACTTTTGTTTGTTTTTTGAAATATTTATTTTATTTTACTTTTACATTAGTATTGAAATTTTTAAAATAACTAGAATTGTTTTTAATTTTTCAATTTTTTTGAAACTTTCGAATATTGGTAAAATTTTACTAAAATCTTTAGAATCTGAATACTAGTTCTTTCGAAAAAGAATATCAATATTAAATAAATCTTTAAATTATCTAGAAATTATCTAGAACACACATTAAATACTATTAGGCTTAATACTATATACTATTAATAATATTTAATTTGATCGGCTGGGGGCACAGTTGTTAGAGTGACGGGGCACAGTTGTTAGTGTATTTAACTTGTTTTTAAATCGACTCAGCCACCATTCGCCATTGCGTTCAAATTAATGTCTTAATCAATAATTAATAATTATATACACAAACAAAATATAAACAAATAATTTAATTGAATAATATAACTCACAGATAGAGGAATACCATTTAATTCAAATATTAAAGTATTACAAGAATTGTAATAGAATCTATTGCAATCTATTGAAAATCTAAGTCGTTTCTACATGTTATAAAATACAGAACAGAATCTCATGTTTGTATACCATAAGGTCTATTTGTTGGTTGCAATGGACATCCGAAAGACCCACAATCTCAATTAAATTAAAGGCCATTATCTCTAGAAATGACCAAAATAGATTTACCCTATAGTGGGTAGATTCCCAAATTTTCTATCTTTCTATAAGAGTAAAACAAATCCTTCCATTATATTTCCCTAGCCTTACAAAATATAATTCATACATTATTAACCCTTTAAATTTACGATAAACAATAGAAATCTACGATCAACTATTAAATAACTTTTTATTTAAGTTAAATCTCTTTAAAAAACAGAACTCCTATAATAATTACAAGACTTTAACAAATTTCTATTTTTAAAACTATTGATTTAAAAAGCGAAGACATTTCATTATAATAATTTTAAATAAATAACTCAGCTGTGTACTTTTAAAACAGCAGCTTCCTTTACATAATTATCTTACTGTCACTCTATTCTATTTGTTTTCTCTTTCTTTCAATTATTTTATTTTCACTCTTTTTGTTTTTTTTTCTATATTTTATTTTATTTTATAAAATTTTTTTTTATTTCAATCTTTTGCATTTTGTTTTTTTTCAACACTTTAAATAAAAAAATTTTGATAACTTACTGTGAAGCAGCCATTGATTGTAAGTTCATTGAATTATCTTCAAGTATTTGAACTATTTCATCAACAGGACCCAATGTGTATCCTCTATCTTCACTTCCTTTATAATGTTTCAGTACTTTAAATGACATTGTTGCCCATGTCTCTTCAACATCTTTAACACCCTTTTCTATTGCCAGTTCTTTAATTGCATTATTAAGAATTTGTTCAGCTATATCCTAAAGAGAAAGTAGAAATTATGTCAGTCTTAGGCAAAATAATGGAACAAAAAAGTAAATATATATATACATATATATTTTTTAAAGTTGAGATTTAAATTAAATGAATTGTTAAATATTAAGTTAAAATAGAAGAAAATAAAAAAAGGGAAGAATAGATTTTTGGTGGGCATGGAAACTGTAGGATTAGTGATCCTTAGATTTTCAGGTTAATAAGATCTGCAACAAATTTTATGAGAAGCAAAGTAAAATACTAATAATATGAAATAAGGTTAAGGTCAACCTTACAGATTCGTATTAATCACTGCCCCATTGAGACCTTCTCATCTTTCGTCAGTGTCAGTTACGGAATCATGACATTTTTAATCTTATTCCTCAAAATTCTCATTCCCCGTTTTTTTAAAATGACATTATATTTTCGAATTTAATTGGGCGCCTAATTTTTGCATAACTTTAATAACTAAATTTATAATTTTTGCATAACTTCTGCAGGTATTCTTAGGATTTAGGAATTCATAAATTTTAACATATGGGGGTTTAATTACACGTCGTATTGAAAATGTTTATATAAACTATTGTAGAAGTTTTCCGACGACAGCTACTCTTTTGACCATTTCAAATGTTTTCTCTTTAAAATCTTTCTAGAACTTTCAAAGCTATTAAAAATTAAATTTCAAGAGTTAGATTTTAAACAATCCGGTTGTAAAGGGTCTGGAATCAGTATTTGATTAAATAATCCAACAATTCTAAACACTCTCAAATGCTGAAATTCTTCTATATCCCCCTCCTCAGAACGAAATTGTATATTTGTATCCTAGTTCGCATTCTAAAGTT
Source organism: Dolichopus griseipennis (assembly GCA_963082915.1). NCBI lineage: Eukaryota > Metazoa > Arthropoda > Insecta > Diptera > Dolichopodidae > Dolichopus > Dolichopus griseipennis. The sequence continues at coordinate 49,971,620 of OY720441.1, forward strand.
AGATTCAAAATGGGTACAACCTATCACGGCTGTTTGGGTACAAACAGTTGTACAACCTATGGGAACATCGCACAGTGCAATGAGTGGATCTTGAGCGTCACATAGTAATTTTAAGTTATAATGAACGAAAACCGAATTAAATTACGTTAACGCATTCATAAAATATTTCTTTGTATAAGTTTAAAAATTACGAAACAAATACAAAAATAAAAATTTTTTATAAAAGATAAAACGTCGTCCTTTAACGACAATTATTTCACAGTCGCCATAAATATTTGCATATTTAATGAATTATTATGTAAAATAATATTTAAAATTGTTTCTCATTTATGCTATCTGTTCTCTCTCTCTTCCACCATTTTACAAAAATTTTGTCTTCTATTTTCATTTTTAAATTATTTAAATGAAGAAAGAAATTTAAATTAATATTTGATTAAGTGGTTTGTATATTGAGGAAAAAGAAAATCATATTATAAAACTCTAGTGAATAGTGAAATATTTTTAAATTCTAGAACAATTATTTTCTATAAAATTTAAACAAATCATTTAGATTCTTTTATTTAAATATTGGCCACATTTGGTATTTACCTGATAACGATGTAGTTCCATTTGAAACATATTATCCAATGTGAATCTATCTGGTCTCATATCAAAAAATATTCCAGTTTTTTCCATTAATTGATGCCAATGTCGTTCACGTAACGCCTCATTTTTTAAACTTATCATCAATGGCACTGTATTTTTAAATTGTTTCATTTGAAGCTCCAATTGCTGACCGACAAGTAATGTCCGGATCTATATAAGGTAATAAATTAAAATTAGAATTAAATAAAGGAACTGATGATAATATATTATATAGTTAATTTAAGAATAATGGTGATTAAATAAAGAGTTATGTGCAGGTTAAAATAGAAAGGGGAGAACCAAATTGTTTTAAAGCAATTTTTATATAAAACTAAAAATTGGGTCATTTTAAGTGTTTTTTTTAAAAATTTGTAAGAATATATACTATAATGTTTAAAAGGGTCTGCTAAATTATGCCGAATTTTAAAATACCGATTCACAAAATATCGAATCAAAAATGTCGACGTCAAATATGTTGATTTCCATAATACAGTGATTCTTTAAAATGTCGTTTGAGTAAATGTTATCTTTCTAAAATAAAAGATTAAAACTCTGATGAAGAAACCAACTCTTTGATGACTCGAAATTATACTTTCATCCATCCTAAAGCAATACAAACTCCCGCCAATCAAATTATTGAAAACCAGCTTTTAATGCCAACTATAAAATTCATCCCAATTCATTTATACATATATTTAAGCTAAGTCGTATAATCCCGATTTGGTAACTAACTATAAAATCCCTACTAATTCAGAATCTCGATAAATTTTACAAAAACTGTAAAAAATTGTAAGAAGTCGACATTTTCTCAATCATTATTTTGGAAAGTCGACATTTTTATAAAAAACCAAAATAAATATTTTGTTAGTTCACTTAATGGAAGTTTATATAAAGTAAGGATCCCTATTCTTCAAGTCTAGATATTCAGGTGTATAAAAATGAAATATTAGTTTAAGTGTATGAAATAAAGTACTCCTAACTCCTACTAAACTTATATAAAAAAATTTAATTAATTTTTAGTTGTAAATTTTGTTACTTCTGGGGTAATTTTTTTGCTGATTCAATTGATTAAATTGAAATTGATTTTCATTTTACTAAATTTCATTGTTAATTTATTTTTCATTGAATAATCTATGTAGAGTTGAGTTAATTAACTTTAAGTTATCGAAAGTGTTAGTGGAAATTTACAAATTTTATAGTTTAGTAGAAATATAATAATTATATAAAAAAATATTAAAGCTTGTTAAATTAGAAGTATCATTTTATATAATTAATGTAGTCATGAAATAAGGCCTTGCACAATAAAACACCGGATTTCAATTTTTTTAATTAAACCTCGGCGACTTATATTTTCTTTCAATTTAATCATTGACTTCTCTTTCAATCCAACCTCCGACCTCTTAAGAAATGTAGCTCCTTAGTGTCTCAAATATAGATTATATTTCGAAAGGATTTTAGAGCTAGATTTAAAAACTGGGTAGACATTTTCTTTTTTCCAGAATTTTTCAAATCCAACTTTAAAATCTCTTCTAAATCAGGATCTCACTTACATATTTTTTATATATATGTATATAAATAATCAGGAAAAGGGGAATACTCTGATTCCGAATACTATTATAAAATTCTTTCTCATTTAAAAACTTTCATATATAAAGGTTATGTATCTTTCATGTAAAAGAAATAGGAAGAAATAGGGTGTTATGAGAAATAATCCACCGGGACGTGGTTTTTAAAATTTTGTAGTGTTATTACATATTACCCGATTTACTTCACAGGGCTTTATTCGATTCCTCCAACTTTAATATAAAATATATAAATCGAGTGTCCTCGCCTCGTTTTCCGCTTATCCACCAAACTCCTAATCTTCAAATTGATCATTAAACACTCTCTAGTAAAAATAATTAGCTAGTTTTAATAAATATGTTCTGTCCCAGTGAGATCGAACCCGTTTTAAACTGAAATGACAAAGTTCAATGGACTAACAGGTCTTTAATTAGGTACTCTAAAAAAATTTGGTATGCGATGCAATTGTGTAGACATATGAAGTTATGTTTGAAAGCTTATCCTCATCATACATATCGTATGACGAAACAGTGAATACCGGTTTTAAAGATTTTTTTTTTAAATTTAATAACATAAATTTAAATATTTTTAAATTTTAGAATTTTTAAATATCTAAATTAACAAAATCCCACTTGCTTGGAGGAACAGAGATTTGTCACAAAATATAATTCACTTTTATACTTTAAGCAGTTTTTGAGTCGAGCATTTTCAACTGCAGCTTATAACAAATCAAGAAATTAAAAATTTGAAAAAATTTATCATCCCAACAAAGAAAAATCATATTTAACTTAATAATTAGAAGGAAATTAAGATATTATATTGTATAGCTAAAGTTTTTTAAGTGAAAGGTTGTGTTTAAAATTCAAGAATAAAACTTAATTGAATTATAAGTAACAGGACTTATAAAAATAATAGACTGACTTTTAACCTAAAACCAAAATTAATTTCATTATAAGAACCCAAAATTTATATTAAATGCGAATCAAAGAACTTTTTCTTCAAAATTCTGAGACAACCCCAAATTGAAATTAAAATATTAAAAGGCAAAAATTAAAAATTATAATTAAATAAGAAGAATGGACAATAATTGGGACTTTATTCATTTTTATTCTTAAATTCTTATAAACTGCGTTTTTCATTAAAAAGGAAAAACCTTAACAAATACAACAATCAGGGTCGGCTTGTTGTTGCCTGATACTCATGGTTCAAATTTAGTAAAGTAACTATCAGGCTTCTTCTTGGCAAAGCATTAGCATAAAGAGCAATGAACTGATTAAGACATCAGTATTTTAAAACAAATTAGCTTGATTTGATTTTCTTTTTCTTCTATAACTGCAATTGAAATATAGCATTTAGAAATGATAAGGAGTTAAGGCATCATTCCTTTATACTATTTTTTTTGAGATGAAGATTATTTGATTTATGAAATCAAGGTTGCAAGATCAGATTCGAGATTTTTGTTTTTTATGCTTTTAATCAGTTTCTTATTACATGTAATAAACCAAAAGTCCGCAGAACGAACGATATTGGAGCAAAATTCAATCGTTCTTTTTTTTCGAAAAAAATTTAGATCCGAAAAACAAATTTTAATTGAAAAACCTAGTCCCGGATTATAAAAAGACAAAAAAAATAAGAAAAGTCTCGAAAAGGGGCACATGAGTTTTAAGACCTATCTGTTAAGGCGGACATAGAAATCAAACATTTTAATTTATTTTACTGCATTAGGTTCTATTAAAAGAATTGGTGGCATAACTTTTTTAAATTATGTCGGTCCGACTACTGGTTCCCGAGAAACCGGAACTTTAAATTGGTTAATATTTCATAAAATGTAAAAGCGTAAGGAACTTTATGTTTTGGTTTAAGTGATTAAAGTTTTAAATAGACCGTTTTAAGAATTTAATTCCGGAGAAGTTCCGGAATGCTATTTTTTTGTTCCGAAATATTGTTCCGGATCTTTTCATTTTTATTTCGTTTCTTTCCAGACCCTATTATAAACATTTATTTAATTAAATCCAATGAAGATAGAAAACCTTTAATTCAATAATAAATGATAAGATAAAAGGATTTACCGTTAATTGACAACGAAATTTTATATATTTTGACCATACCCAATCTGCCAAACACTGGAGATGCCTCTGGCAACAACTACTACAAAATATAGCGAATAATATTGATGATGAATAAGCTCCCACCAAACAAAATTACAGTTAAATTAAAAGAAATAGAAAAAAAAACACGAAAAAGCAAAAATTACCAATTTTTGGTATTTTAAGATACCCTAATTACAAGAAATGATATCTTGTTGAAAAAAAAGTTTTATGTGAAATCTTTCCTGTGATACTTCTAAATTGTTGACAGGGTATCATTATAATTTTATTTTTTTATACCCGTATGACTGTATAGTCCAAGGGTATAATAAATTTGCCATTACGTTTGTGACGCAGAGAAGAAGGGGGGGTAGATATAGACTCAAGTGTATGGATCGGATCAGAATCGAAAAATAAATCGATTTAGCTATGTATGTCCGTCCGTCTGCCCGTCCGTCTGTCCGTCCGTCCGTCATCACGATAACTCAAAAAGTAAAGGAGCTAGGATTATGAAATTTTCACAAATTCGTTTTTATGCAAAAAACGGAATCGAGTTTGAAATTCAGCCATTTTGGTCCACGGGTTCGAGTACCTGCCATACAACTTCTAATTTTATATGAGCATTACTCTATACTTATGGAAGCTGCGTGTCTGAAATTTTGCCAAAAGTAGTTTAATATAATGGCCAAAGTTACTGCAAAATTTGGTTGGTCTACTGCAGAGGGTTCGAGTAGCTGCCATACAACTCCTTCTTTTATATGAGCTTTACACTACACCTGATGAAAGAAGCTGGGTGTCTGAAATTTTGCAAAAAATAGTTTAGTGTAATGGCCAAAGTTACTGCAAAATTTAGTTGGTCTACTGCTGAGGGTTCGAGTAGCTGCCATACAACTCCTTCTTTTATATGAGGATTACACTACACTAAATGAAGCTGGGTGTCTGAAATTTTGCCAAAAATAGTTTAGTGTAATGGCCAAAGCTACTGCAAAATTTGGTTGGTCTACTGCAAAGGGTTCGAGTAGCTGCCATACAACTCCTTCTTTTATATGAGCATTACTATCTACACCTAACAAAGCTGAATGTTTGAAATTTTGTCAAAAGTAATTAACCGGATGATATAATGTATATGTTACGGTCATACGGGTATCCCAGAGTTGACACAGTCTACTCTACTACACTCTTCCTCGTTTTTTTATATTTTAAAGTTTTAAAATTTTTTTTTCAAAAAACTTCTACACAAAGTTTCCAAACATTTCTTTCTAAATTTAGTAAGTTATATTACCAGCCCCACACTATTTATATAGAGATTTAAAAAAAACAATTATAACCAATAAAAACTTTTTAATAAAATTTTTTTGATCCCTATACTTTTTAACTGAACTTTTTTTACCACAAAAATTCTCTTAGTCTCTTTCCCTCTTTCTTTCTCCCTCACACTTATTAACAGAGATTTCTTAAAACCATTATGAAATTAAATTATAAGTTAGTGTACAAAAGAACAGAAGTCTGTTTTAACAAATTATTAAATGAAGACATTTTATAGAAAGCCACTGAAATAAAGATGTTAAGAGTGATCCTAGTATTTAAAACAATATTTGAGTAAATTTACTTTTAATTTAGTCTTCTTAATTCATTAAGAAGTTTTGTATTTTATAGATCCGGTCCGATTTTTAAAATTAATTAACTATTTTAATTCAATCAATAAGTTGTTGTTTCCTGGTACTAGATCCATATTAAATTAGTATTTTCAAAAATTATAAAATTATAGTAATTTTGGCTTTTGAACTTTTAAATTAAATTAAAATTATTGTATTTACAATCTCTCTCCGGTATTATACACCTTAATTAAGAAAATTTAATCTTAATATAAGTTTCGTTTATTAATTTTTGACATTGAACATTGATTTTCTTTTTTCCCAAATTAAAAAAAAGATCCAAGTAAGTGTGCTTAGTGTATTGGATGTATCGGGTACTGGTGGTCAGTGAACGAATGTCGTATGAGGTAGCTAAAATTATTTGTTCTACCGTTGCCTTTAATTATTTATTTAATTGCTCTTATTTTTTTACTGCTATAATTTATTGAATATAAATTGCACACTTCACTTAGTCATCGATGTACTGTTGTGCCACTGATTCTGATTTGTAGTTATCTTGTAGGAACTAACATCTGTTCTAAAATAATTAAACTATAAATGCTTCCATTCAAAATTTCTAGAAGGAAACAAGGAGGGCAACAGATGATTATCCCTATGCAGTCAAACTATCAAGCTGCTGCAGCACAGCTTATGGAAATTGGTTTGACGTTCACTAATCGAGGATTTGGAAGTATTTTTCATCAAATGTGTTACCTAATGTTAAGGGAAAGTTTATGATTTTGATAAATTTAAGAAAAACAACAACTTTCTTCTAAATACCGCATCCAATTTTCCCCAATCCTTATTATATTATAAAGCTAAATTTCCTAAATGGTCGAAAATCATTTCACATCCTTATCCCGTGGTTTTGGTGTATTAACGTCGCATACTATCTATAGGAAGTACACACAGTCTTAATATGTGGCTTTTAAGGTTTTCCATTTTCCTTGAAAAAAAAAAATTTAAAAAGTTAAAGATTAACATTAATATTTTGCATTAATAAAGACAGTTTTTAGAATTCTATAATCCATTTAAAGCTAAAGCTTTCAGATAAAGTGTTAAGGTGATGTGATAAGAATCTTGTGGACACATGACTCACAAAATAAGCCATGGTCCCTAGGAGAATAGAACTCTGTTGACGGAGAACCAGTTTTCATACATGACACTGCTAACAAAGTCTTTCAAATATTCAATGGAAGAATGATTAAAAATACAATGAAATCGGTGAACAATTTTAAGTTTAAACTTTAAGTTAATAATTTTAATTGACTTCAAATTTTGTATACGTGATGCTCCTTGAGAATTGAGTTGACACTATTAACAGTTTTGGAATTTGTTAACCCATGTCGGGCCGACGGGTGATCAAAAAAAATTTTGGGTCCAAATTTTGTCCGATTTTACGAAATTCTGCTTTTGCTTAAAAGAAAGCCCACAAAAGAATTTTATTGAGTTGCATTAACTCATTGGGGCACAACAGCTTTTTATATATTTTTTCAATACATAACTCAAAATTAAAAACGGTTTGACCGATTTTCTTCAAATTTTGTATACGTGCTCCCCTGTGAGAATTGAGTTGACACTGTTAACAGATTTGGAATTTGTTAACCCATGTTGGCCCGACGGTTGGTCAAAATAATATTGGAAGCTAATATTGTCAAAATTTGCAAAGTACTGCTTTGGCTAAAAAGAAAGCCTCAAAAAAATTTTGTTGAGTTCCATTAACCCATTGAGGCCCAACAGCTTTTTATAAAGTTTTTGGTTTCTTTACTATAAATGAGAAACAGTTTCACCGATTTTCTTCAACTTTTGTATATGTATTCCGTTTTGAGAATGAAATTAACTCTTTTAACAGACTTGCAATTGGTTAACACATGCCGGCCCGACGACTGACAAAAAAAAAATTGGGAAGCAAATTAGGTCCAATTTTGCGCAATACTGCTTTGCCCAAAGAGAAAGTGTAGTTCCGTTAACCCAATGGGGCACAGTGGCTTTTAATAGATTTTTGCGTTACTTAACTCTAAATTAGAAACTCTAAATTACCTCAAATTTTATATGGGTAAAGCAACTTGAAAATGGAGTTGAGTCTGTTAACAATCGGTCCTACGATTGGTCAAAAAAATTTTTTGGAAGTAAATTACGTCAAAATTTTAAAAGTAGTTTGTACTGCTTTGAATTACAGAAAGTTTCAAAAATTACTAGAATAATCCTAGAGAAATCGATTTAAAAAGATTGCTTTCGTACATTTTAAAATTTTCATGTGTAAACCGTGTGTAATTTTTGTGTTAACTTTTTGCAGTAACAACAAATTCAATTAAACCTCCATTGAGAGGCGCAGCAACGCGCACCGGGTATTAGCTAGTATTAAATAAAAATATGATCAAGTTTCGGTTCATATCCGACACCTTCCGATTGAAGGGCAATCCTCTCAACCACTCTACACAAGTGATCAGATCCAATATCAAAACAATTTCAATTTATAAATGAAGTTAAGTATCGAATTATAAAACAATCTATTTAATAATTATATTATGTGGTCTTTACTATTGAACTTTCACTTTCGTTTATAAATTACCATTATTATAATTTTCAAGTCTATTTAAAAAGTCTCTGCTAAAACTTAAGTTTCTGCTGAAATAAAGTCGATATTCAGAAAATGTTATTCGTAAAAGCCTGTATGTGCATATGATAATAATATATTTTGAAGGATTCCGGTTCCCGGAATATTTTATAAAAAAAATTCGCTCAGTATAATTAAATAAAAGAAATAATTACGATTTAATTTTAATTTTAAATTTATTAAAAATTTTTCTTTGATAACTTTATACAAATACAAAATTATACCATTTAAAATCTTAGCCTAAATAAAAAGTTCTTACGACGTAGAAAAGAAATTTTTCTATATTGTGTCCTATTTTTCAACACCCACTAATACTTTTGATTTATTTGAAATAATTTTATATAAATGTGTAGGAATTCGAAAAAGTTGAAGGCAAATTATTTGATTTGTTTATATTGTTGGAAGAAAATAGAAAGTAGAAAACTTTTAAGAAAGTTAATTATAAAAAATATTTTTTTTTTGTTTCAATAAACTGTTTTTAAATAATCATTGCCCAGAATATTTAACAGGCTGGTGAATTAAAAAAATTCGTCACACATTACATACTGGTTTCGTATTATTATTTTCATCTAATATTACTACAATTCGATGAGATTTGGATACTAATTCAGGGCCCTATTGCATCAACCTTCCATCACACTAGAACGTCAAAACATAGACAGTGTCAAGGAGATTCTACCACCTTGGTAGCACAATAACTCTGACAGGTGCAACAAAGAAAGATGTGCATAATAGAATTAACAAAGCAAGATTAGCATTCGGAAGACTTCTTATGAAAAAGTAACGGGCTTTATGAAAAAGTAACCCAATAATAAGGAGAATAAAAATTAGAATATTCAATTCCTGTATTTAATCCACACTAACATACGTTGGGGAGTTATTAACTACAAACTAACTCCAACAGGAATATGCTGTATGTCTTCATATATAAACACTTGAGCATCATATGCACAGTGTTCTAGCCGAATAAAATTAGCAACAAAGATCTATTGGACTTAGTGAACGAAGAGTCCCTTGTAAAACAAATAACCAGATACAGATGGAAGTAAATCGGACACACATTGAGAACATACAAAAGTGTCATTATGGATCCCACAAGCAGGTCTTAGAGGTAAACCCAGAATAACATGCAAGCTCACTGTCCTATCAGAATTGAGCAGATGCGATCTGTACTATAATATAATCTGAGAAAGCGTCAAATAGATAAGATTGGAGGGTTCAAGTGGAAGCTCTGTGCTCCCTAGTAGAAAAAAAAACAAAATTCCGCAACCACTTATCACTAATCAAATAATAATTTTTTTGACAAGTCAAAAATGGTTTGGTGTAAAAACAATTTACCAAATAATTGGCTATTTGATTATTTAACTAGTGATAAGCTGTTGGTACAATTCGTCCTGGAATCACTTTAAAGAAATTGAAAATTCCTTCTAATGTTCTATCAGATTTGGAAGTAGAATCATGCATTTATAGATAAAACCTGTTTTCAATCTTTTTAAATTTTTTAAAATTATTTCTGAATTCTGCATGTTTTACAGAATGCTCTAAGTTTTTATGGAGTAGGTAATCATTAGGTTCTGATATTCCATAATGTTAAATTAAATTATGTCCAAAAATTAACAGAATAATTTGTTTTTGAAAACAAAGTTTATCGTGTTTTGATTATTTAAATATAATTTTAATATTATTTTTGAGTATACCATGGCCTGTTAAAAAATACAAGGTAATTATAAAATAAATTTAATATTCCATCCAAACGGAACTAATCTAAAATTTTTTTTTTTATTTAATATAAAAAAAAAAAGATTTTAGTGCGAATTTTCTTATTATAATAATATATACCAGTATATTAAGAAAGTATAATAAATAAAGTGGGACATGGTATTTAAAAAATTTTAAAAATTTTCCGCAAATAACATTGCTTTTCTCTCATTTACTATTACTGGAAATCATCCCTTCTGTCACCCCTTCCCCTAATTTTAAATTTTTTTTAAATGGTAAGAAAAAAATCGTTTAGAAAACATAATTTTCCTTTTTTTTTACCTTTTTCTGTCACCTTTTCGAAAAGTTAAATCTTTAATTGTGTTGAAATGTTATTAAAGAGGTGAAAAAAGAAAAAAAAAAAATTAAACACACAAAAAATTTTTTGGAAAAAATAAAGTTAAAGAAATAAACTTCCGGTTCTTTGATAGGTAAACTAATTAAAAACTTTCTCAATTATTTACTTACCGCTTTTGGAAGTTTACGAAATTCTTTCATATACATTTCAATTCCTTCAGTCAACACTAATGGATCCAAATCAACCCATAAAGTTCTGGCCCATGTTTCACGACCCATTCTTTGTTGTTTATATAATTTATATATCTATATGTATATAGAAAAATTAAATAAAAATTTTACTTAAAATTCTACTTAATTTTAGATTGTATATATGTATATATATCTATATATATATATATATATATATATATATATATATATATTTGTTAAAACTTAAAATTAAATATTCTGTAGATACATTTTACTTATAGATATTTTTATTTTAATATAATAATGATATAAAATTAATATAGGGTATTATAGATTATATTTATTTATAGTTTTATATAATACATATACATACATATATTAGTATAATATAATAAAATATTTTATTATTAAAAAGTGTTTTTATTTTTTTTATTTAAAACTTACAGCAATCATTCCATCATAATCACTTCGAACTCTCATATATTCACCGTAATCAGTGAGTGGCATATCAAATAATTTTTCAGCATTTACTATATTAAATTATAAATAGAATATAAAATAAAGAATAAAATTGACCGAGATTATAAGTATTTAATATAATAGTTAAAAAGATAATAAATTATAAGTTTTTTATATGTAAATGCAAGATATGTATGTGTTGAAATTTAAAATAAAAATTGGGTTAAAATTTTCAAAGATACTTCTTTTGAACACATTTATATTATAAATGTTAATAATATAAAATATCTAAGTACTTAAAATAATTTTTTGACCTATTTTAATAATATTTTGAGTGAAGTAGTTAAAACATATATATTTAAGGTGAATTAATGAAAAGGTGAATTAATAATTTTCACCTTTTTAACTAAATTGTATTATCGTATATTAATATTATATTATATTATCAATTTCAAGATATTTAATTTAATAACCAATAATAATTAACTTATTTATTATTGGTTATTAAATTATAAGTTTCTTTCATTTTTCATTTAAAATATTAATAATGTCATATTATGACTGACAGTCATATTCTGTTGTATAAGAATGCATTGAGCAAGTATGTAAATAGAATTTAAATTTTAAGAAGTATTCTTACTAAGTATAAAAAATTGGAAGTAGATGGTAACACTAATGTTAAACATATTGCTTTAAGTATCATAGTTGGCAGAACATGTATTTAAGTCAGCCATATTGAATTGTTAGACAATATCTAATTGTAAAATATTAAAGTTTTTAAAATTTTTATTAGCTCAATAAAGAAATAAAAAAAAAAAAATAATTCAGTTGTATAAGATTTATGAGGCTTACTTAAAATAATTTTGTTCATTTAATTAACGTGACTGAACATGTAGACTAATTATTCTGTTGGTCAATACGTAAATTGTAATTGACAACAAAATTGAAGCATTTTTTTTTGAATCGAGCAAGTCCGCTGAGTGTTGGTATAGAATTTACCTTTTCGTCTACAAAGAACATATTATCAAACGTCGGGGCAGAGGAGGTTAATAAAGTTTAAATTTTTTATGATAATGAACTCCACTTGTCAAATGGTAATACAAAATTTAAAGTCAAGTCGTCAAATAGTAAGTGAAAAAGTTTATTTGGTAAGAGAAAAAAAAAACTCTTTAGAAATCTCTTGTGCCACAACGGGTTAATTTATGATATTTGTCAGGTTAGTCCTCGGCAAGCATATCTGGCTTAAAAACATAATTTATGTTAACAAACATTGTGAAGAGGTTAATCATTAAAACGCTTTCACAATATATTGATAAGTCAGCTTCACAACATCAAGGAGCACAATTATTTATTTAGAAATTTAAAGACACATGGAAAGGTCACTCTTATTTAAAAGCAAAGAAAACGAATGTTGTGCCGAAAGAGGTTAACAAACTAAATCGATGTACGACAAACTAATACGATGAGTAAATCTTTAAAGTTTTGTGATCTTTTAAATTTTATTAAGTTACTTAAACCAAATACAAAATCACGCCTTGTATTTCGAATCCCACCGTTTAGTTGCTTTCACATAAACGTAGGAAAAGACATTTCTATATCGAATTAAAATCAATAAAAAGTGATGGAAGCTCTATTGTGAGAATTGCTCAAATTAATACTTTCCATCATAGCTGAAATTTGCTGCATACCTCTATCGTATGGTGCACAAAAAATGAAGTTCTCCATTTTGGAATTTGAAGCGTTAGATAGGTTCCTTTTCAACGTACCCTCCGCAATTTTCTTACTATCTTTTTTTTTCTTGTAATTTTCCCTCCTCTTAACCAGCTTACTAGGGAAACTACACTAGAAGTTTGTTGAGCACCATTTGGTATGTAAGTACTATATTCTATCTTAGATCTCATGTAGGTGTGTAATGGTATTAGATGATATTTATTAACTAAGGAATTAATTTAATCGGTGCATAGATGAAATATGTGGTCAAGAGAACTAAGTAAATTTTCAATTTATATCGTTTCTCTTACGTTTCTTTAAAACAAAAGCACGGTAAAAAAGAAGTTAAATATAGTTTTCATTACAAAAAATTTTGTTATCTATAGTTAGAAATTTTTGTAAACAATATGAAGATTGTATTCGTAAGGTTTCATTAACGGTAACCTTAAAAAAATTTTCAATTAAAATAGATTGAAAACCTTTTCTTGTTCAATGCAAAACAATACCAATTTTTATAAAAAACAAATTCATTTAATAATTAAAATAAAAAATTTTTGCCCACTTAATTTTCAATACGATGAAAAAATAAAATGAAATCACTATTCATCTCTTTCTCTCTTCACATTCTATTGTTTTTTTTGCAAGGTCTTTTCCTTTTTTTAATAAAAATCTTACCCTCTTCTTTTTCCCAATAACAAATTGATTCAAAATCAATTTTTTTTTATATTAAAGTTAGGAAATCATTTTTGGTTTTCCGGAACTCTATTTTTATGATCACGCCCAAGAGAAGGCAGCCAATTTATGATAAAAATCAAAATCAAAATTATAATTGAGAATTTCAAAATAAAAACAACAAAATGAAGAGGAAACAACAACAAATAAAAAGTTAGAAAAGTGAAGAAACCATAATGTAATTTTCAAAATAAAAATATAAATAAAAAATATAAAATATTATTTTTCTATTTGAATATTAAGGGTCCAACACACGGCTATACATTTTTCGGGCGTGTGTGGCAATGTTCACGCAACATTTTAATTATTAATATAAATTTTCAGTCACAAAGAAAATTTTGGGATCGAAACATTGATATATACGAAGTATTGTTTTTTAATTTTGAATTGCTTATGGTACAAATTCTGCCTCAATTTTGTGAAACTTTGAATGGAACTGGAAGAGCTGTGGAAAGTCAAAAGTGGTCAATTAAAAAATTAAAATAACAAATTGGAAGCTTTAGAAAAACTGTTTATTACATTTAAAGAACAGTGCCAAAAAATTAAGTTTACGGGGCCGTAAATCCGAGGGAGAGAAAAAACTTAAACGAAAAATCTGCCAATATACATTTATAATATTTAGACGATCCAAAGGTGACGATAGCCGTATTTCGTCTATTAAACTGTTCGCGTAACATGTTAGCTCGTGTATGTGACCCTTTATGTTTTAGAATAATATTAGTATTATGCATAGGTACGAAAAGGAATCGATTTGAAAACTTTAAAATGGGGAAATTGTGATTTCGTCTTAGGAAAAGTATTACTATAAGTGATGTTTAATAATAATGCAATCTGGTACATACACATGGGTACCTGGAATTACTTTGTCAATTATACTAATTATTTTATCAATTAGGATTTTAAATCACGGAGCTTTGATTATATAAGATTATGTAACACGAACTTTTGAATTACATTCTTAAACTTGCACTTCTTCTGTTATTCTTATTTTAAATAATTTAAGGGGTTGATTTTATTTAAAAATCAACCCCTTACAGTTTATTACAAAAGTAAAAGAAATTGTACTCATATTCTTCTTCGAATTGAGGAGATGTTTTTAAAATGAAATAAGAATTTTGTCAAAAATACAAAGAAACAGGTGTATTTTAAGTTTTATTAATTTAATATCTGAAGTAAGAGAACATCTAATTTAATTGAAGCTTTTGAAAACAAATACTACCTTGCGGCTCGAATTGCTTGATTTATACTACAAAAAGTTTACGAATAATTTGAGCTTTTAAATCAAATTGTAACGTAGAAAAGCACAAGATTTCCGTAAAATTAGGTAAAGAAATTTGACAAAATCTTAAGATATTATGACAAAAGACTTTTAAGTTTAGGTATAAGCATGAGACGTAGAATTCGACTAGAAAAATATTTCAAATGAAGTTTCTACCCTACTCATGGTTCAATCGCTCCTTTTTTCCTTCTTTTTGTGCAAAAATTTAACAGTTATTGTTACCGAATATACGTAAATAATGAAAAGCAATTGAATATATATTATTTGTAAAATTTTTTTCGGCAAAATTGGAAATTTTGGGAAATAGCTCCAAATAAAGTTTTCTTGGCTACAGTGTAAATGTTGGGTATAGTGTAAGTGCAATAAATAAATATGAACTTATAGTATATAATATTATGTAACTTAAAAAAAACAAGAAATATACAATTACCTAATTCAATTCTTTTTGCTTCAACATTTTCTAATTTTTGTCCATAATTATCCATTAATTTTGCGCCACGATCTAAATCTATACCAACAGATCCTGGACCATTTTTATCAAAATCTTCGATAAATTCTGCTAACTATTCATGTTTTTTGTTTTTTTTTTTTTAAATTTTCATCGTTATTCACATTTTTTTTTTAATTTTTTTTTTTTTTTTTTTTTTTTACAGTTAAATAAACGAACCATGGTTGATGGTGTCCGTAACGAACCAATTCATTTATTCCGTTATGATTATTTTATATTTTTATTTTTTTGTTATTTTTAAAAAATTTCAATAATGAAACAATAGAAAAATTTTTTTAAAATAAAATAAAAAAAAATTAAAAAAAAAAAAAAAAAAGAAAACAAAAAAAAAAATAATAAAAGAAAAAATCAAGAATTTATAATAAAAAAACATTATAAAATGAGAAGAAATAAAAATAATAATAACACAAAAAAAAAGGAACGGTAATATATAATGATAGATAAATAAATATAACAGGAAAAAAAAAATTGGCATAGAAAAAGAAATTGAAAAAAAAAAAAAAAACAAAGAAAAAAAAAATAAATAAAAATTATGTAAAATAATAATAGTTAAAAAAAAAAATAGAATGTAAACAAATAACAAGAATGTAATGTACAAAAAAAAAAAAAACGAAGAATTTTTTTTTTTAAAATAACGAGAGAAGAATTTCCGGTATGAATGGAAAAGATGAATAATAACAAATAACGGTAAAAAAAAATTATAAAATTGAATAAATGAACAATAACAATGACCGCGCGCGCGACAATAATATTAACAATAGCAAATAATAATAATAATAACATTATTAATAATGATGTTGATGACATAGTTTGTCAATAGAAGGCGTAATATAAGTTATACATGTATATAGACGTATTTACATAATATATACATATATGTATAAATATTAGATATAATATTAGAAAAAAAAATGTCGGAATATATATTTATATATATAAATTTATTAATGTGAAAAAAAAATTTATATTATTATAAATAAATACAATGAAATAATAAAAATTCGAAGAAACGCGATAAATATGATACAATTATAATACATACACATACATATACATTTTTTTTTGTTGAATTGTTATTTAAAATATAAAAAAAAATTTTTAAAAAAACAGTGTTTCATAATTGAATATTTATTCATAGATATATCAATTTAAATATATACGTATACACATAACAAACAACAACAATATGTATTACATATTATTATTGTGGAGGTTTTTTTATTATTATTTTTAAATTAGAATATGATGATAACAATGATGATGATGATGATAAAATTATGATATCAATCCAAAATACGTTGTTGATGACGTCAAAAACAAGTACATGAAAAGAAAAAAAATTTTAAAAATATTCTATTATTATCATTATTATTAGTTTATTTTACAAATATTGTTTATTTTTTTTAAATAATTAAATATTTTATTAAAATAATTTGTTTTTATTTAGCATGTCATTTTATTAACACACCTTAATGAATAATCAATTGTTTTTTGGTTTTTTGTAAACAAAAATAAAGGACAAATTATAACGGTATTATATTAAAATTTTTGTATAATATGCATAAGTGTCATAATGTACTCAGTATTTTTACATAAAAATCTAGTTTTAATGATTTTTGTTGTTCAAAAATATGTTAATACAAGTATATACTTGAATATTAATTAATTAATTAATATCTAAGTAAAATAAAATAAAATAAGAAAAGTAATTATTAGATATCATGAAATATGTCCTAAACCAGTTTTAAATTTCCTTTTATTTTTTTGACATGAAATAAAATTCAATTCTTGAATTTGTTGAAATTAGCTTTAGATATCTATACAGTTAGATTTACAGATCTTTTTAAATTTATACTGTTTCGGATGGAAACTTTTATTAGTCTATTTACAAAAAAAAATCTATTTTTTACAATTAAAAATTAGTTTCAGTCAAGATTAAATATCTAAATATAATAAAAGACAAACTGCTGCTGCTGATGTTTGGTATGAATAGAAAGAAAAAAAAAATCAAAACGTATGAGAAATCTAATATAAAATACACACATACTAATAATGCATAAGGCTATTTCTTATATTTTTGTATGTACTTCTATTTTAATATCACTTACAGAACTGAAAAAAGAAACTATTATATTGTTAACTTAATGTTCTTTAGGTAAGAAGTTTCCTTTTACTAATTCTGGGGCGCAAGAGTGGGAGAAAAAAGAGTATATATTAAATGAGAAATTTAAATTATACCCGTCGTCCGACGGAAGTTTTTACTAGTATATAAAAAAAGGTTAGAAACTGATACTAAATCACGTGCCCTTTTTGTCAAAATTAACACTTAGCAAGAAAAGTAGAAGTTACGAATCGGTCGGATGGTTAGAGATGGGATTACGAAATATATATTAATTTTTATGTTGTAGAATTTAATTCAGATCTTATTTCGCTTAGTATTCTTATTTATTCTTATTGATTCAGAAAAACAAAATTTGATTTTTACACTTACATTTGTCGAACGACAGGCCTTCTTCCTAAAACAAAATATTTGGTTCTTTTTATCCCTGCTCTATTTTTATCCCATCTCTTCAGCCATTGTACTGTACAAACTGTTTGGATTTATATTCCACTATTGATGTTTACGAAGAGTATAACTTTAATAAGAAGTAGCTTCATACTACTAAGGGGCTTAATTTTTTTTATTGTCTTTTAAAGGTTTCCTACTTCTTTTAAGCAAATACTCTATTCTTCTTAATATGAGGTTTAAACTCTATTTTTAAAATATACCTTATATATGATTACGTATTCAGAAGACATTTAAATAGTTAGGAGAGTAACTTCGAATTTGTAAGATCAAAAAAAAAAGTATATAACTTGATGTTTTAACAAATAACTGTAAAATTCTGCCTAACTATGTACATTTATGTAAGTTCGGTCATATTTTGGAAAATCGAAAAAAAAAACTAATTTTAAGGTTGAACTTTGGACCGTAACCAAATTTTCGGAGGTAAAACTACACTGAGATTTATGAAGTTTTGTGGGGCCGCAATTGGCGCGTAATCCATTAAAGGTTTAAAAATGTCATTTTAAAAAAATACGTACTTGCTCAATTAACTGTA